>OW121742.1:107526939-108069439 GCA_933228675.1 Stomorhina lunata
TTTTTCGTATAAAAAATTTTACTATAGAAAATTTTTCGTATAAAAAATTTTTCTATAAAAATTTTTCGTATAAAAAATTTTTCTATAGAAAATTTTTTGTATAACAAATTTTTCTATTGAAAATTTTTCGTATAAAAAAAATTTTCTATAGAAAATTGTTCGTATAAAAAATTTTCTATAGAAATTTTTTCGTATAAAAAATTTTACTATAGACAATTTTTCGAATAAAAAATTTTTCTATAGAAAATTTGTCGTATAAAATATTTTTCTATAGAAAATTTTTCGTATAAAAAATTTTTCTATAGAAAATTTTTCGTATAAAAAATTTTTCTAAAGAAAATTTTTCGTATAAAAAATTTTTCGATAGAAAATTCTTCGTATAAAAAATTTTTCTATAGAAAATTTTTGCATAAAATACTTTTCTAAAGAAAATTATTCGCATAACAAATGTTTCTATAGAAAATTTTTTATAAAAAATTTTTCTATAGAAAGTTTTTCGTATAAAAAGTTTTTCTTCTATAAAATTTTTCGTATAAAAAATATTTCTTTAAAAAATTTTTCGCATAAGAAATTTTTCTAATGAAAATTATTCTTATAAAAAATTTTTCAATAGAATAATTTCCGTATAAAAAGCTTTCTATTTTTCTTAAAGCATTACTAAAGCATTTATAAATATTACAAACTTCACTAAAGCTTTTATAAGACTTGCTAAAGCTTTTATAAACTTAACAAAAGTTTTTATAAACTTTACTAAAGCTTTTTATGCTCAAATAAAGCTAATATAATCGTTAATCAAGCTTTTAAGATCTCCACTAAAGCTTTTATAAAATTTATTAAGGCTTTAACAAAGTCTTCCTATCCTCAACTTTTCTATAGAAATGTCTTCCTATTGTCAACTTTTCTTTAGAAAGTCTTCCTTTCGTCAACTTTTCTTTAGAAGAGTCTTTTTTTCGTCAACTTTTCTTTAGATAATTCTTCCTATCGTTAACTTTTCTTTAGAAAAGTCTTCGTAACGTAAACTTTTCTTTAGAAAAGTCTTCTATCGTCAACTTTTCTTCAGAAACGTCTTCTATCGTCAACTTTGCTACAAAAAAGTCTTGCTATCGTCTTTTTAGCTTTCTAAAGCTGCGCTAAAGCTTTTATTAGCTTTACTTAAGCTTTTACTTAATATTTTATAAGCTTTACTAAAGCTTTTATAAGCTTTACTAAAGCTTTTATAAGCTTTACTAAAGCTTTTATAAGCTTTACTAAAGCTTTTATATGCTTTACTTAAGCGTTTATAAGCTTTACGAAAGCTTTTATAAGCTTTATCAATGCTTTTATAAGCTATACTTAAGCTTTAATAAGCTTTACTGAAGTTTTTGTAAGCTTTACTAAAGCTTTTGTAAGCTTTACTAAAGCTTTTGTAAGCTTTACTAAAGCTTTTATAAGCTTTACTAAAGCTTTCATAAGCTTTACTAATGCTTTCATAAGCTTTACTAAAGCTTTCATAAGCTTTACTAAAGCTTTCATAAGCTTTTCTAAAGCTTTTCAGAAGCTTTCCTAAAACTTTTATAAGCTTTACTTAGGCTTTTATGAGCTTTACTTCAACTTTTATAGATTTATCTTAAGCTTAAAAGCTTTACTGAAGATTGTAAAAAGTTTTGTTACTATTAAAGCTGCTTACAACTAACAATACCTTCCCATTTCTTGTGCTTTAAAAGGAGGGTGTTCAAATTGGAATGGAATGGAATAAATTTGTGATCAGTTGGGCGTAACATTTGTAACTGTTTTGTGTGTTTTGGTATGAATCAACTCAAATTTGTTATTGTTATGCTGCTGTTGTTGTAATAGTTTCTGGTTCTAAATCTTCCAACTTTTTTCTTTTTTTTTGTAGTTGAGGTATTTAGTGTGGAAAGATAAGAAGTTTAAAGGCAGAGGAGAAAAAATAAGTAGTACTCCCCATATTCAAGTGCCAGATGGATTTATTAGTTTAGAAAGGTTAATAAACTAAGACACGCACACCCATTTACCCAACATTAGAACCGGCATAATTCTTTTTTTAGAAGTGTAACGAACAAATTCAATTCTCAGATATTAGGTCTATTAATTTTGTGTAATAAAATGGAAAGAATTGATTTAAAAACGACCTGGGTGGTGGAAAGAAGAACTATTTATTTGAGTTTAAAATATGAATTTAGAACAGAATGGAAAGATTTTATATTAAAGTGTGGGAGTTTTAGAGAAATAGATAAATTTAAATGAAAAGCTTTGGGCTTAAAAACACGTTGAGAAATAAATTTTCATAAGCCGTATAATATATTCTAAGTTTAGAATTTAAAGCTTTCAAGTTTCCCCATAATTTTTCCTGGAGCTTTGACTTTTAAACTTCATTTTATCAAAAAGAGCTTTAAGCTTTTTAATAATTTGTTAGAAAGACTCTTAATTTTGGTTAAGTATAGATTTTAATAAGCTTTTAATAAATTTTCTTTATTTGAATCTCCAATTTATCATTAAGAGCTAAAAGCTTTTTAATGTTATTTTGTAGATTAAAACTTTTTTCCTTAATAAGTCATTTAATTTTCCTAAAATATTTTTAGTGTTATAGTTTAAGGCAAAAAGCTTTCTATAAATCGTATTTTTTTTAAGCTTAAATTCCTAACCTGTCTTAGTTTTTGGGGAAAAACCAAGGAATATCTTAATTTTTCTAAGAATTTTGTTGTCAAAGTATTTCCATTAATCTTAATAGCATTTCTTTAAAGCCACCTTTAAATCACGTTTCAGAGTTTATGATTGTAGGTCTTTGGCTAAAAGTCTATTCAATTCAGTCTGTCTAAACGTCTGTCCATCAAAACCTCCTTCCATCTGTCTTTCCACCCGTCCGTCCGTCCTTCCTTCCATCCCACCAAATTCGTCTTTCCTTATTTTTTTGTTACTGTCTTCATTTTTTGAAGTCTTTATTCCTAAGAAAAGGGGCATTTACTCCATTTTCTTCTCAAAAGCTCCCACATAACACTTTTTATTCAATCAGCAAATTTTTTACTATTTAGCTAAAATTTTCCTAAGATTTTCTTTATCTTGTGGTTTTGTTAAGTTTTTCTTTATCCACAAAATCGTGACAATGAAAACATGGTTTTTGCGGTGGAAAATTTAATGAAGAAACTTTGAGAAGTTAAAAAAAACTTTAGAGAATTAATATGTTAAAGAATTTAATGATGTTTTAAAGAAAATAAAAAAAAAGTTTTAGAAATATAGAAAAATTGTTGATAATATGGGGCAAGTTTTAAGATAGACTGAAAATGTTATCTATAGAAATTTAGTCTTAATATCAACTTTTCTAAAAAATTGACTTCCAATCGTCCATTTTTTTAAAGAAAATACTTCCTATTTTATACTTTTCTAAAGGAAAGTCTTCCTATCGTCAACTTTTATTTAGAAAAATCTTCCTATCGTCAACTTTTCTTTAGAAAAGTCTTCCTATCGTCAACTTTTCTATAGAAAAGTCTTCCTATCGTCAACTTTTCTATAGAAAAGTCTTCCTATCGTCAACTTTTCTATAGAAAAGTCTTCCTATCGTCAACTTTTCTATAGAAAAGTCTTCCTATCGTCAACTTTTCTATAGAAAAGTCTTCCTATCGTCAACTTTTCTATAGAAAAGTCTTCCTATCGTCAACTTTTCTATAGAAAAGTCTTCCTATCGTCAACTTTTCTATAGAAAAGTCTTCCTATCGTCAACTTTTCTATAGAAAAGTCTTCCTATCGTCAACTTTTCTATAGAAAAGTCTTCCTATCGTCAACTTTTCTATAGAAAAGTCTTCCTATCGTCAACTTTTCTATAGAAAAGTCTTCCTATCGTCAACTTTTCTATAGAAAAGTCTTCCTATCGTCAACTTTTCTATAGAAAAGTCTTCCTATCGTCAACTTTTCTATAGAAAAGTCTTCCTATCGTCAACTTTTCTATAGAAAAGTCTTCCTATCGTCAACTTTTCTATAGAAAAGTCTTCCTATCGTCAACTTTTCTTTAGAAAAGTCTTCCTATCGTCAACTTTTCTTTAGAAAAGTCTTCCTATCGTCAACTTTTCTATAGAAAAGTCTTCCTATCGTCAACTTTTCTATAGAAAAGTCTTCCTATCGTCAACTTTTCTATAGAAAAGTCGTACTATCGTCAACTTTTCTATAGAAAAGTCGTACTATCGTCAACTTTTCTTTAGAAAAGTCTTCCTATCGTCAACTTTTCTTTAGAAAAGTCTTCCTATCGTCAACTTTTCTTTAGAAAAGTCTTCCTATCGTCAACTTTTCTATAGAAATGTCTTCCTTTCAGTCAACTTTTCTTTAGAAAAGTCTTCCAATCGTCAACTTTTCTTTAGAAAAGTCTTCCGTTCAGTCAACTTTTCTATAGAAATGTCTTTCGTGCGGTCAACTTTTCTATAGAAATGTCTTCCTTTAGTCAACTTTTCTATAGAAATGTCTTCCTTTCGGTCAACTTTTCTATAGAAATGTCTTTCTTTCAGTCAAATTTTCTATAGAAATTGGTTCCTTTTAGTCAACTTTTCTATAGAAAAGTTTTTCTATCATTAACCAGAAATGAGCTTTGTCCAAAATTTGTATTTTTTGTTATAAAAAATTTCGGATTCTATGAGGGATTTTAAGATGTTTTGGAACTCGTGTGATAGATTCATACTGGAAATATAACACGTTCTAAAGACAATGGCTTAAAGATTTAAAAGTATTTTAAATATTTTGCATATTCTTGCATTTTTGCACAATTTATACAAAATAAAACATTTTTCTTTTAAATTTTTGTAACCACTTGACCCAAATTGATAATATTAGCTTTAAATTTCCTTAATTCAATTATTATTATTTTTTTGCACAATTTCTATTTTGTATCTAATTCTTTTTAATACCCATTTACTTACTTACAAACACATTAATTAAACAATTTCAAATATGAAATAATCCAACAAACACACTTAAATATCCACAAGTAAAAAAACTAAAACTACTTAATTATACTTGAGTAATGGCTACTATTACTTGCTTACGCTTAAAACGTTTAAAATGATATTTATCATTAATGACACTGACATTGACATTCAATTTGAATCATATTAAGGAGAAATAAAGAGGAGAGAAGAGAGAGTATGAATTTCAAACATGATTACGGTATTAAGAATGACATATATTTTGAATGACAGCAAAAGAATTACAAATTTAGGTTGTATTTTTAAGAAATGTTACTTAAATTTTTAATTTTATGTTTATTTTTAGCAAATTTTATTTAGTTTTCAATCAATAATTTTCAATTTTTCATTGTTGACCTATATTTTACACGACGTAAATTGCGTAAAGTATACAATTTCTTTATGTTTTTTATGTAAATTTAGTATTATAGTGTTTTCAGTTATTAATTACACTTTTATTACATTGTTTACCCATTATTTACATGATGTCAACAATGTAAAAAATTAAATTTCTTAACAATTTCGACTTCTATTTTGATTTTTTGTAGCTTTGAGCAGATTTTTACTTTATTTAACTATTGTTTACACCATGTAAATAATGTAAAAAATTAAAATTTACATGAATTTTACGTTTGTTGAGAGATTTTAACATTATGAAGGTTTTTCAAACTATTTACCTATTGTTTACATGATGTTTACAATACATTTGCAATACATTTTTAAACTTTATCTTGATATTTAGGTTTTCTTAGACGAATTTTGTATTATTTACCTATTGTTTACATGTTGTAAAGTATACAATTTCATTACATTTTTAATCTTGTTTTGGTTTTTAGTGTTTGTACTTATTAATTCGACATTTATTACATTATTTACCCATTATTTACATTATGTCAACAATGTAAATAATTAAAAATCTTCGAAATTTTAAGAACTTTTTTTGGTTTTTTGATCCTTAGAAAAGTAATCTACACTATTTACCTATAACTTACGTTTTTTACCTATTGATTACATTATTTACCTAATATTTATGTATATGATGTCAACAATGTAAATAATACAAAATCTTAGCAATTTAGTCATTTATTTTGGTTTTTTGATGCTTAGAAAAGTTATTTACATTATTTACCTGTAACTAACATTATTTACCTGTTGATTACATTATTTACCCATTATTTATATGATGTCAACAATGTAAATAACTAAAAATCTTAGTAATTTTGAGAGCTTTTTTGGTATTTTCATGGTTAGAAACATAATTTACATTATTTACCTATTGATTACATTATTTACCCACTATTTACATGATGTCAACAATGTAAAGAACTAAAAACCTTAGCAATTTTATCAACTTTTTTGATTTTTTGATGCTTAGAAATGTTATTTACATTATTTAACTATTATTTACATCATGTAAATAATGTAAAGATTTGAGATTCTCGATATTTTTCATTTTTCGTGAGGTTTTGGCATTTTAACTGGCTTTAGACCTAATTTACGTATAGTTTACACTATGTAAACGGTGTGAACAATTGCATTTCTTTACATTGATAAAATTTATAATGATATTTAGGTTTTATAGGATGAATTTTACATTATTTACCTATTGTTTACATGATGTTAATAATATAAAGTCTGAAAATTCTTAACATTTAAAAAATATTATTCAATATTTTTTAGTTTTACTTCATGATTTCATATTAATTCCATTATTTACGTGATTTAAGTATTAAATATTCTTTGCATTTTTGGCAATTATGTTCGTTTTTCATGTTTTTAACACTAATTTACATGATTTACATATTATTTACATTATGTAAACAATGTAAATAATTTAAATTTACAAGATATTTAAGTTTGTAATGAGATTTTAATATTATAACAACCCTTTAACATTGTTTACCTATTGTTTACACGATTAAAACAGTGTAAACAATTGGAATTATAATATTAAAAGCATGGAAACAATTATATTTCTTAACACTTTCGGTTCTTATTCTGGTATTTAGGAGTTTTAAGGAATTTTTTACATTATTTACACATAATTTACACGATGTAAATGATGTCAAGCCTTTAGCGCCATTTACTTTTAACACCATTTACCTATTGTTTACACTATTCAGACAGTGTAAACAATTGGAATTAATCAATTTACACATGTAAACAAATAGATTTCTTAACATTTAAGGTTTTTTTTGGTGTCTAGAAGTTTTAAGGAATTTTTTACATTATTTACATGTAATTTACACGATGTAGATAATGTCAAGAATGAAATTTTTATTACATTCTAAAATTGTTAAATATTGTATTATTTACATGATGTAAAAAAAGTAAATAACTGTAATCTACTATTTACATCATATAAACAATTAGATTTCTTAGCATTTTAGATACATATTCATATATTAAGGAGTTTTGAGACAATTTTGACTTTATTTACCCATTGTTTACATTATGTAAACAATGTCACAAATTATTTTTATCGAGTTTTTATTAATTTATTGAAGAGAAAATGTTAAATTATTATATTTTGCAATATTTACATGGTGCAAATAAGTTCAACAATCGAAATTATACTATTTACCCCATGTAAACAATTAAGTATTTTATCCAATTTTGGGAAATTTTATGTTACTTTTGTGCTGGTACACAAACTTTGCAATGTCTACCCAATGTTTTCGGGTGTAAAAAATGTCATAAGTTGAAAAAGAACAATTTTCTATCAGTTTAAGGTTATTTACATGGTGTAAATAAGTTCAACAATTGAAATTATACTATTTACATCATGTAAACAATTTAGTTTTTCTACAATTTTGGGACTTTTTTAGATACTTTTATACTGGAAGACAAATTTTATGTTGTTTATCCAAAATTTTCAAGTGTAAATAATGTCATAAGTTGAAAAAGATTTTCTATCATTTTAAGGTTAAAAATTGACCATATATGATATTTTGCATTATTTACATGGTGTAAAGTTTGCTTAATGTTATATTCAGATTATTTACTTAATGTAAATAGTGAGAGTTTTTTACATTGTAATGAAATATATTTAGACAATTTGACGGGTATTTCTTCAATTTATTTTACTAACATTTCTTCATATTTATAAAAATTTATTGAAATTTACAAAAATTTCTTCATATTAACAAAAATTTCTTCATATTTACAAAAATTTCTTCATATTTACAAAAATTTCTTCAATTTTACTAAAATTCATTTATTTTATTATTTCTTTCATTTCAGTTCTACTGATCTCTTCATCACTTGATGTCATTCATATCTTCTTTCTTAGTTGTCGCTGAGTCTTAAGGCTTCAGATTTTCCACCCTTATTTCTTTGGTCGTCTCTCGTTTGCGACTATGCTGATCATCAAAACATGGCCAAATCGAAAATTGCTCTTTATGCTGCTGGCGTAACTTGTTTGGGTTTTATATGTTTCGCTCTAGCCTCAGCTGCCATTGGTATACCGATTTGGGGCTATTATGCCACGCCCTCGGGAGGCTATGATTATGATAATGGTTATTTCGGACCGTTTAAGGTGTGTAAACAGTTAGCCTATAATCGAGAGAAGTGCGGTAGTGATGTATCGAAATTTAGATTATCATGTAAGTAGATTTTAAAGAATTTACATAGAATTTTAAATAATTAATGTCTTTTCTCTAGCCGCCATTTTCATTAGTGGCATTTTTGCCATTTTAAGCTCAGCTGCCTTTGGCTTATTTTGCATTTTGTCCATCATACAAATCGCCATGATTTCATCGCGTGAAAAGGTGGTCATGTCTTATTCCAGTTTGGTGATGACCAAAATGGTCCTATCGCTAATTGGGGGTAAGTTTTGAGTTTAGTAAAAGAATAATGTCAATTCATTTCGTTAAATGACATGTTAAATGAGCTTAACAGTTTAATTGCATTAATTTGCTTTATTTTTTTTGTATTTTACCTCATTTTTATCTCATTTGCCATTTCTAGGCCTTCTAGCTTTGGTGGCCACTGTTATGTTTGCTGTACAGATTGATGAATCTGAAAAATATGGTTTTCGTGTATCACGAGGAGTATCATTTTATTTACAGGTATTACTCATTTACTATTATTTACATGTAAATTTTTCAAAATTTTGTAATTATATTGACTTGAACATTCTTAAATTGTGAAAATTAAGGGCTAATTTTGCTTTATATACCATTTGTTTACAAAATGTAAAGTATTTTACTATTATTTACACAATGTAAATGAAGTAAAGTACACTATTTCTTTCCTTTTTGGAGTCTTTGTTAGTATTTTGGTGTTTTTACCTATTAATTACATGTTTATTATATTATTTACCCATTGTTTACATGATGTAAACAATGAAAATAAATTAATTTCTTAGTAATTTTAACATTTACCTTGGTTTTTTGATATTTTAGACAGTAATTTACATTATTTACCTATTGTTTACACCATCTAAGCAATGTAAACTATTAAAATTTTCAAGTTGTTTTTGTTTGTATTAAGAGTTGTCCATTATATCAGTCTTTTAAAACTATTTAATAATTGTTTACATAATGTAGACAGTGTAAAAAATTGTTTACACAATGTAAAATATTAAAATTTACATGTTGTTTTAGTTTCTTGAGATATTTTAAGATTTTAACAGACTCTTAACCCTATTTACCTATTGTTTACACGAAGTAGACAGTGTCAACAATTAAATTCATTTACATTTCTAAACTTTATCATGATATAAACTAATTTTTGGGATGAATTTTACATTATACCGATTGTTTACATAGTGTAAATTATTTGGCACAAGTTTTACATTATTTACCTATTGTTTACATGATATTAAAAATGTATATAATTCAAATTTCTAAGTAATTTCTTGATAAATTTTAGTTTTTTTGATATATTTGAGAGTGATATTAGTGATTTTATTTATTTATTCAATATTTACACCATGTAAACAATGTAAATTATTAAAATTTACAATATATTTTTGTTTGTATGTATTAAGATTTTTGAATTATATCAGGCTTTTAGAACTATTAAATAATTGTTTACATAATGCAAACAGTGTAAACAATTGTTTACACCATGAAATGTATTAAAATTTACATATTTCCTTGGTTTGTTGAGATATTTTAACATTTAATCAGGCCTTTAATACTATTAACCTATTGTTTACACAATGTAGACAGTGTCAACAATGAAATATGTTGACATTAATAAACTTAATCCTGATATTTAGTTGTTTTGGGATGAATTTTACATTACTTAACTATTGTTTAAATAGTATAAATTATTTTGGATGAATTCTACATTATTTACCTATTGTTTACATGATGTAAAATATATAAAGCATAAAATTTACCTAAGTTTTTTATTCTTATAGAGGTTTAAGGTATTTTTACTTATTAATTACACATTATTACATCATTTACCCATTATTTACACGATGTAAGCAATGTAAATAATTAAAAATCTTAGTAATTTCTTAATAAATTTTATTTTTTTGATATTTTTAACGGTAATTTTAATTATTTACCCATTATTTACACCAATTAAACAGTGTAAAGTATTAAAATTTACAAGATTTTATCGATTGTATGAAGATTTGTACTTAATAATAGATTTTTAAAACTATTCAACAATTGTTTACATTATGTATACAGTGTAAAGAATTATTTACCTCATGTAAAACAGTGCCAGCAATTACATTTCTTTACATTTATAAATTTTTTCATGATATTTAGGCACTCTTTGACGAATTTTACATTCTTTACCTGTTGCTTACATGATTTAAAAGGTGTGAAGTATAAAATATCTTTATATTTTTTAAATTTATTTAGTATTTTGATGTTTTTACATATTTATTACACATTTATTAAATTATTTACTCACTATTTACATGATCTAAACGATGTAAATAGCTAAATATCTTAAAAATTTCTACATATACATCAGTTTTATGATATTTACCAATACATTTCATGTTTTTGTTTTATTATTTACTCATTATTTACGTGATAAAAACAATTTAAATAACTTAATATCTAAGCAATGTACTTAACTTTTATGATATTTTGAGCAGTAATTAACCATATTTACCCTTAATTTACACGAATTTTACATGTTTACCTGGTGTAAATTATGTAAAATATGATATTTCTTTAAAGTTTTTAATCTTATTTAGAATTTTATTGTTTTCACTCAATTTTTACACTCTTTTTAATTCTTTAACTTATTATTTACATGATGTAAACAATGCAAATAATTAATATTCTTAGCAATTTTGACACTTAATTCAGTTTTTCCATATTTTGAGGAGTATTTTACATTATTCAGCTATTGTTTACACCATGTAAACAATGTAAAGAATTGTAAATTGGCCATGTAGACAATTAAAATTAAAATTTTTTGGTTTTTAACATAAAAAAGATTATGTAGAGAGTGTTTTAAAGTAAATTTCTATTGTTTACATCGTGTAAACAATTGTTTTCCTTATGCCTTCGACTTATATTATGGTATTTATTTGTTTTACGATAAATTTTGCATTATTTACCTATTGTTTACATGATGTAAATAATGTCAAATAATAATTTAAAAGATTTTTCGACATTTTCATTTGTTTTAAAAGTAAATTTTTAGTTTATTACAAGATTAACCTATTATTTACGCAATGTAAACAACGTGAAATATTATTGTTACATTATTTACCCATTATTTACACGATGTAAACAATTTAAATGAATTAATTCTTTAGCAATTTCGACATATACTTCAGTTTTATAATATTTTAAGCATTCATTTACAATATTTACCCACAATTTACACGAGTCTTACAAGTTTATCTAGTGTTTACATGATGTAAATTATGCAAAGTATGAAATTGTTCTTATAGATTTTAATCTGATTTAGTATTTTATTGTTTTGACTTGTTTTTTACGCATTTACTAAATCTTTTACCAATTATTTACATGATGTAAACAATGTAAATAATTAAAATTATTAGAAATTTCGACATTTATTTCAGTTTTTTAATATTTTGAGGAGTATTTAACTTTTTTCCACTATTGTTTACACCATGTAAACAATGTAAATAATTGCCATGTAGACAATTAAAATTAAAAGTTTTTGGTTTTTAACATAAAAAAGACTATGTAGAGATTGTTTTAAAGTAAATTTTACCCTATTTTTCTATTATTTACATGATGTCAATAATGTAAACAATTAGTTTTAATAACTTTTCAACATTTAGATGCTGTAAAAATGGCGAAGTATGTTGGTTTTACTTATTTACATGATATAAAAATGTACATAACCAAATTTCTATTGTTTACACAGTGTAAACAATTGGTTTTCTTTATGTTTTTAGCCCTTATTATGGTGTTTATTTATTTAAAGATACATTTTGTATTATTTACCTATTGCTTACATGATGTAAATAATGTCGAATATAAATTTTAAAGATCTTTCGACATTTTTCATTAGTTTTAAAAGTAAATTTTTTGTTTAATTACACGATGTATCTATTATTTACGACATGTAAATAATTTGAAATATTAAATTTACATTATTTTCATGAATCTAGATCTTTTTTAATTTCTTTTAAAAGTAAATTTTTGGTTTATTATACGATTTACCTATTATTTACGTCATATAAACAATGTCAAAAATTTAATTTTCATTTTTTACATCAATTAAACAATTAAGATTTGTTTAGTTTTTATGATTTTCAAGCATTTTTACTTTAGTTTACTTGAGGTAAAGTATATTTCGTTGTTTAATGACACATTTTACATAGTTTTCTTATAATTTACATGATGTAAATAATGTCGAATATTTATTTTAAAGACCTTTTATTATTTAAATAGACCTTTTATTATTTAATTAAGTTTAAACATAAAATTTATGATTTCTTACTTATTGACTATGTAAACAATGTAAAATATTGAAATTTCATTGTTTCTACCATGTAAACAATTAGTTTTATCCAGTTTTTAATATTTTCATGAAATTTTACGATAAATAATAATGTAAAGAATGGAATAAAATCGGGTTTCTTTCTTTACATCATGTAAAAAATGTAAATAAGTGGAAATAAATTTAAATTTTTTAAATATTGAAACCTTTAACTAAGTTTTACCTACTTTACATTTTGTTTAAACGGTGTAAACAATGTCAAGAATTAGTAAAATCGATTTTTTACCCTTTGAATTAACTCCATATTAAACATTCGGATTTTTCCTCACATTTACTTATAATTTACCTTATGTAAAGAATGTAAATAATTAATTTTCATTATAATTTTGATGATTTTAATATTTTTGTTTAAGTTTTAGGGCAAATTTATGAAAAATACCTATTGTTTACCTGTTGTAAACAGTGTAAAGAGTTGTATTTTTCATTATTTTTAAAATATTTTCAATTTTTTCTTCCAGATTGTTGTTATTATCTTAAGTATACCTCTGTTTGTCTTGGCTTTATACGATATTTTATATTCCAAAAAGCCGGGTGGGGATCCCACCATGATGTTAGACGCTGCCTCACCATCGTCGGCCACAACGATAAATAATCCCGGTTTCAAGGAACCAAGGACCAAAAATGGTGAGTCTTTACAATAGTTTTACTTTGAAATTATAATAATTTGTTTTAAATTTTCAGGCATTTCCGTCACCGATGCCTCGGGCAAACCCTATGCTGGCATACGCAATGGCTCGGGCAGTGTGGCCTCAATGAGTACCATGGTCACCAGTGTCTCCAATGGCTCAACCGTGGAGTCAGTAACACGCTCTCCCTTGAGATCGAGTTTAAAGAAACCTCGACCGAGGCCAGAAAATACTTTGGGTATACAAAATCCTGGCTACTCGGGTTCGGGTAATTCGCCTCCCATGAGAAGAAATGGTAGTGTAAAGAAAGTGCGTATACAAACGCATAGTACGGAGGTTTAAGAAGGTGAAGAGGAAGGAGTTTAGAGGAATTTTTTGAATATTAATTAAGACTAAGACTGTGTATAAATGGAAGAGTTTTTCTCAAGAAATAAGAAAGTTCTTATTTATTTTCGTATTAAAAAAAAAAAATATCCTCAGAAATTTTTTTCAAAAATTTTGTTCGAAATTATAAGTTTTTAAAAAAGTTGTCTTCCATTAAATTTTAAAGGTTTCAGAAAATTTCACAAATTATTACAATAAACATCACAAAGGCAGCAAAAAATTATATTTTTTGTTTAAATAAAATATAAATCCGTCCTTTTTACATAACATTTAAGAGATTCACAAGTTGTGGTATTAGATTGTAAGGTCATAAAGATAGATGCGCAATTAAAGGCATCTAAGTTTTAGATGATTAGAAAGCTCTACATTTACTTTACCAGACACCCAAAACTAGTTTCAGCATCTCCCAGATTAAAAAAGTTATAATTAAAAAATGACTTAACAATCTGAAAAAATTTTGGATGCGCCTAAAAGTTATGCTTTAGTTTTTAGCCGAAAGTAAAAAGTATGTAATAAATTTTGTGTTATTGAAGAAAATCTTTAAAAAATCTTACAACATAATAATTTTGGAGCAAGTGAACCAGTAATCTATGAAATTTTTGACAGAAATATTTGCCCTAACATTACATTTTTCTTTAAAAGTTCAAAAATTTACAAATTTTGAAAATAGAAGTCATTTTTTTTTAAATAAGCAATTAAAGGCACTTCGTTCTTAGACAATTAGAAAGTTAATGTTTCATTCTATCCAATAACCAAAAACAGTTTCAAAGATCTCTCAGATTGAAAAAGTTGTTATAAAAAAATTACGATCCGAAAAATTTAAAATACCCCTAAAAGTTATGCTTTCATGTTTCTAAGCGTTTAAAACAGTTTCCTTGGGAACGTGTGAGTTCTAATAGAAACTCACAATATTCAAGCTCTCATTAAAACTATTTTTTATATTAAAAAATAAAAAAAAACTAAAGCATAACTTTTAGGCGTAATTAAAATTTTTCGCATTGTTATCATTATTTTAAATTTTGTATTAATAAAGATAATCTTTCGAAAATCTTACAATATTTTAAATTTAGGGCAATACAAATAAATTCTTAATAGAATTTTTCCCCCATCCTAAGATTATTCAATTAAAGTTTCAAAAATTTAAAATTTTTAAAAATAAAAGTAATTTTCCTTAAAGTGCGCAACTAAAGGCACTTCGTTCTTATATAATTAGAAAGCTTAGGTGTCATTCTGTTTAATCACAAAAAAATGGTTTCGAGATCTCTCAGATTAAAGAAGTTATTACAAGAAAAAGAATGACTTTACGATTCAAAAAAATTAAAATGCTCCTAAAAATATGCTTTAGTTTTTCAAAACATTAAAAACAAATTTAATGACTGCATAATTTGAGTTATAATAGCAACTCACATATTAATTCAATCATTGAAACTGCGTTCAAAAACTAAAGTATAACTTTTAGGCGTAATAATATTTTTCATTATTTTTAAATAACTTCTTCAATCTTAAAAATGTCGAAACAATTTTTGATTATCAAATAGAGTATATTTTAAGCTTTCCGATCATCTAAAATAAAAGTGCCTTTAATTGCGCGTTTTGAGTAAAATAACTCAAAACGCCTAAAAATAGGCTTTAGTTTTTCAAAACTTTAAAAGCAGTTTCAATGACTGCTTGATTTGAGTTATAAAAGGAATTCACATATTAACTTAATTACTGAAACTGGATTGTATGTTTAGAAAAACTAAAGCATAACCTTTAGGCGCCATACAATTTTTTCGTACTGTACAGTCATTATTTTTTAATAACTTCTTTGATCTTAAAGATCTCGAAACAATTTTTAGTTATCAGATAGAGTGCCTTTATTTGCGCGTTTTGAGGTTTATTACATTTTTTATTTGATTTAAAAAATGGTTATTACGCCTATAAGTTATGCTCTAGTTTATCTAAACAAAAGATCTAATTTCATCGACTGATTATGTATGAGTGTTCTTATTAGAACTCTCATACTCTCTTTTTAAAAAAGCGTACAATTTTAAGAAAATCTAAAGCATAACCTTAAGGCGTAACTATATGTTTTTATATCGTTATTTTCATTTATCTTAGAGATTTAGGAATAATTTTTGGTAAACTGATAGACTAAAAGTTAAGCTTTTGAATCATGTAAAAAAGAAGTGCATGTAATTGCGCCTTTGGAGTAAATTAACTTTAATTTGAAAAAAATTAAAAAAAATAAAGCATAACTCTTAGGCGTAATCATAAACTAAACATTTTTGATTACGCCTAAGATCTAAATCTAATCAATTGTTTAGTAAGATAAATTTTGATTCAAAATTGTTTCAATACTGGCAATACAACCTAAACAACAGCTTGTGAATGCTCCAACTTAAAATCAATGGCAAATGTATTTAATGTTTTAAATATTAATCACAAATATTAAAAAAATTACTACCGAGTTACAATTTTTAAAATTTTCTTTTAAAGAAAATCAATTCAATTTGTTATAAAAACTTTATATAAAAAAATAAAATTTTTAAAAATTTTCTTAAATTTTGTTTAACTAATTTTTATTAGCAAAAAGTTTTTTTTTTAAGAAAAATTTAAATCTAAGCCAGCACAAAACAGATCTTATTTATTTTTAGCAATTACTTCATAATTTTTTAAAATAATAAAGCAAAATAATAGGGGGATTCGCGAGATGTTTTATCAAGACATAATATTATAAAGTCATACTATGACTAGATAAAACATCTAATGAATCCCCTAAATAATTGTTAGTTTTTGTTCTAAGAAATAATAGAAAATAATTAAAATTAAGTTAAAGTTTAAAAAAATAAGAAACAAAAGTGTAATATTTTATATATACAAATTATATTTCAAATAAAATTATTATTAAAATTTATTAAAAGTTTTAAAAAAAAATATCAATTTTTTTTTAATCTAAAATTTTTGAAATTTCAGTGATCAATTATACATTTTTCTAACGAAAATTGTATCAGTGATACATTTTTCTATAGAAAATTGTATCAGTGATACATTTTCTATAGAAAAATGTATCACTGATACAATTTTCTATAGAAAAATGTATCAATGTATCACTAATAGATATTTCTATAGAAAATTGTATCAGTGATACATTTTTCTATCGAAAATTGTATCAGTGATACATTTTTCTATAGAAAATTGTATCAGTGATACATTTTTCTATAGAAAATTGTATCAGTGATACATTTTTCTATAGAAAATTGTATCAGTGATACATTTTCCTATAGAAAATTGTATCAGTGATACATTTTCCTATAGAAAATTGTATCAGTGATACATTTTTCTATAGAAAATTGTATCAGTGATACATTTTTCTATATAAAATTGTATCAGTGATACATTTTTCTATAGAAAATTGTATCAGTGATACATTTTTCTATAGAAAATTGTATCAGTGATACATTTTTCTATAGAAAATTGTATCAGTGATACATTTTTCTATAGAAAATTGTATCAGTGATACATTTTTCTATAGAAAATTGTATCAGTGACACATTTTTCTATAGAAAATTGTATCAGTGATACATTTTTCTATAGAAAATTGTATCAGTGATATATTTTTCTATAGAAAATTGTATCAGTGATACATTTTTCTATAGAAAATTGTATCAGTGATACGTTTTTCTATAGAAAATTGTATCAGTGATACATTTTTCTATAGAAAATTGTATCAGTGATACATTTTTCTATAGAAAATTGTATCAGTTATACATTTTTCTATAGAAAATTGTATTAGTGATATATTTTCTATAGAAAATTGTATCAGTGATACATTTTTCAATAGAAAATTGTATCAGTGATACATTTTTCTATAAAAAATTGCATCAGTGATACATTTTTCTATAGAAAATTGTATCAGTGATACATTTTTCTATCGAAAATTGTATCGGTGATACATTTTTCTATAGAAAATTGTATCAGTGATACGTTTTTCTATAAAATAGAAAAAAATCGTCTTAATTTTCTATAAATTTTTGGTCACATTTTTTTATTTTCGTAATTTTTTTTTTGTTTTTTTAATAATAAATAAATTTAACTACTTATAATGTTATTGTTAATCTTAATAAAATACATTTTTTAGTAATAGGTTTAAAAAAAGAAAAGTAATAAAGAAAAATTATTGAATAATTTTATTAAAAATTAAACAGAAGAAGTCTTCTCAATTTTAAAATATGAAAAATTTATTTATACTTGTTCCTTAAATTCTTCATAGGTTTATCTAAATATCCATAGGTTCAATTTGTTTAAACATTTATATAAATCGTGGAATATGTTATCATATGCCCAAAAGTTATGCTTCAGATTTAGTGAGTGTGTGTGTATGTGTGCTCTTACAAGATAAAATGATAAAATTGTCTATGGCTCTATTTTTTTTTGTAAAAAGCGCTGATTTCGAAAATAATAACCAATTTTAACTAGGAAAAAAATCCTAGAGGGTATTATAAATCATATCTATGGGCTTTGATAAATATTGCTAAATATTTATTAAATATTTATTAAAGAAGTAAAGGTTTGGACCTTTACTTCTATAATATACATCTATATATAAGAAAAATTTAAGTTTGTTTAGTATGGACATAAACCGTTTTTCTATACTATTACCAGACAGATGTCGCTACAATCAGTAAATACATATCAAACTAGAATCCGGATACAATGAAATCGTAAGTATTGTCTCTTATAAAATTTTTAATTACAAAAGAATTTAAGTAACAAAATATTAAAATGTATTTACTTTTCTATAGAAAGGTCTTCCCATCATCAACTTCTATTAATAAATTCCTTAATATCTTCAACTTATCTAGAGAATAGTTTTTCTATCTTAAACTTATATACAGAAATGTCTTATCATCTTGAACATTTTAATAGAATTGGATTCCTATCGTAAAGTTTTCTATAGAAAAGTCTTTCTTTTCTATATAATAGTCTTTTTATCTTGAACTTTTATATCGAAATGTCTTCTCATATTGTAGTTCTCTATAGAAAAGTTTTTCTATCTTAAACTTCTATATAGAAATGTTTACTAGCTTAAACTTTTCTATAGAAATGGGTTCCTATCGTGAACTTTTCTATAGAAATGTCTTCCTGTCGTCAACTTTTCTATAGAAATGTCTTCCTGTCGTCAACTTTTCTATAGAAATGTCTTCCTATCGTCAACTTTTCTATAGAAATGTCTTCTTATCGTCAACTTTTCTATACAAATGTCTTCCTATCGTCAACTTTTCTATAGAAATGTCTTACTGTCGTCAACTTTTCTATAGAAATGTCTTCCTGTCGTCAACTTTTCTATAGAAATGTCTTCCTATCGTCAACTTTTCTATAGAAATGTCTTCCTGTCGTCAACTTTTCTATAGAAATGTTTTCCTATCGTCAACTTTTCTATAGAAATGTCTTCCTATCGTCAACTTTTCTATAGAAATGTCTTCCTGTCGTCAACTTTTCTATAGAAATGTCTTCCTATCGTCAACTTTTCTATACAAATGTCTTCCTATCGTCAACTTTTCTATAGAAATGTCTTCTTATCGTCAACTTTTCCATAGAAATGTCTTCCTATCGTCAACTTTTCTATACAAATGTCTTCCTATCGTCAACTTTTCTATAGAAATGTCTTCCTATCGTCAACTTTTCTATACAAATGTCTTCCTATCGTCAACTTTTCTATAGAAATGTCTTCCTATCGTCAACTTTTCTATAGAAATGTCTTCCTATCGTAAAATTTTCTATAGAAATATCTTCCTATCGTCAACTTTTCTATACAAATGTCTTCCTATCGTCAACTTTTCTATAGAAATGTCTTCCTAACGTCAACTTTTCTATACAAATGTCTTCCTATCGTCAACTTTTCTATACAAATGTCTTCCTATCGTCAACTTTTCTATAGAAATGTCTTCCTATCGTCAACTTTTCTATAGAAATGTCTTCCTATCGTCAACTTTTCTATGAAATGTCTTCCTATCGTCAACTTTTCCATAGAAATGTCTTTCTATCGTCAACTTTTCTATAGAAATGTCTTCCTATCGTAAAATTTTCTATAGAAATGTCTTCCTATCGTCAACTTTTCTATACAAATGTCTTCCTATCGTCAAATTTTCTATAGAAATGTCTTCCTATCGTCAACTTTTCTATAGAAATGTCTTCCTATCATCAAATTTTCTATAGAAATGTCTTCCAATCGTCTACTTTTCTATATAAATGTGCACCTATTGCAACTTTTCTATAGAAATGTTTGCCTATGGTCATCTTTTCTTTAAAAATGTTTGCCTTTCTTCACCTTTTCTATTAAAAGGTTTGCTTTTCGTCAACTTTTCTATAGAAATGTTTGCCTTTCGTCAACTTTTTTGTAAAAATGTTTGCCTTTCGTAAACTTTTCAATAGAAATTTTTGTCTTTCGTCAACTTTTCTATAGCAATGTTTGCCTTTCGTCAACTTTTCTATAGAAATGTTTGCCTATCGTCAGCTTTTCTATAGAAATGTTTGACTTTCGTCAACTTTTCTATAGAAATGTTTGCCTTTCGTTAACTTTTCTATAGAAATGTTTGCCTTTCTTTAACTTTTCTATAGAAATGTTTGCCTTTCGTCAACTTTTCTATAGAAATGTTTGCCTTTCGTCAACGTTTCTATAAAAAAGTTTTCCTTTCGTCAACTTTTCTATAGAAAAGTTTGCCTTTCGTCAACTTTTCTATAGAAAAGTTTGCCTTTCGTCAACTTTTCTATAGAAAAGTTTGCCTTTCGTCAACTTTTCTATAGAAAAGTTTGCCTTTCGTCAACTTTTCTATAGAAAAGTTTGCCTTTCGTCAACTTTTCTATAGAAAAGTTTGCCTTTCGTCAACTTTTCTATAGAAAAGTTTGCCTTTCGTCAACTTTTCTATAGAAAAGTTTGCCTTTCGTCAACTTTTCTATAGAAAAGTTTGCCTTTCGTCAACTTTTCTATAGAAAAGTTTGCCTTTCGTCAACTTTTCTATAGAAAAGTTTGCCTTTCGTCAACTTTTCTATAGAAATGTTTGCCTTTCGTCCACTTTTCTAAAGAAATGTTGTACTTTTGTCAACTTTTTGATAGAAATGTTGTTTTGGTTATGTATCATAATTTCTTTGATGATTATAAAATTAGTTAAGAATTATCCTTACATTTTAAATCTCTGGCAAATTACTTGATGTTTCATATCATCCCGGTTTATTTTTATTAACGAAAGCGAAACTACTCGTATTGCAATACTGACCAAGAGACAATGTATGCAGTTTTGAGTTTTGCTGCCTCATATTATGTATTTCCTCCCCTCAGACGATATTAAAACCAGGACTATCATGTAATGAAGGGCAAACAGGATTAACACCCTTTTTCCAAATAACCTGCAAGTAAAAGCAAAAAATTATATTTTTTGCACATTTTTATTAACCATTAGTAACCGAAACCGGGAGGGAGGGGGTAGCTTAAAAATTTACATAAAACCCAAACGAAAATTCTGAACCAAAAAAACTGAAAATGTATTTAAATTTTTTTTGCAACAACCAATGACCCATTCACACCCTTTTTTGTTAAAACTTAAAACTAAAATTATTTCGTTCAATTTTTTTTTGGTCTGGATGATAGACTCGTATTTGTTTAACAGACAAAAGTGACAATATTTTATTTTCATTATATACTTTAGAATATATATTTACTTTTTGCTTTATGTATTAATGGCTATTTATTATGGTTTACACCCTGTTCAAATTGATCTAGTGAATTTAAATGTTGGCAAGGATTTTTAAGTCCTTTCGTTGTATAAGTGAAATTCTGCATTGAAAACCAACAGACAGACAATATAAACTGTTAGTTTATGCTAAAAATAAAGCACAAAATTTGTTGCATTTGCGCAATTGACCCAGACAGGAGATAGGATTTGAACCCACTCCAATTGACAAATGCAAACAGAAGTTTTTCTTAAGAGGAGTGAAATACACTGAGAAAAATAGACTATCACATAGACTTCTAAAACTTAGACTAGGGCTATCAACTAAGACTATCAACACAGACTAAGACAATTCTTTGGAAACCTATACAACAGGGAAAGACTTTTCTTTAGAATCGAGTTTTTTTCTCAGTGTTTCATTGGAGTTGTATCACCAACTCCCTTTTCATTTCTTCCGTCTATCGTTTTAGCTCTGCTCTGCCTTCATATTGCAATTTCGTTCCCTGTTTTCGTATCTGAGTCGAATATGTGTATCTGAAATTTTTCAAAAAATTTTCAATTTTAGCTTTTGGTTGTATGAGTATGTCTGTGTTATTTTTTTCCAACACAAATGTACTTACTCCTATATAAATGAAAATATAGAAAATATCAGACTTTCGCTTTGGTTTCGATGTATCCAACCACTTTTTAATACGAGTTTGGCTGCATTTTTCTATATTCCTTCAGTCCTTTTACTGATATTTAAAGTTTTCAATTGTGTGAATGTGTTTGTGTTACAAACTCCCTGTGAAAAATGAAGTTCGAATACAGACGAAGAGAATTTTGTATGATAGAAAAGTGTGTCTGTGTAACACTTGGTAAATTTCACATACATTTATGGGGTTTACATGTATGGGTAAAAGTGTGTGTAAGTGAAATTTTGTTAGTGTGTGGGTATGGAATAGTTCTAGAAGGTTTTAGTTTAATCACAATTATATATATTCATAAGATTTCTATAGAAAAGTTCAAGATAGAAAGACATTTCTAAAGAAAAGTTTAAAATAGAAAGACATTTCTATAGAAAAGTTTAAGATAGAAACACATTTATATAGAAAACTTCATGACAGGAAAACATTTCTATTAAAAAGTTGAAAACAAGAAGCCATTTCTATTAAAAGTTCAAGATATGAAGCAATTTCTATAAAAAAAAAAAATCCAAGATATGAACAAATTTGTATAGAAAAGTTACAAATAGGAAGACGTTTCTATAGAAACGTTGACGAAAACCAAACATTTCTATAGAAAAGTTGACAAAAGACAAACGTTTCTAAAGAAATGTTGATGAATTACAAACATTTCTATGGAAAAGTTGACGAAAGGCAAATATTTCTAAAGAAAAGTTGACGAAAAGCAAACATTTCTCTAGAAAAGTTGACGAAAGCAAACATTTCTATAGAAAAGTTGACGAAAGGCAAACATTTCTATAGAAAAGTTGACGAAAGGTAAACATGTATATAGAAAAGTTGACGAAAGCTAAACATTTCTATAGAAAAGTTGACGAAAGCCAAACATTTCTATAGAAAAGTTGACGAAAGCCAAACATTTCTATAGAAAAGTTGACGAAAGGCAAACATTTCTATAGAAAAGTTGACAAAAGGCAAACATTTCTATAGAAAAGTAGACAAGAGGCAAAAATTTCTAAAGAAAAGTTGACGAAAGACAAACAGTTCTATAAAAAAGTTGACGAAAAGCAAACAATTTCTATAGAAAAGTTGACGATAGGAAGACTTTTCTATAGAAAAGTTGACGATAGGAAGACTTTTCTATAGAAAAGTTGACGATAGGAAGACTTTTCTATAGAAAAGTTGACGATAGGAAGACTTTTCTATAGAAAAGTTGACGATAGGAAGACTTTTCTATAGAAAAGTTGACGATAGGAAGACTTTTCTATAGAAAAGTTGACGATAGGAAGACTTTTCTATAGAAAAGTTGACGATAGGAAGACTTTTCTATAGAAAAGTTGACGATAGGAAGACTTTTCTATAGAAAAGTTGACGATAGGAATACTTTTCTATAGAAAAGTTGACAATAGGAAGACTTTTCTATAGAAAAGTTGACGATAGGAAGACTTTTCTATAGAAAAGTTGACGATAGGAAGACTTTTCTATAGAAAAGTTGACGATAGGAAGACTTTTCTATAGAAAAGTTGACGATAGGAAGACTTTTCTATAGAAAAGTTGACGATAGGAAGACTTTTCTATAGAAAAGTTGACGATAGGAAGACTTTTCTATAGAAAAGTTGACGATAGGAAGACTTTTCTATAGAAAAGTTGACGATAGGACAACTTTTCTATAGAAAAGTTGACGATAGGACAACTTTTCTATAGAAAAGTTGACGATAGGAAGACTTTTCTATAGAAAAGTTGACGATAGGAAGACTTTTCTATAGATAAGTTGACGATAGGAAGACTTCTCTATAGAAAAGTTGACGATAGGAAGACTTTTCTATAGAAAAGTTGACGATAGGAAGACTTTTCTATAGAAAAGTTGACGATAGGAAGACTTTTCTATAGAAAAGTTGACGATAGGAAGACTTTTCTATAGAAAAGTTGACGATAGGAAGACTTTTCTATAGAAAAGTTGACGATAGGAAGACTTTTCTATAGAAAAGTTGACGATAGGAAGACTTCTCTATAGAAAAGTTGACGATAGGAAGACTTTTCTATAGAAAAGTTGACGATAGGAAGACTTTTCTATAGAAAAGTTGACGATAGGAAGACTTTTCTATAGAAAAGTTGACGATAGGAAGACTTTTCTATAGAAAAGTTGACGATAGGAAGACTTTTCTATAGAAAAGTTGACGATAGGAAGACTTTTCTATAGAAAAGTTGACGATAGGAAGACTTTTCTATAGAAAAGTTGACGATAGGAAGACTTTTCTATAGAAAAGTTGACGATAGGAAGACTTTTCTATAGAAAAGTTGACGATAGGAAGACTTTTCTATAGAAAAGTGTTTTTTCTTCCTTTTCAAATCCTTCAAAAAACTTCTTAATGCTACGATTTAGTAAGAAACCAAAATTTCCCTTAATTTTTAAATATTTTATTTCCGTTTGAAGAAGAATGAGTTTTCAATTCTAATTTAGCAAAAGTATAAAATTATAAAGACCAGGAGAAAGAGACAAAACCAAAAACAACACATGAGTCCTTATTAAGGTAAGTACTAGTGTGTGTGTGAGTGTGTCGGTTGTTATCCTGTTTACATAGTCAAACACATGTATTAAGGAATGTTTCAGGGTATAAGTAGACGAATGTTAGAGAGTTTCATGTCTGCATTTCCTTAAAACATAGACGAATTCATTCACTTGAAAGCTGAGGCTTTTTTGGGAAGGATAACTGTATGTGTGTGTGTCTATGTAAAGTTATGTGTTTTTGAATTTTTTGTTGTGTTTGGTCAGTTATGGGGTTTGGGTTTCCCAGACAACACCCTTTTCTGGGAGGTTTTTGTTTAATACCCTTAAACATATTAAGATTTTGTACGATTCATGTATTTTATTTTTTGATACTTCTTTTTGTTGTGCAATATTTGAAGCATAAGTTTAGGAGTTTGTTCGCTCTGTTAGTGTTAGTGTGTTTGTGTAATAAATTTAAACATTTTCAGACAAATGAAGCTACTAATAGTTTAAAAATGGCGCTTTACTGTCTGATATGTTTTTTATTTTTAATAATGGATGTAGAAGAAACTGGAAATATAGAATGGCTTAAGTTAAAAGAAATTAAAGATTATTTATAGCGACACGTAATGAAAATGTCATGGATTTGGTTATTTAAAAAATTCACTCCGATTGAAGTTTTCTATAGAAAACTTCACTTGGATTGAAGTTTTCTATAGAAAACTTCACTCGGATTGAAGTTTTCTATAGAAAACTTCACTCGGATTGAAGTTTTCCATAGAAAACTTCACTCGGATTGAAGTTTTCAGCCCGAGTGAAGTTTTCTATAGAAAACTTCAATCCGATTGAAGTTTTCTATAGAAAGCTTCAATCCGACTGAAGTTTTCTATAGAAAACTTCACTCGGGTTGAAGTTTTCTATGGAAAACTTAACTCGGATTGAAGATTTCTATAGAAAACTTCGCTCGGATTGAAGTTTTTTATAGAAAACTTCACACGGATTGAAGTTTTCTATAGAAAACTTCACTCGGAAGTTTTCTATTGAAAACTTCACTCGGATTGAAGTTTTCTATAGAAAACTTCATACGGATTGAAGTTTTCTATAGAAAACTTCACTCGGAAGTTTTCTATAGAAAACTGCACTCGAAAGTTTTCTATAGAAAACTTCACTCGGAAGTTTTCTATAGATAGTTTTCTATAGATTGAAGTTTTCTATAGAAAACTTCACTCGGACTGAAGTTTTATATAGAAAATTTCACTCGGATTTTTTTTTTTTTTTTGAAAATGGATACTTTCACTCTTTAGTGATTCAATACAAGGATAACTTTTTAAAATGGTGGTATTTCGGACCAAGTTTTGGACATTGGAAAACTTAAAATGTTTTTAGAAATAACTTCATTTTTTATTAGTTCAAAGAAAGACTGATATGTTTGTATTTGAAAGACTAAGACATAGACTAACTTTTGAAAAAGGTGGTATTTCGGACCTTTCTTTTGTAAATAAAAAAGACTTTTTCTTTCAATAAATTTTTTGTTTTTGAAATGAGAATACTTTTATTCTAAAGCTTATAACATTGATAACAATGAAAATATTTTGCTAAGTTTTGGCATAAATAAACATAAAACTTTAGTGATTAAATACAAGGAAAACTTTTTAAAAAGGTGTCATTTCGGACCAAATTATGGACTTTTTAAAATTTAAAATTTTTTGTAAAAAAGTTAAAAAGACTTGTAAAAAATTTTATTTTTTTTTATATATTTTTTTTTTTTTGGAAACGTGGTACTTTCACTCTAACGCTTATAACTTTGATAATAATGAAAATATTTTGCTAATTTTTGGAATAAATTAACATTAAACTTTAGTGATTAAATACAAGGAAAACTTTTAAAAAGGTGGTACTTTGGACCAAGTTATGGACTTTTAAAATTCTTTGTAGAAAAGTAAAGCAGACTTGCCAAAAATTTTATTTTTTTAATATTTTTTTTAATTAGGATACTTTCGCTCTAAAGCTTATAACTTTGATAATAATGAAAATATCTTGCTATTTTTTTTTACTAAATAAATATAAAACTTTAGTGATTAAATAAAAGGAAAATTTTTTAAAAAGTTAAATTTCGGACCAAGTTATGGACTTTTTAAAACTTAAAATGTTTTTGGAAATAAGATAATATTTTTAGCTTAAAGAAAGACTGATATGTATTTGTGATATGGTACTTGTAAGACTAAGACATAGATTAAAACATAGAATAAGACTAAGACATACCTTAGGACATGGACTGATATATATGTATATACCCTAACTTTTTTATTACTTTATTTTCCTCATTATCTCTAACTTTTGCTTTTCATACCATTCTCTATTGATATCTTCAACTCTAATACCTCTAGGAATTTTATAATTTTTCACAATTACGTTATAACAACTCTCCAGTTTCCACTCCATTATTTACAGTTTCTGATCCATCCATTTCTGGTTGTAAAACATTTTGCTTATAATCTAGAATTTTCTAAGACTTACAACACTTTATATGTATTATCTAAGGCCAGCAACAACAACAAAAAAATTACAATAAACATCATCATGATAATGTTTTTGTAAATGATGATAATGAAGTTGAAGATTTTAATGATTTCCCTTTCTACCAATGTCTAGAGCAAATATCTGTAGTTAGAGTCGTTTGTCGTCGCTTTAGTGGAGTAAAATTGCTGCTGCTCCCTGAAAATGTATTTTGTTGCTGATGTTGCTTTTGCTGTTGTTTTGCTTTTTAGCATTTATTCGTATAACACTGGTGGCCTGGTTGGGGAATATTTATTTTTTGTTGACTGTAAATTAATATTATGCAGAACACACATACAGACATACATAATATATTTTATATAAGTATGTGTGTGTGTATTAAATGTTGCAGCAATTTTCTGATATTATGAAAAATGTAAGTACAACAGACAGACGTACAAAAAAAAAACTGAATGACGTACAAACAAAACAAAAAACATGCCATCATACATACGAGTATTTGTACTTATTTTCCTATGGTTGAGTGAATTGCAAAGTCAGTTGTTTGTTAATATGTTGTATGTTGCTAATGCATGAATGTGTGTTACAACATACACAAAACACACAAGAGCAGCAAAAGCAGCAACATTATTATTACTCATACTTATAGTATTTTTCTCTTGTTTTTTGTTGTTTGGTACAGTTTAACAAATGCTTTCGTTTATGTTATATGTTGTATTTTATGTTGTATACTCGTATATAAGTTGTATGTCATGTCTATGTTGTACATAAATTGTATGTATGTCCGTCAGTCTGTCTATATGTTGCTGTTTCTATATGTCGGCATTTGTGTTAGAGGATTTAAGTTTCTGTGTTTTTGTAAAATTGTGTGTGTCTGTTAGAAAAAAGCAATTGCTCCACTACCCCAAAGTATTGCAAAACGATGAAAGTCAGTGTCACACAGTACAACACAACAACAGCGACAACAACAATAGCAACGTAATGAATGCGACATTTATTTAACATACAACAAGAGCAAAAATGTTATTTAACATGATTTTTTATTATATGTAGTTTTTTTTTTGTTGCCACTAAAAACAACTACAAAGAAAAATAGTGACTAATATAAATATTAAAAGTGATAATACCAACAACCACAAAATCGGAAAAGGAATGTTTTAGGGAAAACCATAAATCTATAACTTAATCTATGTCTTAGTCTATGCCTTAGTCTATGTCTTAGTCTATGTCTTAGTCTATGTCTTAGTCTATGTCTTAGTCTATGTCTTAGTCTATGTCTTAGTCTATGTCTTAGTCTATGTCTTAGTCTATGTCTTAGTCTATGTCTTAGTCTATGTCTTAGTCTATGTCTTAGTCTATGTCTTAGTCTATGTCTTAGTCTATGTCTTAGTCTATGTCTTAGTCTATGTCTTAGTCTATGTCTTAGTCTATGTCTTAGTCTATGTCTTAGTCTATGTCTTAGTCTATGTCTTAGTCTATGTCTTAGTCTATGTTTTAGTCTATGTCTTAGTCTATGTCTTAGTCTATGTCTTAGTCTATGTCTTAGTCTATGTCTTAGTCTATGTCTTAGTCTATGTCTTAGTCTATGTCTTAGTCTATGTCTTAGTCTATGTCTTAGTCTATGTCTTAGTCTATGTCTTAGTCTATGTCTTAGTCTATGTCTTAGTCTATGTCTTAGTCTATGTCTTAGTCTATGTCTTAGTCTATGTCTTAGTCTATGTCTTAGTCTATGTCTTAGTCTATGTCTTAGTCTATGTCTTAGTCTATGTCTTAGTCTATGTCTTAGTCTATGTCTTAGTCTATGTCTTAGTCTATGTCTTAGTCTATGTCTTAGTCTATGTCTTAGTCTATGTCTTAGTCTATGTCTTAGTCTATGTCTTAGTCTATGTCTTAGTCTATGTCTTAGTCTATGTCTTTGTCTTAGTCTTTGTCTTAGTCTATGTCTTAGTCTATGTCTTAGTCTATGTCTTAGTCTATGCCTTAGTCTATGTCTTAGTCTATGTCTTAGTCTATGTCTTAGTCTATGTCTTAGTCTATGTCTTAGTCTATGTCTTAGTCTATGTCTTAGTCTATGTCTTAGTCTATGTCTTAGTCTATGTCTTAGTCTATGTCTTAGTCTATGTCTTAGTCTATGTCTTAGTCTATGTCTTAGTCTATGTCTTAGTCTATGTCTTAGTCTATGTCTTAGTCTATGTCTTAGTCTATGTCTTAGTCTATGTCTTAGTCTATGTCTTAGTCTGTGTCTTAGTCTATGTCTTAGTCTATGTCTTAGTCTATGTCTTAGTCTATGTCTTGGTCTATGTCTTAGTCTATGTCTTAGTTCATGTCTTAGTCTATGTCTTAGTCTATGTCTTAGTCTATGTCTTAGTCTATGTCTTAGTCTATGTCTTAGTCTATGTCTTAGTCTATGTCTTAGTCTATGTCTTAGTCTATGTCTTAGTCTATGTCTTAGTCTATGTCTTAGTCTATGTCTTAGTCTATGTCTTAGTCTATGTCTTAGTCTATGTCTTAGTCTATGTCTTAGTCTATGTCTTAGTCTATGTCTTAGTCTATGTCTTAGTCTATGTCTTAGTCTATGTCTTAGTCTATGTCTTAGTCTATGTCTTAGTCTATGTCTTAGTCTATGTCTTAGTCTATGTCTTAGTCTATGTCTTAGTCTATGTCTTAGTCTATGTCTTAGTCTATGTCTTAGTCTATGTCTTAGTCTATGTCTTAGTCTATGTCTTAGTCTATGTCTTAGTCTATGTCTTAGTCTATGTCTTAGTCTATGTCTTAGTCTATGTCTTAGTCTATGTCTTAGTCTATGTCTTAGTCTATGTCTTAGTCTATGTCTTAGTCTATGTCTTAGTCTATGTCTTAGTCTATGTCTTAGTCTATGTCTTAGTCTATGTCTTAGTCTATGTCTTAGTCTATGTCTTAGTCTATGTCTTAGTCTATGTCTTAGTCTATGTCTTAGTCTATGTCTTAGTCTATGCTTAGTCTATGTCTTAGTCTATGTCTTAGTCTATGTCTTAGTCTATGTCTTAGTCTATGTCTTAGTCTATGTCTTAGTCTATGTCTTAGTCTATGTCTTAGTCTATGTCTTAGTCTATGTCTTAGTCTATGTCTTAGTCTATGTCTTAGTCTATGTCTTAGTCTATGTCTTAGTCTATGTCTTAGTCTATGTCTTAGTCTATGTCTTAGTCTATGACTTAGTCTATGTCTTAGTCTATGTCTTAGTCTATGTCTTAGTCTATGTCTTAGTCTATGTCTTAGGCTATGTCTTAGTCTATGTCTTAGTCTATGTCTTAGTCTATGTCTTAGTCTATGTCTTAGTCTATGTCTTAGTCTATGTCTTAGTCTATGTCTTAGTCTATGTCTTAGTCTATGTCTTAGTCTATGTCTTAGTCTTTGTCTTAGTCTATGTCTTAGGCTATGTCTTAGTCTATGTCTTAGTCTATGTCTTAGTCTATGTCTTAGTCTATGTCTTAGTCTATGTCTTAGTCTATGTCTTAGTCTATGTCTTAGTCTATGTCTTAGTCTATGTCTTAGTCTGTGTCTTAGTCTATGTCTTAGTCTATGTCTTAGTCTATGTCTTAGTCTATGTCTTAGTCTATGTCTTAGTCTATGTCTTAGTCCATGTCTTAGGCTATGTCTTAGTCTATGTCTTAGTCTATGTCTTAGTCTATGTCTTAGTCTATGTCTTAGTCTATGTCTTAGTCTATGTCTTAGTCTATGTCTTAGTCTATGTCTTAGTCTATGTCTTAGTCTATGTCTTAGTCTGTGTCTTAGTCTATGTCTTAGTCTATGTCTTAGTCTATGTCTTAGTCTATGTCTTAGTCTATATCTTAGTGTATATCTTAGTGTATGTCTTAGTCTATGTCTTGGTCTATGTCTTAGTCTATGTCTTAGTTCATGTCTTAGTCTATGTCTTAGTCTATGTCTTAGTCTATGTCTTAGTCTATGTCTTAGTCTATGTCTTAGTCTATGTCTTAGTCTATGTCTTAGTCTATGTCTTAGTCTATGTCTTAGTCTATGTCTTAGTCTATGTCTTAGTCTATGTCTTAGTCTATGTCTTAGTCTATGTCTTAGTCTATGTCTTAGTCTATGTCTTAGTCTATGTCTTAGTCTATGTCTTAGTCTATGTCTTAGTCTATGTCTTAGTCTATGTCTTAGTCTATGTCTTAGTCTATGTCTTAGTCTATGTCTTAGTCTATGTCTTAGTCTATGTCTTAGTCTATGTCTTAGTCTATGTCTTAGTCTATGTCTTAGTCTATGTCTTAGTCTATGTCTTAGTCTATGTCTTAGTCTATGTCTTAGTCTATGTCTTAGTCTATGTCTTAGTCTATGTCTTAGTCTATGTCTTAGTCTATGTCTTAGTCTATGTCTTAGTCTATGTCTTAGTCTATGTCTTAGTCTATGTCTTAGTCTATGTCTTAGTCTATGTCTTAGTCTATGTCTTAGTCTATGTCTTAGTCTATGTCTTAGTCTATGTCTTAGTCTATGTCTTAGTCTATGTCTTAGTCTATGTCTTAGTCTATGTCTTAGTCTATGTCTTAGTCTATGTCTTAGTCTATATGTTAGTTTATTTCTTAGTCTATGCCTTAGTCTTAGTCTATGTCTTAGTCTATGTTTTAGTCTATGTCTTAGTCTATGTCTTAGTCTATGTCTTAGTCTATGTTTTAGTCTATGTCTTAGTCTATGTCTTAGTCTATGTGTTAGTCTATGTCTTAGTCTATGTCTTAGTCTATGTCTTAGTCTATGTCTTAGTCTATGTGTTAGTCTATGTCTTAGTCTATGTCTTAGTCTATGTCTTAGTCTATGTCTTAGTCTATGTCTTAGTCTATGTCTTAGTCTATGTCTTAGTCTATGTCTTAGTCTATGTCTTAGTCTATGTCCTAGTCTATGTCTTAGTCTATGTCTTAGTCTATGTCTTAGTCTATGTCTTAGTCTATGTCTTAGTCTATGTCTTAGTCTATGGGTTAGTCTATGTCTTAGTCTATATCTTAGTCTATGTCTTAGTCTATGTCTTAGTCTATGTCTTAGTCTATGTCTTAGTCTATGTCTTAGTCTATGTCTTAGTCTATGTCTTAGTCTATGTCTTAGTCTATGTCCTAGTCTATGTCTTAGTCTATGTCTTAGTCTATGTCTTAGTCTATGTCTTAGCCTATATGTTAGTTTATTTCTTAGTTTATTTCTTAGTCTATGTCTTAGTCTTTGTCTTAGTCTATGTCTTAGTCTATGTTTAAGTCTATATCTTAGTCTATGTCTTAGTCTATATCTTAGTCTATGTCTTAGTCTATGTCTTAGTCTATGTGTTAGTTTATGTCTTAGTCTATGTCTTAGTCTGTGTCTTAGTCTATGAGATTGAAACTAGTTTTAAATATAAATACATATGAAATTGTTTTCTTTATAACTCTTAAATAATTAAGATTTTAGTTTTAATTTTTTTTTCGTATTATTTCTTATTATGTTAAGAATTGTTATGCCAAATTTGGTTTAAAAATATTATGGTGTTTGGAGGTTATAAGCAAATTAATTTTGTGAGGTTAGGTTGAAAAACTTTTTTCTCCTTAGCTGTTTTCAAAAAATTTTAAAGAAAAAATATTTTTTATAATTTAGGAAAATTTCATAATATTTTAAAAAATATTTGAGGTCAAAATTTAGCTACTTTTTAAGGAAAATACTTTTAGAGATTTTCAAGTTTTCCATAAAATTCAAAACAAAATATTTCGTATTATTTCTTATTACGTAAGGAAATGTTATGCCGAATTTGGTTTAAAAATCTTGAGGTGTTTGGGAGTTATAAGCAAATGAATTTTGTGAGGTTAAGTAGAGAAACTTTTTTCTCTTTAGCTGTTTTCAAAAAACTTTTAAGGAAAAATATTCTTTATAATTTAAGGAAATTTCATAATATTTTAAAAAATATTTGAGCTCAAAATTTAGCTACTTTTTAGAAAAAATACTTTTAAAGATTTTAAGGTTTTTCATAAAATTCAAAACAAAATATTTCGTATTATTTCTTATTATGTTAAGAAATGTTATGCCAAATTTGATTTAAAAATCTTGAGGTGTTTGGGAGTTATAAGCAAATTAAATTTTTGAGGTTAGGTTGAAAAACTTTTTTTTCTTTAGCAGTTTTCAAAAAATTTTTAATTGAAAATATTCTTTATGATTTAAGGAAATTTCATATTATTTTAAAAAATATTTGAGCTCAGAATTTAGCTACTTTTAAGGAAAAATACTTTTAAGGATTTTCAAGTTTTTCATTAAATTCAAAACAAAATATTTCGTATTATTTCTTATTATGTAAGGAAATGTTATGCCGAATTTGGCTTAAAAATCTTGAGGTGTTAGGGAGTTATAAGCATATGAATTTTGTGAGGTTAGGTTGAAAAACTTTTTTCTCCTTAGCTGTTTTCAAAAAATTTTGAAGTAAAAAATGTTTTAGCTCAAATTTAGCTACTTTTTAGGAAAAATACTTTTAAGGATTTTTAAGTTGTTCATTAAATTCAAAACAAAATATTTCGTATTATTTCTCATTATGTTAAGAAATTTTATGCCCAATTTGGTTTGAAAATCTTGAGGTGTTTGGGAGTTACAAACAAATTAAATTTGTGAGGTTAGGTTGAAAAACTTTTTTCTCCTTAGCTGTTTTTAAAAAATTTTGAAGTAAAAAATGTTTTAGCTCAAATTTAGCTACTTTTTAGGAAAAATACTTTTAAGGATTTTTAAGTTGTTCATTAAATTCAAAACAAAATATTTCGTATTATTTCTTATTATGTTAAGAAATTTTATGCCCAATTTGGTTTGAAAATCTTTAGGTGTTTGGGAGTTATAATCAAATTAAATTTGTGAGGTTAGGTTGAAAAACTTTTTTCTCCTTAGCTGTTTTCAAAAAATTTTAAAGAAAAAATATTTTTTATAATTTAGGAAAATTTCATAATATTTTAAAAAATATTTGAGGTCAAAATTTAGCTACTTTTTGGGGAAAATATTTTTAAAGATTTTCAAGTTTTCCATAAAATTCAAAACAAAATATTTCGTATTATTTCTTCTAATGCAAGGAAATGTTATGCCGAATTTGGTTAAAAAATCTTGAGGCGTTTGGGAGTTATAAGCAAATGAATTTTGTGAGGTTAAGTTGAAAAACTTTTTTCCCCTTAGCTGTTTTCAAAAAATTTTTAAGGAAAAATATTCTTTATAGTTTAAGGAAATTTAGTAATATTTTAAAAAATAGTTGAGCTCAAAATTTAGCTGCTTTTTAGGGAAATACTTTTATTGGCTATGATTTTTTGAGACTTACATAAATTAGTTAAAGAATTTTTTGGACACAAATTCTTTGAATATTAATTTCTTAAAATTTAGCTAAAATCTGTATCGAATTGCTTCCAGTCTAATGAAACATTCAAGATTTCCAATTAAATATCTTCTTTTATAATATAAAAAATACCTGTAATGTCATTTACCTCAACTTTTCTAGACTAATTCTAACGAATTCAAATTTCTTCTGAAAAAAATTCTAGCTAAAATCCCCTATAATATCTAACAAAGAGCTTTCGCATGACACAACTAATTGCTAGAGAGTTTTGTAATCCTTTTAACTTTCATTAAAATTTCCTTCACTTTTATTGTCATTCACAAACAAATGTCTACCTTTAAAAGGAATCCATAACATTACGATTACGTTTCGTTTTTTTTTACTCTTAAACCATTTCGCCTTATTACACATTTTCCTATAAAAAACAGAAGCTTTTGCTAACTCTACCTTTCCGTTTCTTTGGTAATTTCCATTTCCGTTTTATAAACACTAAGAAAATACAATTTTTATACCGGGAGTTTAGACCAAAAACGTTGAAACGAATACAAACAAAATTTATTTAACCATAGAGACTGTTATAACAATTATTTGCAGTGTCAGCAACAAAAACTGCAGCAACAGCATTAAAAAAATAATATAACTCTTAGAATAGGGCATGGATGGAGTAATGCGAGCAATGAATTTTGTTATACCACGCCTAGGGCGGTGGCAGTAGCAATGGCATTCATTCATACACTCAGTCGTTCTGTTATTTAGTCGCAACTCATACTCACACGTTGCACATTTATCGATTGAAAATTGTCTCAGAATTCACAAAATACGGGTCATTGATCTGCTGCTCATGCTTTCCTTGCCAGCACGTATCGTCGAGTAGACGACGATAAAACATTAAAGCAGGCGACAACGATAACAACGCCAAAGACTAGGAATATACGACGATACTTATACAAAAAAAAGTTATTTTAACAGGCGACATAATTTGAAGGGTTGTGGCAAAAATTGTTCTTTAAAAAATATCCTTGTTCTTTAGCAAAGAATGGGAAACTTCCTCGAAAAAAAAAAAATGTATCAAGAAGAATTTTTTGTTTAGCCATAAAACAAGTACAAAGACCGTAAATAGAAGGAACGTTAAAAGTTTTCTGGCTAAAAGCAAATTTCGCAGAATTCTAAATGTAGTTTTTTACAATTTCACATTTACATAAATGCAAGAATATCCTCAGACTTATATGACTTTCCACGTTCGTTTCTATGGCTTAGAATAGTCTTTCTATTTTCTTGGAAGGGGTTTTTGAAGTTTAATGGTAAGAATGTAGGGAAAGGAGCTAAGCGCTAAAGAAAAGTCAAAAATATAGACTAGGACATCGAATAAGTTATAATAAGAATTATCATCTCCGAAAGGAAGGAGAATCTAAGCCTTCGAAAATCCTTTAAAACGTCTTCTTCTTCAGCTATCCTTGACTCCCAGTGGAGCAAAGTGCCTCAAATGGCATGCAGTTGTTGCCTGAGTTTCCTACTAAGAGGTAAATAATAATAATCATTTCTGCGAGAACATTCCAACTGGAACAAGTGGCACTTCTCTCAGACAACAACCTACGTTTTAACTCCTGCTCCGAACGGCAAATGCATTAGTTAGAGAAGTTTTACAAAGCCTAATACTCAATTACCAGTGGCTAATTGAGTTATTTTTTTATTATTTTTTTATTTTTTGGACATTTCTTTGAATATTTTCAAGAGGGTCTGGCCGGGGATCGGACTTGGGACCTCGGCGGCTAACAGGTAATAACTGTATTCAATTTCTACTCACACCTCCTCGTGGTACATCCTGGAAACTTGAGCAACCTAGTTGAAGATGGGATAAGCAAACCCAAGTGGGATTCTAGCTTAGGGCTAAAGTGAGAGGAAGTTACCTTGGAGAAATTCCGACGATTTTGGTCTAAGGGTCTAAGATAATTGTACTTGGTAAAGTACAAAACTGTAGCGTCTGTTCAGGCCCTATGCTCCACTGGGAGTCAAGGATAACAGAAGAAGAAGCGTCTGTTCAATATGTTAGTTCAGACTGCAAGCGGGAGTCTGTCTCGGATCGAGCGGATCGCTTTACAAACGTGGCTCTTGTCTTTGGACACATCATTCATCGACTTAGCACTAACGATGTTTAAAGCATGGAAAGAAACAACATTACAGATTCTGAAACAACATTACAGAATTGGAGTAGTACAAAGGGTAATCGTGAGAGAAATTCCCCTGCTACGGCAGCTGGCACAAGGATTTTGTAGGTGCCCAATCCATGCAAGAACATCCTGATAAATGAAACCCTTAAAACTAGGCTTGTTCAATGTTAAGGCGACTCCGATCCATCCATTTCAATGGTAAAGAAGTTGTTACTGAATGGTATGTAGCCGCACTAGCACATAAGATTCCGAAAGTTCTAGACCCTCAGTTGAGGTCTTTACATCCGAAACAATAAAAAAAATGCACGATATTGTTTAAGTAAGAGAGATTTTGGATGTCATTCGGGATCTGAACCTCTACACGTGTCTGGGTCAAAAACATAAACAAAGACATCGAATTGGATGTAATAAAAATTATCTTCCGCATTCCAATATCACTTAAAACAAAGCTGAGCTTGATCAATCTTAAGGAGACTCCGATCCATCCATTAAATGTCAAAGAAGTTGTTACTAAATGGTATATAGCCGCGCAAGTATGTTAAATGCCGAACGTTCTGGACCCTAAGTAGAGGTCTCTACATCTGAAACAATCGAAAAATTCACGATATTGTTCTAGTAAGAAAGATTTTGGATGCTATTCGGGATCTGAACCTCTACAAGTGTCTGGGTCAAAAACATAGACTAAAACATAGAATTGGATATAATAACAATTATCTTTTCCGAGCGGAAGGAGAATTTCAACTTTCCAACATCACTCGAAACAAGGCTATGCTTGTTTAAAGTTAAGTGGACTCTGTTCCATCCATTTTTATGGTAAATAAGATGTTAACTTAAGCAAATGAAAGAGGAAATCTTTGTGTGTGTACATTTTCCGCAAACATACTTGTGACATTTTTCACATATATGATTTGTTTTGTTATCGTGGCAAAGTCGTACTTGACAAATTTTTCGTTTGTTAGAATATGTTGTATTTGATCTTTGTGGGTCTTCATTTTCTGATGACTTTTTCTGTCTTGCATCTCTGTAATCGGTGGAAAGCTGTTCTGCTAATTGAAACAAAAACTGTTTTCGTTGTATTTGTATTCCTGTCGCTTCCTTGTAAAGGATCCAAGCATTTATAGCAGCCAAATCCAAAATGTTGAAAAATATTTGGAGGGGCCATCTACGAGAACTAGATTTTACGGTATATTTTCTGGCCATTTGATCCGTCATATCAACTCCAAATTTTGTTTTGTTATAAAATTGAATAGAGTCCGGTAACATTTTTTTATTACTTCTATCAATTTTCACAAATTTATGCCTGGAACTTAGAACAGCTACTCTTTTACTCGGTTTGCTTTTATATATTGTAAGGACAGAATTTTCCGATTTATATAAGAGAGTGGAAAAACGAGGCATGTTATCCTTCGTTTGTTTGGCTGCTTTGGGTAGTTCCCTTTTATTTACCCTAATAGTTCCAACAAGTGTTGTTTTTTTGGCCAATAATTTTGTCGCGAGTCACATGCTGGTGAAAAAGTTGTCGGTTGTGACATTCCTTCCACAATTTGTGTATGGCTCAGTCAGTTTCAGAACAACGTGTTCACTGAGAAGCATTGACGATGGTCGTTGTTCGTCTTTCCCCAAGTAAGGAAAACCATTCAAAATGTACTTGCTACTAACATCTGATGCAAGCCAGAATTTGATGCCAAATTTGTTGGGTTTATTAGGCATATACTGTATAAACTTGCACCTGGCTTTTGTTGGGAATAGTTGCTCGTCTACTGTTATATTTTGCCCTGGTTGATAGTAAGCTTGACTATTTGCAATAAACTTGTCCCATATTTCCGAAACCAAGGCAAATTTATTTGTTTGTAGGCGCCTACTTCTTTCGGTTCTTTTATCAAACCGAATAAATCGTAGGATTAGCTTGAACGTGTCTCTGGGCATAGTTCTTCTAAAAAATTCGGGACCCCACTTTGCTGACCATAAATAACTTAGTTTTAAATTTTTTGCCTCGTAGGCCCCACGAGCATATAAAATCCCAATAAATGCACGTATTTCCGGTAATGATGTTGTCCAATCATACCAAAAAAAATCCGGCTGCCTTCTTCTTCTGTGCACTTTTGTATATGTTTGATAATGACAAATGACAAGATTTTCTGCCATTATGTTCCTTTTTGCGTAGCCTGTTGGTCCTTTCACACCCTTGAAAACACAAGTAGATGGGGACCTTCCAGGAACACTACCTTCGGCAATTTTTCTCCACACAGTACCATCGACAGCTGTTTCGGTTTCCTGAATGGTGCTTTCAGTTTCTTCATCAGAATCTGAACTACTTAGCACCCTACTCCTTCTCCTGGGCACATTGATGACACATTCATTTTCATCGTTGGCGATCGCCTCTTCATCGCTATCTTCAGCATCAGATGACTCACTTTGAACATAATCCGATTCATCTTCAGATGATAGTTCCCAATTTGTTGCATCTGATTCTATTTCGGAACACTCTGCACCTATGTTCCTTAGCTTTTCCAATAACTCTCTTCTCTTCGACATTTCTTTCATGATATTGGGGCTCAAAAAAAATGATCTGAACAACGTGTTAGACCGACTGTCACTCAATAAAGCAGGCCGGTCTAAAGTCAAAATGTGCCTTATCAGTATTTAGAGGTAGAGAAATCGTCGGCAGCGTAATTGTTACTCTCCTCAACTTCAGAATGGCAGCTATAACGGTATATGATAATAGCGTATATTTATTGTGATGAGAGAGAGAGAGAGAGAGAGAGAGTCAAAATGTCGGCAGCGCTTTTGGCACTCTCTTTGGATCATTATGATTATTTGAATGGTTTCACTCGTAACCATATATGGTATTGATGCTGATGTTTAGGTCAGAGTCGGGGATATAAAAGTAACATAACTCGCGTTCAAGGGGAATGAGATGCGGGGCTGGCTTCGAATAACAAGTCACGTACGAGTGATGGTAATCAAAAAATATATAAACTGTTATGCGAATTCGGAGCCGATCCGGTCATATAAGAAATTTACTCAACCCAATAATAAAAGTCATTTGATTACTTAAAATGTCCCAAGCAGTCAAAATGACTGCTTTTCGGCAATAAAGGTATAACGCATATATATACCGAAAATGAAAGAGAGGGGGAGGTAACTACTATGATTAATAAACCCAGTTATATGTTGTACAAAAAGTCACCAAATTCTAAGAAACTGTGTCTTATATACACAATTGTTTTTCTGATTTAAAATTGGAAAGCAGTCAAAATGACTTCTTTCGGCAATCTAGTGTTAATTTCGACTTGGCCGTACAAGCATGTAAGAGTCCGAACGTTCTCGACGTCCAGTTGAGGTTCTTACATCCGAAACAATCGAAAAAATTCACTATATTTTTTTAGGCGATCCGGTTTTGAAAGTGGGAGAGTTTTAAGAAGCAAGGAAAAATCTAAATTTCTGAAAGAGTTAAGGTTTAAATTATAAACTAAGATACCGAATTAGATATAATAAGAATTATCTTTTCCGAGAGGAAGGAGAATCTAAACTTTCCCTCAGAACAAGAGTAAGCTTGTTTAATGTTAGGGTTACTCCACTCCATCTATTTCAATGGTTAATAAGATGTTAATGAATGTCTAAGAATCCGAACGTTCTCGACGTTCAGTTGAGGTCTCTTCATTCGAAACAATTGAAAAAATACACATGTTTTCAACCGATCCGATATTAAAAGTCGAATAGATTTTGGAAGCCACAGTAATAGAGAAAAGTGTAGTATGTTTCGGATCTAACTCTCTAGAAGAGTCTAGGTCAAAAACATAAGCTAAGGCATCGATTTAGGTATAACAAGAATATCTTCTCCGAGAGGAAGGAGAATCTAAACTTTCCAACATCACTCAAAACAAGGCTTTGCTAGATTAATGTCAAAAGGACTCCACTTCTATGGTACAAGCATGGAAGATGCCGAACTTTCTGGATCCACAGTGGAAGCCATATTAGTAGAAAAAGGTGTAATATGTTTTGTCTAAGTCAAAAACATATTCTAAGATATCGAATTAAGCACAAAAAAATCTGTATGCTTCAAGGAGAAAGGACATTTCCACTTTCCAATATGACTCAAAACAAGGCTAAGCTTGATTAATATTAAAGAGACTCTGTACCATCCATTTTCATTGTAAAGAAGATGTTACAATGTGACGACACAAGCACACAAGTTCAACTTTCTGGACGTCCAGTTGAGGTCTAAAGGAGAAAGGACATTTCCACTTTCCAATATCACTCAAATCAAGGCTAAGCTTGATTAATATTAAAGAGACTCTGTACCATCCATTTTCATTGTAAAGAAGATGTTACAATGTGACGACAAAAGCACACAAGTTCAACTTTCTGGACGTCCAGTTGAGGTCTAAACATCCGAAATAATTGAAAAAATTCACGATATTGTGGAGGCTAAATCGAGAAACTGCCAAAGCAGTCACAGTTTTCAGCCAATAAAGTCAAGTCTGCCAGTTTTGGGGATGCACGAGGTATAAAGTCCACATCGGTTAAATTGAAAAGAGAAAAACAAGCAACTAATAAATATAAAAAGTGGGAGAGATTATGAAAATCGTTCACATCTTACATGGCTCAGTGTTTTCAAATTCGATAGATCAGATGTTTACGAAAAAACTTTTTGTAAGATATGTGACGAATTTGCTCACAATCGATCACAAAAGCAACCGTTTTGTAATCACGGACGTAATTGAGGTCTACCACAAACACTGGATTTGAAGCAGCAATCGAAGCATTGGATCGTTGTGAATAGGCACCATAAAACGGAAAGAAAGACAAGCGGTTTACATTCAATAGGGGAAAACCACATTAATCTAATCTTAAATATGATAATCAGTTAGGCTATCACTGTAGTGCTTGCTAGTTCGAAATTCTCCTTTAGCCCAGCAGCCCTTAAGTCAGAAGAATGAGGAGCTATGCGAAATGTTATATCGCCTTCACCACAGATATATCTCCAAAAAAGATAACTTTTGTGTTCTACTCCAGAGACCTTAAGAAAGCTTATATTAACTTCCGATCAAATAACTCTCGACTTAATAATCAGGTAGCCTCCCTGGTCTTCTCCAGAGACCTATGAAAATCAATCTGATTACTATGATCGTTAAGTAAGTAACAAAATTGGCTAAGATTGGCAAATTAGTTGGGTTTTATATATTCTTAAAAAGTCTAGCCAACATTAAGCCTCTGGATTCTGCCTTTCTGAATTCAAGATCTGCATTGTATATCTATTACTTTCTGCTTCAAAGAAAACTCATGAAATATGAAGACATTGCTCATAGAAGAAATGTTTCCCAAACATATCTAATCTTCCCAAAGTCGAATTGCTAGAGAATCGAGCTTTGATAAAAATTTGGATGGCTAACTCCACAAAACTCTCCAGATACAAAAGATTGAACACTGCTCAAGGAAAATCTAGTTATTATAGAGATATATATTGCTATTGAGAACATAATTCTCGGAAACCTGATCCTACAGTTGTTGCAGTGAGACTAAGGAAGCTGTCACAGTGGTCGAACAATGGCTGTGGTCATAGCCGAACCATTGCTCGAAGTACCAAACTCTAAAACCAGATAGGGAACGGCAGAAATTCTGGTAAAAGACAGTAAATAGACTTTTTAACTGATGGCTTAAAACTCAATATCAATATATTCTTCGACTCCAAGCTGTCATCAAATCTTCAAACTCGGTCTTCCTGAATTCAACGTCAGACCTAAGTTGACGTAAATCTCTTAACGAGATGTCCCAGCAGTTCAGCATAAACCTCATATGGCTGCCGTGCCACAGGAACATTCCAGAGAATTGCAAAGCAGATGAATTAGCAAGACTAGGGACTACCTCACCTATTCTAGCCGAACTGGAGTTCGTGGGTATGCCTCTAGCCACTTGCAAGCTCCTACTTCCAGAGATAGCAAACTTTTTAGCAAATGATAGGTGGGCGTCTGCCAATGGCTCCAAAACAGATGTGGCCTGTTTGTATAGGCAAGCTCTCACAGATTGCTGTCATTATCAAGACTCGATGTCTCATTGCTCGTGCCCGTTATAACCGGAAACCGTCTGATTTGAAGACAAGCAATTAGGCTGAAGGTTACCACTAATGATCTCTGCAGAAGCTATGGAGACGAGAAGGAGAATGAGTCGATAAAGCATCTTCTATACAATTGCCCTGCGCTGGCGAACGGCAGAGGATTCGTTTTTGTTTTCTTAAGAGACTTAGAAGATCTGGTTGGTATTGATATCTACCGCTGGTAATTATATGTATAGCCTCAACCATTCCTTTTTTATTGAACTCTATTGCGAGATGTTAGGCATACTCCATTCCATGAATAGCTTGCAACTCAGCATCAATTGTCCTTTTCACGTTTTAGCAGATGCACCAACACGACGACCGCTTCCCTGTGGATTCCAGCGAAGCGCTTGTCAAGCGTTGGTTGGTTTTTGGCCTTCGAAGTGTGTAGCCCATCCATCGCCATTTCCGTTGACATACCTCAACAGAAGCAGGGATTTGGTTTGTCGCGTTTAGTAGATCTTCATTTCTTATGCATTTGTTTGCAAATGTGCTTATCGATGTCATTTGTGCGTTTCTAAGTTTGGCAGCCGTAATACAGGATGGATTGACATTTATACATTATATTTCAGGGAAGAATCCGGTTGTTAGAAAACAAGAACTATTAAAGGAATATCTTCTCTTTTTTCCTATGGTAGACTCTTCTGCTTCCCCAGTTTCAATGTCTTCCTGAATATAGGTACCTTTAAGCCTGATTTCCTTTCTTACTTCTCCGTTATGGTAGGACACTGTTTGAATGGAAGGCATGCGATTAGGTTAAAGGCTGCAACGAAAGACTTTTGCCAGATAGTGGACTAACTATGGGCTCTTATTTCTTTGAAGAACTTATTTCTTTATACCTGACTAGGTACTGGTCGACTTTAAAGCTTTTAAAAGTGATCTGGATGATGTAAATGGGGAGCTATTCAGATCTAGATCAGATAGAGAGAAGAAGTTGAAATTTTAAGTGTTTGGAACGAAGTAAATTCAGAATTATCATGCCAAGAAGGTCTCGTTATTGATATATGACAATCTTTATATGTTTATAAAAAACTATCTAAAAATGAGGTCATCTTCTATGAAGATAAACGAATCATTTCCATCAAGATTATCCTCCAAAAAAAATTTGTAAACTTAAGAAAAAAAAATATTAATATAAATCCCAAAGGGAACTTATGTATAGGATAAAGACTCCCCCAACCCCTTTATAAATAATCCACGGTACTAAAAAGCCACTACGGGGTCATTGCTTGTCGGACTCCTGCCGCTAACACGCCAAACTCCCCAAGGCTAGGAAGAAAGGCAACATTGAACATAAAGCAGTTGGCCTTAACATTCACTTTGGAAAATGCACCGAAAAGCGCATGCTCCCTAAATGGAGCCATTAACGAAATTTACATACATACATATACAATTCACAATATTTTGGAGGTATAGGAGACATTGAAAATTGCATTTAATAGACGCTGCCTGCCTGCCTGACGGCTGCTGCTGCACGAATGGTAAACACGAGGCTAATGGCCTCAACAGCATTTGGCAAAACCAACAACAAATGATAAAGGAAAAACTGCAAAAGCGATAAACTGAAGAGAATAAAGAGCGGAGCACAGAGAGAGACCAAATGAAAGAAAATGCACTAACACTCAAAGACCGCAAGAGAGTTACTAGTATGTGTTAAGGCTGGGGTAATTCATTGCAAAGGGAAAAACTCATACTCACCTTGTGGTTGATGATGATGATAATTCAGACGGTGGCATGGAATGGAATGGTGTTGGTGTTGTTTTGTCTGCACATAGAAATTTTTCAAAATTCTATAGCAGCAACCAAACAACCTCCTTCTGGCATTGACAATGGCATTGGTAGGGTATATGGCTAAAAAAGCTTTTATACTAGTGTTCTTGAATATTACGATTTTTTTTTGGATTCAAGTTTTTTATGTTGAATAACTCATGATTTTCAATGTTGCCTCTGCTCCATTGCCTCGTACGAGTAGTCGTAGTAGTAGTAGGTTCTGCATACTCCATTATCATTATGAGCGGAATGAAAGAACAAATAGCAATAGCGTTTCTTTTTTCTATCGTAATTGAAGTTTGTTGTCGGTTTCGCATGTGTTGAATGGGTTTTTGTTTGAATGTTTTAATGGGGAGCTATTGAAGCAGTATTTTCAGGGCCATTGCCATTTGGAGTTTTTTTGTTGTTTGAATGGGTGAGCTACATAGATTTTGAAGGTATTATTAGTTGTAGAAAATAAAAAAAAAATTGAAAAATTTCCTATACAAATTAGGAAATTTTTGAAAAATTTCCTATACAAATAGGAAATTTTTGAAAAATTTCCTACAAAAATAGGACATTTTTGAAAAATTTCCCTAAAAAAATAGGAAATTTTTGAAAAATTTCCTTAAAAAAATAGGAAATTTTTGAAAAATTTCCCTAAAAAAATTTTTGAAAAATTTCCCTAAAAAAATTTTTGAAAAATTTCCTTCAAAAAATAGGAAATTTCTTAAAAATTTCCTTCAAAAAATAGGAAATTTTTGAAAAATTTCCTTAAAAAAAAATTTTGAAAAATTTTCTTAAAAAAATAGGAAATTTTTGAAAAATTTCCTTAAAAAATTGGAAATTTTTGAAAAATTTTCCTTTAAAAAAATAGGAAATTTTTGAAAAATTTCCTTAAAAATATAGGAAATTTTTGAAAAATTTTCCTTTAAAAAAATAGGAAATTTTTCAAAAGTTTCCTTAAAAAAATAAGAAATTTTTGAAAAATTTCCTTAAAAAATGGGAAATTTTTGAAAAATTTCCTATAAAAAAGGACATTTTTGAAAAATTTCCTTAAAAAAATAGGACATTTTTGAAAAATTTCCTTAAAAAAATAGGAAATTTTTGAAAAATTTCCTATAAAAATAGGAAATTTTTGAAAAATTTCCTATAAAAATAGGAAATTTTTGAAAAATTTCCTATAAAAATAGGAAATTTTTGAAAAATTTCCTATAAAAATAGGAAATTTTTGAAAAATTTCCTATAAAAATAGGAAATTTTTGAAAAATTTCCTATAAAAATAGGAAATTTTTGAAAAATTTCCTATAAAAATAGGAAATTTTTGAAAAATTTCCTATAAAAATAGGAAATTTTTGAAAAATTTCCTATAAAAATAGGAAATTTTTGAAAAATTTCCTATAAAAATAGGAAATTTTTGAAAAATTTCCTATAAAAATAGGAAATTTTTGAAAAATTTCCTATAAAAATAGGAAATTTTTGAAAAATTTCCTATAAAAATAGGAAATTTTTGAAAAATTTCCTATAAAAATAGGAAATTTTTGAAAAATTTCCTATAAAAATAGGAAATTTTTGAAAAATTTCCTATAAAAATAGGAAATTTTTGAAAAATTTCCTATAAAAATAGGAAATTTTTGAAAAATTTCCTATAAAAATAGGAAATTTTTGAAAAATTTCCTATAAAAATAGGAAATTTTTGAAAAATTTCCTATAAAAATAGGAAATTTTTGAAAAATTTCCTATAAAAATAGGAAATTTTTGAAAAATTTCCTATAAAAATAGGAAATTTTTGAAAAATTTCCTATAAAAATAGGAAATTTTTGAAAAATTTCCTATAAAAATAGGAAATTTTTGAAAAATTTCCTATAAAAATAGGAAATTTTTGAAAAATTTCCTATAAAAATAGGAAATTTTTGAAAAATTTCCTATAAAAATAGGAAATTTTTGAAAAATTTCCTATAAAAATAGGAAATTTTTGAAAACTGTCCTATAAAAATTGGAAATTTTTGAAAAATTTCCTATAAAAATTGGAAATTTTTGAAAAATTTCCTATAAAAATAGGAAATTTTTGAAAAATTTCCTATGAAAATAGGAAATTTTTGAAAAATTTCCTATAAAAATATGAAATTTTTGAAAAATTTCATATAAAAATATTAAATTTTTGAAAAATTTCCTACAAAAATAGGAAATTTTTGAAAAATTTCCTATAAAAATAGGAAATTTTTGAAAAATTTCCTATAAAAATAGGAAATTTTTGAAAAATTTCCTATAAAATAGGAAATTTTTGAAAAATTTCCTATAAAAATAGGAAATTTTTGAAAACTGTCCTATAAAAATAGGAAATTTTTGAAAACTGTCCTATAAAAATAGGAAATTTTTGAAAACTGTCCTATAAAAATAGGAAATTTTTGAAAAATTTCCTATAAAAATAGGAAATTTTTGAAAAATTTCCTATAAAAATAGGAAATTTTTGAAAAATTTCCTATAAAAATAGGAAATTTTTGAAAAATTTCCTATAAAAATAGGAAATTTTTGAAAAATTTCCTATAAAAATAGGAAATTTTTGAAAAATTTCCTATAAAAATAGGAAATTTTTGAAAAATTTCCTATAAAAATAGGAAATTTTTGAAAAATTTCCTATAAAAATAGGAAATTTTTGAAAAATTTCCTATAAAAATAGGAAATTTTTGAAAAATTTCCTATAAAAATAGGAAATTTTTGAAAAATTTCCTATAAAAATAGGAAATTTTTGAAAAATTTCCTATAAAAATAGGAAATTTTTGAAAAATTTCCTATAAAAATAGGAAATTTTTGAAAAATTTCCTATAAAAATAGGAAATTTTTGAAAAATTTCCTATAAAAATAGGAAATTTTTGAAAAATTTCCTATAAAAATAGGAAATTTTTGAAAAATTTCCTATAAAAATAGGAAATTTTTGAAAAATTTCCTATAAAAATAGGAAATTTTTGAAAAATTTCCTATAAAAATAGGAAATTTTTGAAAAATTTCCTATAAAAATAGGAAATTTTTGAAAAATTTCCTATAAAAATAGGAAATTTTTGAAAAATTTCCTATAAAAATAGGAAATTTTTGAAAAATTTCCTATAAAAATAGGAAATTTTTGAAAAATTTCCTATAAAAATAGGAAATTTTTGAAAAATTTCCTATAAAAATAGGAAATTTTTGAAAAATTTCCTATAAAAATAGGAAATTTTTGAAAAATTTCCTATAAAAATAGGAAATTTTTGAAAAATTTCCTATAAAAATAGGAAATTTTTGAAAAATTTCCTATAAAAATAGGAAATTTTTGAAAAATTTCCTATAAAAATAGGAAATTTTTGAAAAATTTCCTATAAAAATAGGAAATTTTTGAAAAATTTCCTATAAAAATAGGAAATTTTTGAAAAATTTCCTATAAAAATAGGAAATTTTTGAAAAATTTCCTATAAAAATAGGAAATTTTTGAAAAATTTCCTATAAAAATAGGAAATTTTTGAAAAATTTCCTATAAAAATAGGAAATTTTTGAAAAATTTCCTATAAAAATAGGAAATTTTTGAAAAATTTCCTATAAAAATAGGAAATTTTTGAAAAATTTCCTATAAAAATAGGAAATTTTTGAAAAATTTCCTATAAAAATAGGAAATTTTTGAAAAATTTCCTATAAAAATAGGAAATTTTTGAAAAATTTCCTATAAAAATAGGAAATTTTTGAAAAATTTCCTATAAAAATAGGAAATTTTTGAAAAATTTCCTATAAAAATAGGAAATTTTTGAAAAATTTCCTATAAAAATAGGAAATTTTTGAAAAATTTCCTATAAAAATAGGAAATTTTTGAAAAATTTCCTATAAAAATAGGAAATTTTTGAAAAATTTCCTATAAAAATAGGAAATTTTTGAAAAATTTCCTATAAAAATAGGAAATTTTTGAAAAATTTCCTATAAAAATAGGAAATTTTTGAAAAATTTCCTATAAAAATAGGAAATTTTTGAAAAATTTCCTATAAAAATAGGAAATTTTTGAAAAATTTCCTATAAAAATAGGAAATTTTTGAAAAATTTCCTATAAAAATAGGAAATTTTTGAAAAATTTCCTATAAAAATAGGAAATTTTTGAAAAATTTCCTATAAAAATAGGAAATTTTTGAAAAATTTCCTATAAAAATAGGAAATTTTTGAAAAATTTCCTATAAAAATAGGAAATTTTTGAAAAATTTCCTATAAAAATAGGAAATTTTTGAAAAATTTCCTATAAAAATAGGAAATTTTTGAAAAATTTCCTATAAAAATAGGAAATTTTTGAAAAATTTCCTATAAAAATAGGAAATTTTTGAAAATTTTCCTACAAAAATAGGAAATTTTTGAAAAATTTCCTATAAAAATAGGAAATTTTTGAAAAATTTCCTATAAAAATAGGAAATTTTTGAAAAATTTCCTATAAAAATAGGAAATTTTTGAAAAATTTCCTATAAAAATAGGAAATTTTTGAAAAATTTCCTATAAAAATAGGAAATTTTTGAAAAATTTCCTATAAAAATAGGAAATTTTTGAAAAATTTCCTATAAAAATAGGAAATTTTTGAAAAATTTCCTATAAAAATAGGAAATTTTTGAAAAATTTCCTATAAAAATAGGAAATTTTTGAAAAATTTCCTATAAAAATAGGAAGTTTTTGAAAAATTTCCTATAAAAATAGGAAATTTTTGAAAAATTTCCTATAAAAATAGGAAATTTTTGAAAAATTTCCTATAAAAATAGGAAATTTTTGAAAAATTTCCTATAAAAATAGGAAATTTTTGAAAAATTTCCTATAAAAATAGGAAATTTTTGAAAAATTTCCTATAAAAATAGGAAATTTTTGAAAAATTTCCTATAAAACTAGGAAATTTTTGAAAAATTTCCTATAAAAATAGGAAATTTTTGAAAAATTTCCTATAAAAATAGGAAATTTTTGAAAAATTTCCTATAAAAATAGGAAATTTTTGAAAAATTTCCTATAAAAATAGGAAATTTTTGAAAAATTTCCTATAAAAATAGGAAATTTTTGAAAAATTTCCTATAAAAATAGGAAATTTTTGAAAAATTTCCTATAAAAATAGGAAATTTTTGAAAAATTTCCTATAAAAATAGGAAATTTTTGAAAAATTTCCTATAAAAATAGGAAATTTTTGAAAAATTTCCTATAAAAATAGGAAATTTTTGAAAAATTTCCTATAAAAATAGGAAATTTTTGAAAAATTTCCTATAAAAATAGGAAATATTTGAAAAATTTCCTATAAAAATAGGAAATTTTTGAAAAATTTCCTATAAAAATAGGAAATTTTTGAAAATTTTCCTATAAAAATAGGAAATTTTTGAAAAATTTCCTATAAAAATAGGAAATTTTTGAAAAATTTCCTATAAAAATAGGAAATTTTTGAAAAATTTCCTATAAAAATAGGAAATTTTTGAAAAATTTCCTATAAAAATAGGAAATTTTTGAAAAATTTCCTATAAAAATAGGAAATTTTTGAAAAATTTCCTATAAAAATAGGAAATTTTTGAAAAATTTCCTATAAAAATAGGAAATTTTTGAAAAATTTCCTATAAAAATAGGAAATTTTTGAAAAATTTCCTATAAAAATTGGAAATTTTTGAAAAATTTCCTATAAAAATAGGAAATTTTTGAAAAATTTCCTATAAAAATAGGAAATTTTTGAAAAATTTCCTATAAAAATAGGAAATTTTTGAAAAATTTCCTATAAAAATAGGAAATTTTTGAAAAATTTCCTATAAAAATAGGAAATTTTTGAAAAATTTCCTATAAAAATAGGAAATTTTTGAAAAATTTCCTATAAAAATAGGAAATTTTTGAAAAATTTCCTATAAAAATAGGAAATTTTTGAAAAATTTCCTATAAAAATAGGAAATTTTTGAAAACTGTCCTATAAAAATTGGAAATTTTTGAAAAATTTCCTATAAAAATTGGAAATTTTTGAAAAATTTCCTATAAAAATAGGAAATTTTTGAAAAATTTCCTATGAAAATAGGAAATTTTTGAAAAATTTCCTATAAAAATATGAAATTTTTGAAAAATTTCATATAAAAATATTAAATTTTTGAAAAATTTCCTACAAAAATAGGAAATTTTTGAAAAATTTCCTATAAAAATAGGAAATTTTTGAAAAATTTCCTATAAAAATAGGAAATTTTTGAAAAATTTCCTATAAAATAGGAAATTTTTGAAAAATTTCCTATAAAAATAGGAAATTTTTGAAAACTGTCCTATAAAAATAGGAAATTTTTGAAAACTGTCCTATAAAAATAGGAAATTTTTGAAAACTGTCCTATAAAAATAGGAAATTTTTGAAAAATTTCCTATAAAAATAGGAAATTTTTGAAAAATTTCCTATAAAAATAGGAAATTTTTGAAAAATTTCCTATAAAAATAGGAAATTTTTGAAAAATTTCCTATAAAAATAGGAAATTTTTGAAAAATTTCCTATAAAAATAGGAAATTTTTGAAAAATTTCCTATAAAAATAGGAAATTTTTGAAAAATTTCCTATAAAAATAGGAAATTTTTGAAAAATTTCCTATAAAAATAGGAAATTTTTGAAAAATTTCCTATAAAAATAGGAAATTTTTGAAAAATTTCCTATAAAAATAGGAAATTTTTGAAAAATTTCCTATAAAAATAGGAAATTTTTGAAAAATTTCCTATAAAAATAGGAAATTTTTGAAAAATTTCCTATAAAAATAGGAAATTTTTGAAAAATTTCCTATAAAAATAGGAAATTTTTGAAAAATTTCCTATAAAAATAGGAAATTTTTGAAAAATTTCCTATAAAAATAGGAAATTTTTGAAAAATTTCCTATAAAAATAGGAAATTTTTGAAAAATTTCCTATAAAAATAGGAAATTTTTGAAAAATTTCCTATAAAAATAGGAAATTTTTGAAAAATTTCCTATAAAAATAGGAAATTTTTGAAAAATTTCCTATAAAAATAGGAAATTTTTGAAAAATTTCCTATAAAAATAGGAAATTTTTGAAAAATTTCCTATAAAAATAGGAAATTTTTGAAAAATTTCCTATAAAAATAGGAAATTTTTGAAAAATTTCCTATAAAAATAGGAAATTTTTGAAAAATTTCCTATAAAAATAGGAAATTTTTGAAAAATTTCCTATAAAAATAGGAAATTTTTGAAAAATTTCCTATAAAAATAGGAAATTTTTGAAAAATTTCCTATAAAAATAGGAAATTTTTGAAAAATTTCCTATAAAAATAGGAAATTTTTGAAAAATTTCCTATAAAAATAGGAAATTTTTGAAAAATTTCCTATAAAAATAGGAAATTTTTGAAAAATTTCCTATAAAAATAGGAAATTTTTGAAAAATTTCCTATAAAAATAGGAAATTTTTGAAAAATTTCCTATAAAAATAGGAAATTTTTGAAAAATTTCCTATAAAAATAGGAAATTTTTGAAAAATTTCCTATAAAAATAGGAAATTTTTGAAAAATTTCCTATAAAAATAGGAAATTTTTGAAAAATTTCCTATAAAAATAGGAAATTTTTGAAAAATTTCCTATAAAAATAGGAAATTTTTGAAAAATTTCCTATAAAAATAGGAAATTTTTGAAAAATTTCCTATAAAAATAGGAAATTTTTGAAAAATTTCCTATAAAAATAGGAAATTTTTGAAAAATTTCCTATAAAAATAGGAAATTTTTGAAAAATTTCCTATAAAAATAGGAAATTTTTGAAAAATTTCCTATAAAAATAGGAAATTTTTGAAAAATTTCCTATAAAAATAGGAAATTTTTGAAAAATTTCCTATAAAAATAGGAAATTTTTGAAAAATTTCCTATAAAAATAGGAAATTTTTGAAAAATTTCCTATAAAAATAGGAAATTTTTGAAAAATTTCCTATAAAAATAGGAAATTTTTGAAAAATTTCCTATAAAAATAGGAAATTTTTGAAAAATTTCCTATAAAAATAGGAAATTTTTGAAAAATTTCCTATAAAAATAGGAAATTTTTGAAAAATTTCCTATAAAAATAGGAAATTTTTGAAAAATTTCCTATAAAAATAGGAAATTTTTGAAAAATTTCCTATAAAAATAGGAAATTTTTGAAAAATTTCCTATAAAAATAGGAAATTTTTGAAAAATTTCCTATAAAAATAGGAAATTTTTGAAAAATTTCCTATAAAAATAGGAAATTTTTGAAAAATTTCCTATAAAAATAGGAAATTTTTGAAAAATTTCCTATAAAAATAGGAAATTTTTGAAAAATTTCCTATAAAAATAGGAAATTTTTGAAAAATTTCCTATAAAAATAGGAAATTTTTGAAAAATTTCCTATAAAAATAGGAAATTTTTGAAAAATTTCCTATAAAAATAGGAAATTTTTGAAAAATTTCCTATAAAAATAGGAAATTTTTGAAAAATTTCCTATAAAAATAGGAAATTTTTGAAAAATTCGTATAATTAGGAAATTTTGGAAAAATTTCCTATAAAAATAAAAAATTTTTGAAAACATTCCTTAAAAAATAATAAATTTTTTAAAAATTTCCTTAAAAAATAGGAAATTTTTGAAAAATTTCCTTAAAAAATAGGAAATTTTTGAAAAATTTCCTTAAAAAAATAGGAAATTTTTGAAAAATTTCCTTAAAAAAATAGGACATTTTTGAAAAATTTCTTTAAAAAATAGGAAATTTTTGAAAAATTTTCCTTAAAAAAAATAGGAAAATTTTCAAAAGTTTCCTTAAAAAATATGAAATTTTTGAAAAATTTCCTTAAAAAAATAGCAAATTTTTGAAAAATTTCCTTAAAAAAATAGTAAATTTTTGAAAAATTTCTTTAAAAAAATAGGAAATTTTTGAAAAATTTCCTTAAAAAATAGGAAATTTTTGAAAAATTTCCTTAAAAAAATAGGAAATTTTTTAAAAATTTTCCTTTAAAAAAATATAAAATTTTTCAAAAGTTATAGGAAATTTTTGAAAAATTTCTTTAAAAAAATAGGAAATTTTTGAAAAATATTCCTTAAAAAAATAGGAAATGTTTGAAAAATTTCCTTAAAAAAATAGGACATTTTTGAAAAATTTGCTTAAAAAAATAGGAAATTTTGAAAAATTTCCTTAAAAAAATAGGAAGTTTTTGAAAAATTTCTACAAAAAAATAGGAAATTTTTCAAAAGTTTCCTTAAAAAAATAGGACATTTTTGAAAAATTTCTTATAAAAAAGGTATATTTTTTAAAAATTTCTTATAAAAAAAGGAAATTTTTGAAAAGTTTCCTATAAAAATAAGAATTTTTTGAAAAATTTTTGTAAAAAAATTCCTTAAAAAATGGAAAATAGGGTACCCCACGAAGTCTCCTACCGACCACCATTCTATTGTCCCTCCATTATTTATGACTATGATTTCCTCTTCTTTTTTTTCGTTAATTTTTTTCTATGCCACAATATTATGCTACATACAATGAATGCATTTCCTACTCCGCTTTCCTTCCTCCCCCTTTCAGCTCTTGTTGTATCTGACTTTTCTCTGTATTTCAACTATTGTCAGTTTGGTTTTTTTCTAATCATGTGTTTTCATTCCGCTCTTGGCTCTTACTATTCTGAACAATTGAAGCATGAAAGCATACAAAAAATGTTGAACTTGCCTCATTGCAACATATGCTGTTGCTGTTTGAATGATGACGACGTCGACGATGATGACAAAGTAAAATAAATATTATAAATAATGAAAAACTCATGCCTATTGACTTTTGTTTTTTTCTGATTTGATTATTGTAAGCGATATGGGCAAAAAAAGAGGAGTTTTTATTACAATGTCAATTCAAGTGTGTAGAGGCAAAAAGTTAGTCAATGTTGTTTTAAAATGATGGCATAGTTAAGTGGATTTCGAGGGGACAATTGCAGTTTAGAGGATCAATGTTTCAAGTTCGAAAAAGAAATTTAGGACCAAAGTTTCACTCTGATGTAAGAGATATGGATGGAAACCTCGTAACTTTACTCCCTTTCGCTTCAAGGCTCCATAAACAAACTTTCTATGGCCTCAGGCCGGAATAATAACGAAGAAATAATAGACTAGATTTGGAGAGATATGACAGCCGAATGGCCTAGATACACTTTCACAAAAACGCTGACTCTGAAGAGCCAAATCCAAGAATATTAAATAAAAACTCTACACTCATAAACTTAAAAATGCTTCTCTAAAGAGACTAGCTATTGATCGGTCGTAACGTCAAAATAGTAGATAAAACGAGGAGATATGACAATCGAATTTCATAGCTGGAATATGCAGGGTCTGAAGAACCCAGTCCTTTCATAAAGAGACTGGCTTTAGATCAGAAGGTAGAATTGTAGGTAAATAACTACTGAGTCGAAAGAAAAATCGGAAAAGAAGAAATCGAATTCCTAGAATATGTACACCTCTTCACACTCCCAATACCGCAATGCTTAGATATCACAGAAGTCGAACAAACTACCCTTAGTAAAACATTCAAGCTTCCACAGAGATACTAGCTTTAGCTCGGTGGGAAGTTTGTAACGCCGAAATAATAGACGAATCGAAAAAACGAATACTCCCCACATTTACAAAACCGCAATGCTTAGATATTACAGAAGTTCGAAATAATAAATCATATCTCATTATGACCCCTATTAAAATATACGAGTATTCAAGCTTCCAGACAAGTCGAAAAGATATGACGCCCAAATGGCTGGGAAACAAAAGTAACAAATACATCAACACAACAACACGAGGTCTTAAGAACCTAGAACCTGGAGCATTCAAAAAACTCTTAACTCACAAAACCGGAATGCTTCATAAAGAGAATGGCGATTGTTCGGAGGTAGAATAGAAGATGAATCGGATCAGATATAATGACTAAATCGAAACAAATAGCCGGAAAAAGGGATCAGGTTCAGAAGAATCAAGTCTTAGAATATGCGAAACTCTCCACACCAACAAAATCGCTTTAACATCTAAACAACAACGCGGGGTCTTTAGAACCTAGAACCTGGAGTATTGAAAAAACTTTCCACTCACAAAACCGGAATACTTTCTTAAAGAGACAGGCTATAGTTCGGAAGGTGGAATAGTAAACGAATCGGAGAGATATAATAACTCAATCAAACCAAATAATTGGAAAGATTCAGAAGAACGAAGTCCTAGAATATGCCAAACTCTTCATATTCAAAAAACCATAATGCTTAGATATCAAAGAAGTAATAGCATACGAGTATTCAAGTTTCAAGCTACCATAGACGAATCGAAAAGATATGACATCAAAAGCTGGGAAACAGAGATATCAAATTCATCTACACAACAACGCGGGGACCTAGAACCAGAAGTATTCAAAGAACTCTCCATTCACAAGGGGCCAGATTCAGAAGAACAAAGTCTTGGAATATGCGAAACTTCTAAATATGATATAGTATTGACCCATAGTTAAACATACGAGTATTCCAGTTTTAAGTTTCCATAGACTATCTAAAGTTTATTACGTCGAAATAGTAGACAAATCAAAAACCTTTAATAACATTAACTATCAACAGATCGAAGTACTTTGATAACACTTATAAAGCAATCCGAGATCAAGAACAGATTATAGAGCCAGCAAAATAAGTAGGTTCGTAAGTTTCAGAAGGTCATAGAACTAAAGAGTCTTACAAAGCAGGAACTCCGAAATTTGACAGTTGATAACGATTGTCTTTGTCATAGACTAGATATAGCTCGGTCGGAAGTTTGCAAAGTCGAAATATAGTAGACGATTTAAAAAAAACCTTTATAACATGAACTAGCTATAGATCGAAGTGCTCTGATAACACTAATAAAGCAATCCAAGATCAAGAACAGATTGTAGAGCCAACTAAGTAGATTAGTAAGTTTCGGGAGGTCATAGAACTAAAGAGTCTTACAAAGCAGAAACTCCGAACTTTCACAGTTGATAACGACCATCTTGTTTAATCGACATCTGCCAAATTAGTTGGGTATAAACAACGATCCGTGTAAATTTCAAGGAGCTTATCGGATTGAGTTCCAGAGATATCCACTCTGAAGGAGCGGTCGAAGAATGGGGCGAAAAAACTGAAGTATATGTTGTTGGGGAGGGTTATAAATATATTCAGAATAGTGGTAAACTAGACCATTCGCCAGTGGCACTTAACCTGATGGCTGAGTTAAGTGCTACGTCTTGAGCCATTAGCTCAGCCTGAAGCCAGTTAAGCATAGTAATCTTTAGGGCAGAGGATCTGAGAATTTTAACAAAATAGCCTCGCTGATTTGCCTAACATAGAGCAGACCACCAAACAAGAGCACCATACATGATTATAGTCTTTACAATCATCTCAAAGAGTCGGGCGGTATTTGCAGTTGGAAGGCCCATGTGTTGCCTAAGGCTCTTTTACACGAATAGAGTACAATAGCTGCACTTAGACACCCTAGATTGGGTGTTTAAGTTCCAGAACAGCTTATAGTCCCGAATGACCACCAAATGATTTGCGTGATCAGTGAGCACAAGTTCAATCCCGTCTCACTTCTGGAGAGTGAAGATGTCGCTGCAATTAAGTGTTTAGGAATTTACCCTAAATTGCAACTGCGGCTTAATCTGCATAAGTAGTAGTTTTGAACCACAAGAAGTCAAGTTCCTTGAGAACACTACCCTGAAGAGTAGGACAGCATGCATCAGAAATATGTTCTAAGGTTTAAGGAAGAAATAAACTGAGACTGATTTAGGGAGAAAAACTACCTCATATCTGGTCCACGATTAAGGTACATGAGATAACCTTAGATAACTTATATACATAGATCCAATTGCATTCCGTGTATAGTAGTAAATCGAAAACGAGTTAAAAAGAAGGGAGAATTACATCCATTGCCGAAAAACGACTCGCCGTTTCACACGTTCCACATTGACTTTCCTGGACCACTGGAATCTACAAATAAGGATTATATGCATATACTAGCCGTTATTAATTCTTTTACAAAGTTCTGTTGGCTATATCCAACCAAAACAACATCCGCTAACGAGGTTATATCGAGGCTCCAAATGCAAAGTATGATTTTTGGAAATCCGGAACAAATCATAGCTGATAGAGGTGCAGCATTCACTTCCGAAGATTTCAAAGAGTATGCCAGAAGTGAACATAGGCGGTATTGTTATGCAAGTCTGCTGGTTTAATGTCATCCGGACCAGCAACTTTGTAGGGGTTAAAACTATATAGAGCCCATTTGACCTTTTCCCTTTTCATAAGGGAAAAAGTGTGGATACAAATACAGTCGGATTATTGGACACTTATTCATTGTTAAGAACTCTATATCCTGGGAAATGAGTTTCTCTGAGGCGCTCAATAGCTTTAGATCCACTGGTGGTCCAACAGCCAGAAGTTTTTGGAATATAATATTTATAAAGGATCTGTAAATCTCACGTGGAGGCAATGTAAACTGACCATCGTGCTTTATGAACACGTTAGACATGATCTCCATAGCTTGACCCTATCTCTAAATCTTGCAGTCAAAATTAACTAAAAGAATTTCGGACATGATCGTGCTACTATCTTTATGAAAGAGTGAGAAGGAGATAATTTTTAAATTCTATCTGCTCAGGTGAACCCCTTTTTCCAATTGGAATGTCGTGGGAATTATGTATGTATGTCTGTAGTCTTTAAAGTAGACACCCGAAAGTATTTGAAATCAATTTACCAGGAGTACCATGTAGCCATGTAGCGTTGTTTTGTTTGCCTTTAATACGATCTTGCTTCTATCTTTTCGTTAGAGAGAGAGAGAGAGAGAGATAAAGTCATTTTAAAATTTCGATTTTATATTTTGATATTGGATACTTTGCGTGTAAAAACAAGTAAAGTTTCAAATATATTTTATTTTCTCAAAAAAATAACAAAATAGTCGGGATGTAAATATTATTCAAAAGTAAGATTATTCGCATTTGATCCCAAATCTGTTACATTTATTTATTAATGTAACAGGCCAATTTATCGATAAAAAGCCAAAAAATGTTTGCGGAGAAACCAAATTCCTCGACGCGTTTCGATGGTTGGTTAAGCCATCTCTTCAGAAGGACTATCCCCAATTTAGACAGATCGAAAATCTCGCATTATTACTAAATTTACAAACAAAACTTTTAAGAATTATGTTCATAAACCATAAATAAAAGCATAGATTATCGACTGAACAAAAACAAACATTTTTCAGTTTTCATCTAGTAGCCGACGGCTGCAGCAAGAATGTGGGAAGTGAAGGTAGATGAAAACTGAAAAATGTTTGTTTTTGTTCAGTTGATAATCCACGCTTTTACTTATGGTTTATGAACATAATTCTTAAAAGTTTTGTTTGTAAATTTAGTAATAATGCGAGGTTTTCGATCTGTCTAAATTGGCGATAATCCTCCTGAAGAGATGGCTTAACCAACCATCGAAACGCGTCGAGGAATTTGGTTTCTCCGCTTTTTATCAATAAATTGGTCTGTTACATTAATAAATAAATGTGACAGATTTGGGATCAAATTCTTACAATTCTCATTCTAATAATTCTTACCATTTCTCCATTTCACTCTCGCTACTCCCAGTAAACATAATTTTTCATCATTCGTATATATTTTACTAGAATACTAAAGAAAACATTTTCATGCATGGAAACATTCTATTTTTGTACGTGAAAATGTGGTTGAATAACTCCCACTCTATTCTATATAGAATGTCTGCACTAGGCTGTGCAGATCAGGCAACAAAGCCCTTTAGTGTTGCACAATACTTTGCAAAGAATTTTTAAATGCTCTTCAAACTCTCATATGTATGTATGAGTTGGAAAGGGTTGCCAATTCTTTTGGTTTACAAGACCAATGAAACAAAGTTTTGGAATATATTTGAAGAATTTAAAAAAATTATGGGTGATAACTGAAAAAGTTAAGCTGGAATCTTAATATCATGTAACCCCAATTCTATTTCCTTAGACTTCATTTGAAATCCAAGCAATGGGCAACCCTTATTTCCATATTCTACTCATCCCATTTGATCTACTAGAAAAGAGGAAAGGAAAGGAAAGAGTGGACAAAATGAAATTCATACATATTTTATCATATTTATTTAGTTGGCGTTCGTCGACCTTGCAACTCGTTTATATTTTCTACTATAAAATAAAAAAGTGTTATTGCTGGCTTTACTCTACTCGTTTATTTTGACTCAAGTATTTGTTGGATTTTGTTTTCATTCTTTCATTTCAAAGCCCAGGGTTTCCTCATTCCACCGATGTTGATGATGATGAGGGGAGTTGTATGCTCAAAGAATGAAAGATTGACTGACTGGTTTGTAATGTTTACAACGAGCCTACATATTGGATGTAAGTGTAAATTTACATTCACACTCGCATGCACATACGCTATTGACTGAACCCAGTAGTTCTGAACTTAAAAGACTCAGAGTCATTGAGGGTTTTTGTGCAAGCCAAATTTAGCTTGTGCTGGACCTAAGGAAGTCGCCCATCCACATCAATTATAAAAACTTGTTGAATTATTGAGTAGTTCTAAACTGAAGGGCCTTAATGTTTTTGGCGCAGCCTAAAATTAAAATGCGCTTGCTCAAAAGAAGTGTCAATTCCTAGACTAATGACTAGAACATGCTACATTATCAAGTATTTTCCCTAGTTTCGGAGACGCTTCTTCATCTTCGAACTTCTGGGTAAGTTCTTAAAAAATTTACATTGCTAATGTGCGAATAAGAGTGTGTACAATCTGTTGTAATTGTAATCATTGTAATAATTACTTTTGCAGTTACTTGCATACTTTCCCGGTGTTTGACAATCGGTGTCAACAACTTCATAATGATTATCGGTTATGTATATGGAAAGGGAACTAAACTTCATTATTAAAAAAGCAGTAGAATTGTCAGTTTTACGACGAATTGACAAAGTCATAATGAAAATGAGAGCTTGATTCTATGCAATACGTCAAAATATATATTAATCGATGTCTAAGTCTATGTCCAATTCCATATTTCTTTAGATAGGAAGACATTTCTATAGAAAAGTTGACGATAGGCAAACATATCTATAGAAAAGTTGATGATAGGCAAACATTTCTATAGAAAAGTTGACGATAGGAAGACATTTCTATAGAAAAGTTGACGATAAGAAGACATTTCTATAGAAAAGTTGATGATAGGAAGACATTTCTATAGAAAAGTTGACGATAGGAAGACATTTCTATAGAAAAATTGACGAAAGGAAGTCATTTCTATAGAAAAGTTGACGAAAGGAAGACATTTCTATAGAAAAGTTGACGAAAGGAAGACATTTCTATAGAAAAGTTGACGAAAGGAAGACATTTCTATAGAAAAGTTGACGACATTAAGACATTTCTATAGAAAAGTTGACGATAAGCAAACATTTCTATAGAAAAGTTGACGATAGGCAAACATTTCTATAGAAAAGTTTACGATAGGCAAACATTTCTATAGAAAAGTTGACGATAGGCAAACACTTCTATAGAAAAGTTGACGATAGGCAAACATTTCTATAGAAAAGTTGACGATAGGCAAACAGTTCTATAGAAAAGTTGACGATAGGCAAACATTTCTATAGAAAAGTTGACGATAGGCAAACATTTCTATAGAAAAGTTGACGTAGGAAGACTTTACCATAGAAAAGTTGACGATAGGAAGACTTTACTATAGAAAAGTTGACGATAGGAAGACTTTACTATAAAAAAGTTGACGATAGGAAGACTTTACTATAAACAAGTTGACGATAGGAAGACTTTACTATAGAAAAGTAGACGATAGGAAGACTTTACTATAGAAAAGTTGACGATAGGAAGACTTTACTATAGAAAAGTTGACGATAGGAAGACTTTACTATAGAAAAGTAGACGATAGGAAGACTTTACTATAGAAAAGTTGACGATAGGAAGACTTTACTATAGAAAAGTTGACGATAGGAAGACTTTACTATAGAAAAGTTGACGATAGGAAGACTTTACTATAGAAAAGTTGACGATAGGAATACTTTACTATAGAAAAGTTGACGATAGGAAGACTTTACTATAGAAAAGTTGACGATAGGAAGACTTTACTATAGAAAAGTTGACGATAGGAAGACTTTACTATAGAAAAGTTGACGATAGGAAGACTTTACTATAGAAAAGTTGACGATAGGAAGACTTTACTATACAAAAGTTGACGATAGGAAGACTTTACTATACAAAAGTTGACGATAGGAAGACTTTACTATAGAAAAGTTGACGATAGGAAGACTTTACTATAGAAAAGTTGACGATAGGAAGACTTTACTATAGAAAAGTTGACGATAGGAAGACTTTACTATAGAAAAGTAGACGATAGGAAGACTTTACTATAGAAAAGTTGACGATAGGAAGACTTTACTATAGAAAAGTTGACGATAGGAAGACTTTACTATAGAAAAGTTGACGATAGGAAGACTTTACTATAGAAAAGTTGACGATAGGAATACTTTACTATAGAAAAGTTGACGATAGGAAGACTTTACTATAGAAAAGTTGACGATAGGAAGACTTTACTATAGAAAAGTTGACGATAGGAAGACTTTACTATAGAAAAGTTGACGATAGGAAGACTTTACTATAGAAAAGTTGACGATAGGAAGACTTTACTATACAAAAGTTGACGATAGGAAGACTTTACTATACAAAAGTTGACGATAGGAAGACTTTACTATAGAAAAGTTGACGATAGGAAGACTTTACTATAGAAAAGTTCGCGATAAGAAGACATTTCTATACAAAATTTGACGATAGGAAAATATAGAAAAGTTGACGATAGGAAGATATTTCTATAAAAAAGTTGACGACAGAAAGACATGCTTGACTATTGTCAACTTTTGTATAGAAATTTTTGCTTATCGTCAACTTTTCGGTAGAAATGTTTGCTTTCGTCAGCTTTTTTTTATAGAAATGTTGGCCTTTCGTCAACTTTTATGTAGAAATGTTGGCCTTTCGTCAACTTTTATATTGAAAACTTTGCCTTTCGTTAATTTTTCTATAAAAATGTTGGCCTTTTGTCAGCTCTGCTATAGAAATGTTGACCTCTCGTCAACTTTTCTATAGAAATTTTGGCCTTACGTCAACATTTCTATAGAAATATTGTGTTTTCGTCAACTTTTCTATATAAAATTTTGGCCTTTCGTCAAATATTCTATAGAAGTGTTTGCCTTACGTTAACTTTTCTGTGGAAATGTTGGCCTTTCGTCAACTTTTCTATAGAAATCTTTGCCTTCCGTTAACTTTTCTATAGACATGTTGTCTTTTCTTCAACTTTTCTATAACCTTTCTTCAACTTTTCTATAGAAAGGTTTGCCTTTCGTTAACTTTTCTATAGACATGTTGGCTTTTCTATAACTTTTCTTTAGAAATGTTGTCCTCTCTTTAACTTTTCTATAGAAATGTTTGCCTATCGTCAACTTTTCTATAGAAATGTTTGCCTATCGTGAATGTTTTTATAAAAATGTCTTCATATCTATTTATCTGAATATTTTACCCACTCCCTTTCTTATATTTAAGAACAACTTTCCACCAAAGTTTCGCTTTATTTAACCAACTAGAAAATATCATTTTCTTCTTTTTTCCTCTAATGATTCCCTAGAATTTTCATTTTCTTCCAACACACATTAGGAAAAAGATACAAAAAAAATGGAAAAAATTCAATTGAAAATGTTAAAAACAAAAGTCATTTTCCACAAACGAGAAGAAAATGAAGAAAACTCGTTTGGGAAAGTTACAAAACCAAGAAGAAAAAATAGTCACAAATGATGCAACCAGAAACCAAACCAACCAGCCAGTCGTCATCATCAAGAACAACATGAGCAGAAAGAAGCAACATCCATCCAACCAAATTCAGTAGAACAGGGAAAACTCAACCTCACTTTTCATTTTTTCTTCTGGTTACACAAAAACATAGAGAACTCGAAAAGCAGAGTAACCTATAGAACAAAGGAAATACCAATGGGAAAATTAAATAAACCAAGGAATAACGATTTGGAAAAGAAGATGATGATGATGATAACAAAGATCATCATCATCTTCTGCATATAAATAAAAAAGGAGTGGAATTTGAAAATTCGAATTTTATAGAATATTATGGTATAAATATAAATTTCATGTAACAGAATTGGAGTTATGTGACAGAAGTTGTAGTCGACGATAGGCGAGAGAACATGCTCAGTCGTATAGAGGAGTTGGAACGTAGCAAAAACCTAGAACAGGTCATTGAAACCGAGGCGTTGCGATTATTAACTCAAACCATAAATGTCTGCAATTCCCTACTAATGTTTGCATTTTTGCCTGCAAAGCTCCATTCTCTCACCCGCCTTTCCCCCCTCCCCGCCCCTTCCTAAATTTTTTGCTTTTTCTAACTCTTTTTCGTAAATTATGCCCGACAACCAGAAAAAGCAAATGTTCGTTATAGATATGTTGGAGTATGTTCTATTCAACATGAACATAAACAAGTTTTGTTGCACGTAGCCCTATACTCAAATTCTAACATAATATCTGTCAGTCCGTCCGCTAGTCTGTCTGTCTATCCATCCGTTCCTCTGTCTGTTGATTATCTCTAATCTCCAACTACCTTCTGTATAATGTATATTCGGTTCTGAAAACCCCGTCTGCCCCAAGTCCCTCACGATTTCTGTTTTCATAGCTTGCGCTAGAGAGTAGGTTTATGCTGCTGCTGCACATTGTGGCAAATATTGTGAGGCAACATTTCTTTATTACGGATATTTGCAGTCAGTCATTGTATTTGTGTGTGATTTTTCATTTCCATTTTGTTGTGGCAGTGTCAAGTTTATGTGGTCATGAACTCTATTTTCAATGGCGCAACAACAAAAACAAAAAAAAAACTCCAATGAATAGAGAACAACAACAACAAAAAAGTTGCCTCTACGATTTCAATAATAAGTGGAGGCAAATTAAAAAAAATATAGAAAATTTGACAATGGTCAAATATTTCTTTAGAAAAATTGACGAAAGGCAAACCTTTCTAGAGAAAAGTTGACGATTGCAAACTTTTCTAGAGAAAAGTTGACGAAAGGCAAATTTTTTTAGAGATAAGTAAACAAAATGCAAACTTTTCTAGAGAAAAGTAAACAAAATGCAAACTTTTCTAAAGAAAAGTTGACAAAAGGCAAACTTTTCTGGAGAAAAGTTGAAGAAAGGCAAACTTTTCTGGAGTTAAGTTGGCGAAGAGCAAAGTTTTCTTGAGAAAAGTTAACGAAAGGCAAACTTTTCTAGAGAAAAGTTGACGAAAGGCAAACTTTTCTAAAGAAAAGTTGACGAAAGGCAAACTTTTCTAGAGAAAAGTTGACAAAAGGCAAACTTTTCTAGAGAAAAGTTGACGAAAGGCAAACTTTTCTAGAGAAAAGTTACGAAAGGCAAACTTTTTTAGAGAAAAGTTGACGAAAGGCAAACTTTTCTAAAGAAAAGTTGACGAAAGGCAAACTTTTCTAAAGAAAAGTTGACGAAAGGCAAACTTTTCTAAAGAAAAGTTGACGAAAGGCAAACTTTTCTAGAGAAAAGTTGACGAAAGGCAAACTTTTCTAGAGAAAAGTTGACGAAAGGCAAACTTTTCTAGAGAAAAGTTGACGAAAGGCAAACTTTTCTATAGAAAAGTTGACGAAAGGCAAACTTTTCTAGAGAAAAGTTGACGAAAGGCAAACTTTTCTAGAGAAAAGTTGACGAAAGGCAAACTTTTCTAGAGAAAAGTTGAAGAAAGGCAAACTTTTCTAGAGAAAAGTTGACGAAAGGCAAACTTTTCTAGAGAAAAGTTGACGAAAGGCAAACTTTTCTAGAGAAAAGTTGACGAAAGTCAAACTTTTCTAGAGAAAAGTTGACGAAAGGCAAACTTTTCTAGAGAAAAGTTGACGAAAGGCAAACTTTTCTAGAGAAAAGTTGACGAAAGGCAAACTTTTCTAGAGAAAAGTTGACGAAAGGCAAACTTTTCTAGAGAAAAGTTGACGAAAGGCAAACTTTTCTAGATAAAAGTTGACGAAAAGCAAACTTTTCTAAAGAAAAGTTGACGAAAGGCAAACTTTTCTAGAGAAAAGTTGACGAAAGGCATACATATCTATATAAAAAATGACGAAATCCAAACATTTTTATAAAAAGTTGACGTTAGGAAGACACTTCTATAGAAAAGTCGACGATAGGAAGACATTTCTATAAAAAAGTTGACGATAGGAAGACATTTCTATAGAAAAGTTGACGATAGGAAGACATTTCTATAGAAAAGTTGATGATTGGAAGACATTTCTATAGAAAAGTTGAAGATAGGAAGACATTTCTATAGAAAAGTTGATGATAGGAAGACATTTTCATAGAAGAGTTGACGATAGGAAGACATTTCTATAGAAAAGTTGACGATAGGAAGACTTTTCTATAGAAAAGTTGGCTATAGGAAGACTTTTCTATAGAAGAGTTGGCGATAGGAAGACATTTCTATAGAAAAGTTGACCACAGAAAGACATTTCTATAGAAAAGTTGACGATAGGAAGTCATTTCTATAGAAAAGTTGACGATAGGAAGACATTTCTGTAGAAAAGTTAACGATAGGAAGTCATTTCTATAGAAAAGTTGATGATAGGAAGACATTTCTGTAGAAAAGTTGACGATAGGAAGACATTTCTATAGAAAGGTTGACGATAGGAAGACATTTCTATAGAAAAGTTGACGATAGGAAGACATTTCTATAGAAAGGTTGACGATAGGAAAATGTTGACGATAGGAAGTCATTTCTATAGAAAAGTTGACGATAGGAAGACATTTCTGTAGAAAAGTTAACGATAGGAAGTCATTTCTATAGAAAAGTTGACGATAGGAAGACATTTCTGTAGAAAAGTTGACGATAGGAAGACATTTCTATAGAAAGGTTGACGATAGGAAGACATTTCTATAGAAAGGTTGACGATAGGAAGACATTTCTATAGAAAGGTTGACGATAGGAAGACATTTCTATAAAAAGGTTGACGACAGGAAGACATTTCTATAGAAAGGTTGACGATAGGAAGACATTTCTATAGAAAAGTTGACGATAGGAAGATATTTCTATAGAAAAGTTGACAATAGGAAGACATTTCCATAAAAAAGTTATGAGTTTCTATAGGAAAAGTGGCCTTAAGATGAGTTCGCTATAGAAAAGTTTGACGTTAGGTTTAGTTTTCTATAGAGGAGGAAGACTTTTATACCAAACATCACTCTTACTCGCTGCTTTCGGAACACAATTTGAACAAACATAAAAAATATAAATATAAAGAAGAGGAATCACGCGTTTCCACTATCCAAATTCAAAAATTGAGTTTTTTTTTAACATCACAGAAAAAGTATAATAGTACTTCACTTCAAAAACTTTATATTTTATACGAAATTCTCCTATAAAAAATATCGACATTATTATTATCAACTTCATCATCTGTAGCATGAACCTCATCATCCTCTTCGTATTTTTTCATTCCACTTAGAAATTTTGCCAGAACAAAAAAAAAAAAAAAAACAAAAAACAACCAAAAGAGACAGAGCCAACAAAATAAAAAAAAAAACAAACACGAAAGTATGAAATAATCATTTTCAAGCTCAACAACGCGGTGAAGGTCATTGCTACCAAAAATTGTAACTCCCTTTGCCCTACTCTACTGGCTGGATTTTCTTTCCTATCTTGCGTTTTTTGTTGTTGCTGGTGTAAGCACACACACTCTCGTATAGATGGGACGGACACATTACCCTGCACATTGTGCAGCAGAACTGTGGCATGAGTGGGCATTACAAATGTACTTACATGTGTACTATCAATGCATTTATTCTATAATCGCGGACAAAAGTACTAGTAGAGATGAGAGCAACTGCAAAAATTGAAGAGTAAAAACTTAATGGAGAGAGTATATATTTAATAAAGAGAGAGAGAGTGCGATATTGATAAAGTTTCATTAATAAATAGCGACCCCGAAATAGCTCTACAGATGCCACTTCTATAGAAATGCCTTCATATCTTTAACTTTTCCATCGAAATATCTTCCTACCTTCAACTATTCTATAGAAATGTTTATTATCTTTAACTATTCTATAGAAATATCTTCCTATCTTTAATTTTTCAATAGAAATGTCTTCCTATCTTCAACTTTTCTCTATAAATATCTTCCTATCTTAAATTTTTCTACAGAAATGTCTTCCTATCTTTAAGTTTTCTATCGAAATGACTTCATATCGCCAACTTTTCTACTGAAATGACTTCCTATCATCAAATTTTCTATAGAAAATGGTTCCTATCGTCAACTTTTCTATAGAAATGTCTTCCTATCGTCAACTTTTCTATAGAAATGTCTTCCTATCGTCAACTTTTCTATAGAAATGTCTTAATATGGTCAACTTTTCTATAGAAATGTCTTCCTATCGTCAACTTTTCTAAAGAAATGTCTTCTTATCGTCAACTTTTTTATAGAAGTGTCTTCCTATCGCCAACTTTTCTATAGAAATGTCCTAATATCCACAACTTTTCTATAGAAATGTCTTCCTATCGTCAACTTTTCTATAGAAATGTCTTCCTATCGTCAACTTTTCTATAGAAATGTCTTCCTATCGTCAACTTTTCTATAGAAATGTCTTCCTATCGTCAACTTTTCTATAGAAATGTCTGCCTATCGTAAACTTTTCTATAGAAATGTCTTCCTATCGTCAACTTTTCTATAGAAATGTCTTCCCATCGTCAACTTTTCTATAGAAATGTCTTCCCATCTTCAACTTTTCTATAGAAATGTCTTCCTATCGTCAACTTTTCTATAGAAATGTCTTCCTATCGTCAACTTTTCTATAGAAATGTCTTCCTATCGTCAACTTTTCTATAGAAATGTCTTCCTATCGTCAACTTTTCTATAGAAATGTCTTCCTATCGTCAACTTTTCTATAGAAATGTCTTCCTATCGTCAACTTTTCTATAGAAATGTCTTCCTATCGTCAACTTTTCTATAGAAATGTCTTCCTATCGTCAACTTTTCTATAGAAATGTCTTCCTATCGTCAACTTTTCTATAGAAATGTCTTCCTATCGTCAACTTTTCTATAGAAATGTCTTATTATTCATAGCATTTCTATAGAAATATCTTATTATTCATAGCATTTCTATAGAAATGTCTTATTATTCATAGCATTTCTATAGAAATGTCTTCCTATCGTTCTGTTTTCTATAGAAATGTCTTCGTATCGTCAACTTTTTTATAGAAATATGTTAATATCGTCAACTTTTCTATAGGAATGTCTTCCTATTGTCAACTTTTCTATAGAAATGTCTTCCCATCTTCAACTTTTTTATAGAAATGTCTTTCCATCTTCAACTTTTCTATAGATATGTCTTCCTATCTTCAACTTTTCTATAAAAATGTCTTACCATATTCAACTTTTCTATAGAAAAGTCTTTCCATTTTCAACTTTTCTATAGAAATATCTTCCCATCTTCAACTTTTCAATAGAAATGTCTTCCTATCTTCAACTTTTCTATAGAAATGTCTTTCCATCTTCACCTTTTCTAAAGAAATGTCTTCCTATCTTCAACTTTTCTATAGAAATGTCTTGCCATCTTCAACTTTTCTATAGAAATGTCTCCTTATCTTAAACTATTTTATAAAAATGTCTTCCTATATTTTACATTTGTATAGAAATGTCTTCCTTTCTTCAACTTTTCGATAGAAATGTCTTCCTAACTTCATTTTTTCTATATAAATGTTTTCCTATCTTCAAATTTTCTATATAGATGTCTTCCTATCTTCAACTTTTCCATAGAAATGTCTTCCTATCTTACACTTTTCTATCGAAATGTATTCCTGTCTTTAACTTTACTAAAGAAATGCATTCTTATCTTAATTTTTTCTATAAAAATGTCTATAGAAATGTTGGCCTTTCGTCAACTTTTCTATAGAAATGTTGGCCTTTCGTTAACTTTTCTATAGAAATGTTGTTCTTGCTTCAACTTTTCTATACTTTTTTTACCATAGAAATTCTGTGGAAGTTTTTAGGGTATTCCTAGTTTGTTTATGCTTATAAATCTCTCTCATTCTGCTTCATTTCTTGGCAGTTCTCAGTATTCTCAGGGTTGCAATATTTCTGCAAATGTAGTATGCTTTAGTGTGAGTATATCTGTCTGTATAGGTTTGTGTATAAGTTTTTTTTTGCCCTCAAATAGGAAGAGAGCCAGCGTCATATAGTCACTCCAATGACAACAAAACTACTACTACTCGTACTATTTCATTTACAGGTTCAATGTCTGGTGGTTGACCTACCCATGCCATTCATTTAGGGTCTACCACTCTTTAGCACTAACTCAAATTTGGCTACTGAAAACAGGGATTTCAATACAAATAATTTGAATTTTAATTTAAATAGAAATAATTTATGGTGGCGCAGATAGAAGCGGTAATTTTAAACAATAAATGATTAAAAATAAAAATAAGTTTCCAAATTATTTGGTTTTAAAGCGAAATGTGTCAAATGAAATAATAAAATGGGGTAACAGAAACACGTGTAACAGTTCCCTGAAACCAAGGCGTAGTTTAAATACAACCCCTTTTAATTTTTGCTACATAACAAAAGATATTATAACATTTTAAATTCCATAGTCTCTTATTTGGAAACATAAATCCATAATAACCAGAATATGTGTTTTATTACGTTTTCAAATAGACCCACAATATCTTGGCAAAAATCTTGCCGAGGGTTATGCAAAACTACTCCACTCATGTCTAGCAAAAAACCAGGATATTTATAAATTTTAGTAGACTTTTTTGTTTAGAAAATCCTGTCTGCCAGGACTTCATATATAATAATTTCAATTTTAATGGTTTGAGTTATTTCTTATTTGTTAGACAAAAACTTATTTAGATTTTGCCAACTGATTTTACTTAAATGAAATATTTTGTTACTACCCTCAGGAAATATTTGCTATTTTGTCATTTTACGCTTTTGTCTGATATTTGGTAAATAAGAATTCTTGGTTTAAATTTGGCTAAAAGTAAAAAAAATAATAATGTAAGATATTTGTTATGGCTAAAATAAATTTTAATTTTTGTTGGGGTTGCAAATAATACGAATTTAATATAATAAGACGCAGTAATTGCCTTGTAATTCTGCCAGATTTCAAATCCAAACTAATTAAGGGAGTCTAAATATATGTACATTTTTCCATTACTTTAACCTAGTCATGTCTTTCTATTCTCAACTTTTCTATAAAGAAATCTTTCTATCCTTAAATCTTCTAAAGAAAAGTCTTCCTATCGTTCACTTTTTTTATAGAAAAGTCTTCCTATCGTTCACTTTTTTTATAGAAAAGTCTTCCTAACGTCCACTTTTTTATAGAAAAGTCTTCCTAACGTCCACTTTTCTATAGAAAAGTTTCCCTATCTTCAACTTTTCTATAGAAAAGTCTTCCTATCGTTCACTTTTCTGTAGAAAAGTCTTCCTATCGTTCACTTTTCTGTAGAAAAGTTTCCCTATCGTTCACTTTTCTATAGAAAAGTTTCCCTATCGTTCACTTTTCTATAGAAAAGTTTCCCTATCGTTCACTTTTCTATAGAAAAGTTTCCCTATCGTCAACTTTTCTATAGAAAAGTCTTCCTATCGTCAACTTTTCTATAGAAAAGTCTTCCTATCGTCAACTTTTCTATAGAAAAGTCTTCCTATCGTCAACTTTTCTATAGAAAAGTCTTCCTATCGTCAACTTTTCTATAGAAAAGTCTTCCTATCGTCAACTTTTCTATAGAAAAGTCTTCCTATCGTCAACTTTTCTATAGAAAAGTCTTCCTATCGTCAACTTTTCTATAGAAAAGTCTTCCTATCGTCAACTTTTCTATAGAAAAGTCTTCCTATCGTCAACTTTTCTATAGAAAAGTCTTCCTATCGTCAACTTTTCTATAGAAAAGTCTTCCTATCGTCAACTTTTCTATAGAAAAGTCTTCCTATCGTCAACTTTTCTATAGAAAAGTCTTCCTATCGTCAACTTTTCTATAGAAAAGTCTTCCTATCGTCAACTTTTCTATAGAAAAGTCTTCCTATCGTCAACTTTTCTATAGAAAAGTCTTCCTATCGTCAACTTTTCTATAGAAAAGTCTTCCTATCGTCAACTTTTCTATAGAAAAGTCTTCCTATCGTCAACTTTTCTATAGAAAAGTCTTGCTATCGTCAACTTATCTATAGAAAAGTTTTCCTATCGTCAACTTTTCTATAGAAAAGTCTTCCTATCGTCAACTTTTCTATAGAAAAGTCTTCCTATCGTCAACTTTTCTATAGAAAAGTCTTCCTATCGTCAACTTTTCTATAGAAAAGTCTTCCTATCGTCAACTTTTCTATAGAAAAGTCTTCCTATCGTCAACTTTTCTATAGAAAAGTCTTCCTATCGTCAACTTTTCTATAGAAAAGTCTTCCTATCGTCAACTTTTCTATAGAAAAGTCTTCCTATCGTCAACTTTTCTATAGAAAAGTCTTCCTATCGTCAACTTTTCTATAGAAAAGTCTTCCTATCGTCAACTTTTCTATAGAAAAGTCTTCCTATCGTCAACTTTTCTATAGAAAAGTCTTCCTATCGTCAACTTTTCTATAGAAAAGTCTTCCTATCGTCAACTTTTCTATAGAAAAGTCTTCCTATCGTCAACTTTTCTATAGAAAAGTCTTCCTATCGTCAACTTTTCTATAGAAAAGTCTTCCTATCGTCAACTTTTCTATAGAAAAGTCTTCCTATCGTCAACTTTTCTATAGAAAAGTCTTCCTATCGTCAACTTTTCTATAGAAAAGTCTTCCTATCGTCAACTTTTCTATAGAAAAGTCTTCCTATCGTCAACTTTTCTATAGAAAAGTCTTCCTATCGTCAACTTTTCTATAGAAAAGTCTTCCTATCGTCAACTTTTCTATAGAAAAGTCTTCCTTTCGTCAACTTTTCTATAGAAAAGTCTTCCTTTCGTCAACTTTTCTATAGAAAAGTCTTCCTTTCGTCAACTTTTCTATAGAAAAGTCTTCCTATCGTCAACTTTTCTATAGAAAAGTCTTCCTATCGTCAACTTTTCTATAGAAAAGTCTTCCTATCGTCAACTTTTCTATAGAAAAGTCTTCCTATCGTCAACTTTTCTATAGAAAAGTCTTCCTATCGTCAACTTTTCTATAGAAAAGTCTTCCTATCGTCAACTTTTCTATAGAAAAGTCTTCCTATCGTCAACTTTTCTATAGAAAAGTCTTCCTATCGTCAACTTTTCTATAGAAAAGTCTTCCTATCGTCAACTTTTCTATAGAAAAGTCTTCCTATCGTCAACTTTTCTATAGAAAAGTCTTCCTATCGTCAACTTTTCTATAGAAAAGTCTTCCTATCGTCAACTTTTCTATAGAAAAGTCTTCCTATCCTCAACTTTTCTATAGAAAAGTCTTCCTAACGTCAACTTTTCTATAGAAAAGTCTTCCTATCGCCAACTTTTCTATAGAAAAGTCTTCCTATCGTCTACTTTTCTATAGAAAAGTCTCCTATCGTAACCTTTTCTAACAAAAGTCTTGCTTTCTTCAACTTTTGTTTACCCACATTTAAAAATTCATAACTTTCATTTAAAACCCTATCTAACTTTAGTGAGTCATAAACTCCAGAGTTGACTTAATTAAAAAAATCCCAACAATATGGAAAAAAAAATACTTGAGTTTTCATTTCCGTTTCAGGGATACAATAAAACAAAAACTTCTTTTGGCAAAAAACGTAAACTTTTTTGTTAACAAAATGCAGTCAAGCGCTAAAAGCAAAACCAAAATGAAACTCTAAAAATAAGCAAAAAATTAGGGTTTAGTCTCAAACAAAAAAACGCCAAAATGTTATGAAATAAAACAAATTTCAAAAGAGGAAAACCACCCAAAGCCACAAGAACTTTAGGAAAAATGGGTGTTGTCCCTTCAACAATTTCATGATTAAAAGGACAAAAAATTGAAATTAAAACAAAGGAAAATTGTGTGTACGAAATTATTTATAGAAGACAGGTGAGTTTAGAGTAAGTTAAGGGAGAAACTCTGGCAACTTTGTTTAAAAATTTAAAATTTGTTTTTAATGGCTATTTACATCAATTGTTTACCTACTCCCTATTTTATTATTTATTTACATGACACTGACACACACACATATACATATATACTCGTTTACATTCGTAGCCATGTCAAGGTTATTGTACTTTATGTTGTTTAACATACAATTAACATACATCTGTACATTTACATTACATTGCATATTTACCTGTAAGCTTTCATGCATTTTTTGAACTCTTCATACAATTCTTTAATTGTTTACATGCCCTTCGCAACATTTTCTCTAGACAATACTCACAAACTCTTTCCCTTTCTCTCATTCATCACAAACCAAATTTTCTGTGTATGGGTTAGTTATGCAAAACCCACCCCCCCCACATACTTACTTAATTTATATAGAATGGAAACATTCTATTGTAAATAGAATTCATTTTTTATCGAAACGTTGTCCAGTCGTCATTTTTTTTATAGAAAAATGACAACCGAACAACTTTTCTATAGAAAAATTCACGATAGGATAATATTTCTAAAGAAAAGTTGACCATATTACAACACTTCTCAAGAAAAGTTGACTATGGGAAGAAATTTCTACAGAAAAGTTGGCGATAGGAAGACATTTCTACAGAAAAGTTGACGATAGGAAGACATGTCTATAGAATAGTTGACGATAGGAAGACATTTCTATAGAAAAGTTGACGATAGGACAACATTTCTATAGAAAAGTTGACGATAGGACAACATTTCTATAGAAAAGTTGACGATAGGACAACATTTCTATAGAAAAGTTGACGATAGGACAACATTTCTATAGAAAAGTTGACGATAGGACAACATTTCTATGGAAAAGTTGAAGATAGGACAACATTTCTGTAGAAAAGTTGACGATAGGACAACATCTCTATAGAAAAGTTGACGATAGAAAAGCATTTCTATAGAAAAGTTGACGAAAGGAAGACATTTATATAGAAAAGTTGACGATAGGAAAACATTTCTATAGAAAAGTTGACGATAGGAAGACCTAACAATAAAAAAGTTGACGATAGGAAGACCTTACTATAGAAAAGTTGACGATAGGACAACATTTCTAAAGAAAAGTTGATGATAGGAAGACATTTCTATAGAAAAGTTGACGATAGGAAGACATTTCTATAGAAAAGTTGACGATAGGAAGACATTTCTATAGAAAAGTTGACGATAGGAAGACATTTCTATAGAAAATTTGTCGATAGGACAACATTTCTACAGAAAAGCTATCGATAGGACAACATTTCTATAGAAAAGTTGTCGATAGGACATTTCTAAAGAAAAGTTGTCGATAGGACAACATTTTTATAGAAAAGTTGTCGAAAGGACATGTCTATAGAAAAGTTGTCGATAGGACAACATTTCTGTAGAAAAGTTGTCGATAGGACAACATTTCTATAGAAAAGTTGTCGATAGGACAATATTTCTACAGAAAAGTTGCCGATAGGACAACATTTCTATAGAAAAGTTGTCGATAGGACAACATTTCTATAGAAAAGTTGACGATAGGACAACATTTCTATAGAAAAGTTGTCGATAGGACAACATTTCTGTAGAAAAGTTGTCGATAGGACAACATTTCTATAGAAAAGTTGTCGATAGTACAACATTTCTATAGAAAAGTTGTCGATAGGACAACATTTCTATAGAAAAGTTGTCGATAGGACAACATTTCTTTAGAAAAGTTGTCGATAAGACAACATTTCTATAGAAAAGTTGTCGATTGGACAACATTTCTATAGAAAAGTTGTCGATAGGACAATATTTTTATAGAAAAGTTCACGATACAATAACAACATAAGTTCTCATCTTCCTACATCATCTACTCTCCTCTAACTCGTTCGATCTGTTTGCTTCGATTCCCCAACATTTCTATTTTTCAACACAATTTTCACTTATCACAACAACCCATTCACTTTTCATAGTGGATTCATGATTACTTTCAGTTAAAATTCTAATTTTACACAAAAACTTGTTCCACTCAAAGTTGGAGCTTAAACAACTTGAATTATGCTCCACCACATGCTTCCTACCTCCCTCCATTCCATAACCAATCTTCCTCTTAAGCAAACATTTATTTCCATCTATTGCATCAGAAAATGGGGAAAATGCATGAATTATGCAAAAAGTAAAAGAGTTGCTGTCAAAACATATTCTAACCATTAGATTAGAATGTTCTGTCGTTTTCTACGCGAACTTCATTTCGTTTAAGGTGTGTGTGTGTATATGTGTCTGTGTGTTTGTTTGTGAAAATGTTTTTTATTCTAATGCATTTGGAAAAGTTGGTGAAGCTCCAATGCATACAAGCATTTGGTGTACGTGTTTAATGTGGCATCAACTCGCATGTGAATGACTAAAGTCTGACTAAACATACATACACAGAATGTGGCAACATTAGCAAACAGGAATGGCAAAGACCTTAGCCTTGACTTTTCTAATAGTTTATTAGCCTCTTATGGTATGAAAGACGGACTGAAGTAAATATTTTATGTGTTTGTATTCAAACAAGGAATGAATTAGGAAAAATATTTTTGAGAAGTGAAGAAAAGTATTTGAATAAATAGAAAATAGAAAAGGAAAGACATTTCTATAAAAAAATTGACTATAGGATAAAATTTCTATAAAAAAAATTGGCAAATATTTCTATAGAAAAGTTGACGATAGCAAACATTTCTAGAGAAAAGTTGAAGATAGGCAAACATTTCTTGAGAAAAGTTGACGATAGGCAAACATTTCTATAGAAAAAATGACGATAAACAAACATTCCTATGGAAAAGTTGACGATAGGCAAACATTTCTATAGAAAAGTTGACGATAGGCAAACTTTTCTGAAGAAAAGTTGACGATAGGCAAACTTTTCTGAAGAAAAGTTGACGATAGGCAAACATTTCTAAAGAAAAGTTGACGATGAGACAACATTTCTATAGAAAAGTTTACGACAGGACAACATTTCTATAGACAAGTTGACGATAGGAAGACTTTTCTATAGAAAAGTTGACGATAGGAATCCTTTTCTATAGAAAAGTTGACGATAGGAAGACTTTTCTATAGAAAAGTTGACGATAGGAAGACTTTTCTATTGAAAAGTTGACGATAGGAAGACTTTTCTATTGAAAAGTTGACGATAGGAAGACTTTTCTATAGAAAAGTTGACGATAGGAAGACTTTTCTATAGAAAAGTTGACGATAGGAAGACTTTTCTATAGAAAAGTTGACGATAGGAAGACTTTTCTATAGAAAAGTTGACGATTGGAAGACTTTGCTATAGAAAAGTTGACGATTGGAAGACTTTTCTATAGAAAAGTTGACGATAGGAAGACTTTTCTATAGAAAAGTTGACGATAGGAAGACTTTTCTATAGAAAAGTTGACGATAGGAAGACTTTTCTATAGAAAAGTTGACGATAGGAAGACTTTTCTATAGAAAAGTTGACGATAGGAAGACTTTTCTATAGAAAAGTTGACGATAGGAAGACTTTTCTATAGAAAAGTTGACGATAGGAAGACTTTTCTATAGAAAAGTTGACGATAGGAAGACTTTTCTATAGAAAAGTTGACGATAGGAAGACTTTTCTATAGAAAAGTTGACGATAGGAAGACTTTTCTATAGAAAAGTTGAAGATTGAAAGACTTTTCTATAGAAAAGTTGACGATAGGAAGGCTTTTCTATAGAAAAGTTGACGATTGGAAGACTTTGCTATAGAAAAGTTGACGATTGGAAGACTTTGCTATAGAAAAGTTGACGATTGGAAGACTTTGCTATAGAAAAGTTGACGATTGGAAGACTTTTCTATAGAAAAGTTGACGATTGGAAGACTTTGCTATAGAAAAGTTGACGATTGGAAGACTTTTCTATAGAAAAAGTATTTTTTTAATTTTTTGCATTTTCATAAGTGTTTTTGTAAAACTGTTATAACATAAAAAATCGAAAGTTTACTCAAAAATGTTTTGATGTTTATGGTTGCTCATGCTTAGTGGTCTTAAGGTTTTCCATAATTTTAAATTAGTTCACAGCGATGAGTTTTTGTGATATTTTGAATAAATAGATTTTTAATATATTTTTTTTAATTCCAAAAAAACTGTTTTAGATGAAATGTAATAACTTAAAAAGTTGCAAGTTTATGCAGATAGGGTTTAATTTTTGTGGTTGCTGAAATTTTAGGGATTTTAGGTTTAAAATTATAAAAGCGTAGTAAAAGCGAGTTGTTAGTTTTTAAAATTTAGAAATTTTTTTTTAATTTCATTTCCATAGCTTTTGTAGGGTTGATTGTTCATTTTCAGCCACAAAAACTTATTTTATATTAATATTTAGTAATAAAAATTGTTGAATGAAGCATATACGAAAATATACCAGAATTAATCCTCATATATTTAGCCATTAAACGGCTGTGGAACACATTCAAATCTCCTGCTACTACTACTGGCACAAAAACACATTGAATGTTTGGCACCCCAAAAAATTTCATTAAACATCAGCAGCAACATTTTGTTACAGACATACTCACACACTTTGTATTACGACAATTTAATGGTTCGAACGATGCCAATATTTATTTCGATTACGAATCTTTCATTCATTTGCTCAGTCATTTACTCATTTACTTGTTTTTTGGATGACTCTGGTGTCCCATTCCTTTAGTGTTCAATGGAAGACAAAATTTTTATTTGGTTGTTGCTGTTATATGAATGTTGCTCAAATGTTTGCTATAGCTCTGTTTTGTTGCTTGTCTGATGTATGACGTAAGTTAGATTTTGCTGGTCGATTGCAACCATCGACTGAGGGTTAATGAACCCGAGAATCAATGGACTTAGGGCATGAGTTTTTGTTAGATAAAATAAGAAGGAGAGGAAACTTAATGAAATATGAGCAAAATTTTATTTTAAATAGATTTTTATTAAAAAAGCTTAAATTAAATTAAAATATTAATTTCAAAAATTTAAGACTAAATTTTAATCCCTGGGCAATGTTTTCAAATATTTGCCTATCACATTCATTAAATCCAGCCTCAAGGAAAATTTGTGGTTTCTGGGAATCTCTCACAATGAAGGCAATAGACTCAAGACAAAATAATAGTCATCATCCCTGAGCTCAAGGTCAGTTTCATTGTGACCTTCAGCACTTGAAATAGAGGCATTAGTATGACATTCGAATATCTCTTCCAAAGACTTTCGTGGCCTTTAAGGGCTAGAGGTGGACCAACAATCCTCTTTGAACTCTCTAGGATTTGGGCTTGCCAAAACTTTTGCTGAGGAAGTCGTTGCTGCTGCTGCTTTGGATTGAGTATCTTCAATTATAATGAAATCAAAATCCGGCTTTTCTTGTTTAATTACTCCAAAAAGGGATGGATTTATTTGATTGATAGTTTGATTTAGGTCTTCATTAGAAGAGTCACAATTGTTTCGAACTTCTGAAGAATTTGGTATAGGTTGCAGGTTGGGGACTGAAGGAGTGTGTGATGAAACTTCGGCTGTTAAAGGGTTGCATTGTTGTGAAATTTCTCTTACTGGTGAAGGCCATTGTGTTCTAAGGAATACAATTTTCTGTAGAAAAATGTATTCGGAATACAATTTTCTATAGAAAAATGTATTCGGAATACAATTTTCTATAGAAAATTGTATTTTTCTATAGAAAATTGTATTCCCAATACATTTTTCTATAGAAAATTGTATTCCGAATACATTTTTCTATAGAAAATTGTATTCCGAATACATTTTTCTATAGAAAATTGTATTCCGAATACATTTTTCTATAGAAAATTGTATTCCGAATACATTTTTCTATAGAAAATTGTATTCCGAATACATTTTTCTATAGAAAATTGTATTCCGAATACATTTTTCTATAGAAAATAGTATTCCGAATACATTTTTCTATAGAAAATAGTATTCCGAATACATTTTTCTATAGAAAATTGTATTCCGAATACATTTTTCTATAGAAAATTGTATACCGAATACATTTTTCTATAGAAAATTGTATACCGAATACATTTTTCTATAGAAAATTGTATTCCGAATACATTTTTCTATAGAAAATTGTATTCCGAATACATTTTTCTATAGAAAATTGTATTCCGAATACATTTTTCTATAGAAAATTGTATTCCGAATACATTTTTCTATAGAAAATTGTTTTCCGAATACATTTTTCTATAGAAAATTGTATTCCGAACACATTTTTCTATAGAAAATTGTATTCCGAATACATTTTTCGATAGAAAATTGTATTGCGAGTATATTTTTCTATAGAAAATTGTATTCCGAATACATTTTTCTATAGAAAATTGTATTCCGAATACATTTTTCTATAGAAAATTGTATTCCGAATACATTTTTCTATAGAAAATTGTATTCCGAATACATTTTTCTATAGAAAATTGTATTCCGAATACATTTTTCTATAGAAAATTGTATTCCGAATACATTTTTCTATAGAAAATTGTATTCCGAATACATTTTTCTATAGAAAATTGTATTCCGAATACATTTTTCTATAGAAAATTGTATTCCGAATACATTTTTCTATAGAAAATTGTATTCCGAATACATTTTTCTATAGAAAATTGTATTCCGAATACATTTTTCTATAGAAAATTGTATTCCGAATACATTTTTCTATAGAAAATTGTATTCCGAATACATTTTTCTATAGAAAATTGTATTCCGAATACATTTTTCTATAGAAAATTGTATTCCGAATACATTTTTCTATAGAAAATTGTATTCCGAATACATTTTTCTATAGAAAATTGTATTCCGAATACATTTTTCTATAGAAAATTGTATTCCGAATACATTTTTCTATAGAAAATTGTATTCCGAATACATTTTTCTATAGAAAATTGTATTCCGAATACATTTTTCTATAGAAAATTGTATTCCGAATACATTTTTCTATAGAAAATTGTATTCCGAATACATTTTTCTATAGAAAATTGTATTCCGAATACATTTTTCTATAGAAAATTGTATTCCGAATACATTTTTCTATAGAAAATTGTATTCCGAATACATTTTTCTATAGAAAATTGTATTCCGAATACATTTTTCTATAGAAAAATAAAGTCCGATTTCATTTCTGGATAGAAAAACATAGTTCCAACTGTTCGCAAAAATTGTATAGAAGAATTTATTTGAAAACCCAATTCAGGTAGACATTTGGCTCAGCTCTAACATGTCAGTTAATCTTGTCAGACTGTTTAACAGACAGTAGCAACAACAGCCAGACAACGAATAACATAATAAAGAAAATACGAAAAAAAAAACAAAAACCGAAATCATACGTTTTAATAACGACCGGTCTTTCCCACATGTACGATTGTATGTTCAGTTCATACCCGTGTGTTGGTTGTTTTTGTATGCAATACAAAAACAACCAACAAAGATCTAAGACGAAGAGTAGTAGAATGGCAACATAGAAAAACATAAAATATGTTTAAAAAGAATGAAAGAGGGTCGTCAAAGGAAATTAAGCAAATGCTTTTAAGCAGGTAGAAAAGAGACAAATAGACTGAAAGATAAGAAAATTTGTTGGCTCATATTTTGTATGTTCATACTTCAGTGTATGAACTTCAGTTGCCAGACATCGTTAACAATTTTAGAGAAGAAAAGGTTGTAAGACGTAAATTTAATTTGCTTTCTAAGAGTAAGTGTTTTGTCGTGGGAAATTGTTTAAACATGAATTCTTTTACGGTGGAACGCAATAACTATCGGCGTAAATTGATAAGTTTGGTAAAGCAGCATCCGATTTTATGGGATAAAAATCTAGAAAATAACAAAAGAAATCGGCCAGAAAAAAATATGGCTTGGGATGAAATAAGCAAACAACTGGAAGTGGATAGTAAGTAGGATAGAAAACGAAATAAGAAAGAACAGTTTCTGGCAAAACTACAATAAATGCATATTAAATTTGAAGCCTCTTAAAAAAGTTTATTTACTTAATTTCAGCTGATACTTTACGTCGTACCTGGGAGAACTTGCGCGATCAATATAGACGTGATTTAAAGCGTGAGATGACCTATGGCCTTAAATCGAAGTGGCGTTTCTTTAACGAAATGAATTTTATGCGTGAAATGATAGCTCCTAAGGGTATTGAAATCAAAACTCATCTCGATTCTGCCGAATCAGATACAGAAGTGGACAACAATGAACCGTCGCATCACGATAAATTACCAAATCTCCCCGAAATAAACTCAACTTTGGCGACCGCCAATTCAAGTCAGACCTTAACTTCTGATTCCAACATTAAAGCTCAGACTACGAATAATTTACGCTTTCAGCCCATAGTGCTAACAAGGCAATGGCAACCTCCCGCAAGCGAAACTTCACAACAATATAAACCTTTAACAGCAGCAAATTCATCATATACTCGTAAGGGTCTTGAAGTTCAAGCTAATTATGATTCTACCGATTCAGATACACAAGTGGAGAGTAACGACAACAAACAACATTTGAATCATGATGAATTACTAAGTGCCCCCGAAATAACCACAACTTTGGCGTCTGCCAATCTAAGTCAAACCTTAGCTCCTGCTTCCAACATTGTAGCTCAGACGACAAATATTTTACCCTTTCAGCCCATGGTACTAATAAGACAATGGCCTTCCCCCGTAAGAAAAATTTCACAACAGTGCAACCCTTTAACAGCCGAAGTTTCATCACACACTCCTTCAGTCCCCATCCCACAACATATACCAAATCCTTCAGAAGTTCAAAATAATTGTGACTCTTCTAATGAGAACCTAAAGCAAACTATCAATCAAACAAATCCATCCCTTTTCGAAGTAATTAAACAAGAAAACCCTGATTTTGATGTCATTGTAAATGAAGATACTCAACCCAAAGCAGCACCAGGAACGACTTCCTCAGCAAATGTTTTGCCAAATCCAAATCCTAGAGAAATTCAAGAGGATTGTGTCTCCACCTCTAGCCATAAAAGGGCACGAACGTCTTTGGAAGAGATATCCGAATGTCATACTAATGTCTCCACATCAAGTGCTGGAGGTCGGAATGAAACTGACCTTGAGCTCAGAGATGATGACTATTATTTTGTCTTGAGTCTATTGCCTTCGTTGAGGGAGATTTCCAGAAACCAAAAATTTCCCTTGAGGCTGGATTTAATGAATGTGATAGCCAAATATTTGAAGACCATGTCTAAGGATTAAAATTTTAAATTTAGTCTAAACATTTTTGAAATCAATATTTTAATTAAAGTTAAATTTTTTAATAAAAATCTATTTAAAATAAAATTTGCCCGTATTTTATTATTCCTCTTATATTATTATTTTTCTGTAGAAAAATTTAGTTCGAATACATTTTTCTACATAAAATTGTATTTTAAATACATTTTTCTATAGAAAATTGTATTTCGAATACATTTTGCTATAGAAAATTGTATTCCGAGTAGATTTTTCTATAGAAAATTGTATTCCGAATACATTTTTCTGTAGAAAATTGTATTCCGAAAGCATTTTTCTATAGAAAATTGTATTCCGAATACATTTTTCTATAGAAAATTGTATTACGAATACATTTTTATATAGAAAATTGTATTCCGAATACATTTTTCTATAGAAAATTGTACTCCGAATACATTTTTCTATAGAAAATTGTATTCCGAATACATTTTTCTATAGAAAATTGTATTCCGAATACATTTTTCTATAGAAAATTGTATTCCGAATACATTTTTCTATAGAAAATTGTATTCCGAATACATTTTTCTATAGAAAATTGTATTCCGAATACATTTTTCTATAGAAAATTGTATTCCGAATACATTTTTCTATAGAAAATTGTATTCCGAATACATTTTTCTATAGAAAATTGTATTCCGAATACATTTTTCTATAGAAAATTGTATTCCGAATACATTTTTCTATAGAAAATTGTATTCCGAATACATTTTTCTATAGAAAATTGTATTCCGAATACATTTTTCTATAGAAAATTGTATTCCGAATACATTTTTCTATAGAAAATTGTATTCCGAATACATTTTTCTATAGAAAATTGTATTCCGAATACATTTTTCTATAGAAAATTGTATTCCGAATACATTTTTCTATAGAAAATTGTATTCCGAATACATTTTTCTATAGAAAATTGTATTCCGATTACATTTTTCTATAGAAAATTGTATTCCGAATACATTTTTCTATAGAAAATTGTATTCCGAATACATTTTTCTATAGATAATTGTATTCCGAGTACATTTTTCTATAGAAAATTGTATTCCGAATACATTTTTCTATAGAAAATTGTATTCCGAATATATTTTCCTATAGAAAATTGTATTCCGAATACATTTTTCTATAGAAAATTGTATTCCGAATACATTTTTCTATAGAAAATTGTATTCCGAATACATTTTTCTATAGAAAATTGTATTCCGAATACATTTTTCTATAGAAAATTGTATTCCGAATACATTTTTCTATAGAAAATTGTATTCCGAATACATTTTTCTATAGAAAATTGTATTCCGAATACATTTTTCTATAGAAAATTGTATTCCGAATACATTTTTCTATAGAAAATTGTATTCCGAATACATTTTTCTATAGAAAATTGTATTCCGAATACATTTTTCTATAGAAAATTGTATTCCGAATACATTTTTCTATAGAAAATTGTATTCCGAATACATTTTTCTATAGAAAATTGTATTCCGAATACATTTTTCTATAGAAAATTGTATTCCGAATACATTTTTCTATAGAAAATTGTATTCCGAATACATTTTTCTATAGAAAATTGTATTCCGAATACATTTTTCTATAGAAAATTGTATTCCGAATACATTTTTCTATAGAAAATTGTATTCCGAATACATTTTTCTATAGAAAATTGTATTCCGAATACATTTTTCTATAGAAAATTGTATTCCGAATACATTTTTCTATAGAAAATTGTATTCCGAATACATTTTTCTATAGAAAATTGTATTCCGAATACATTTTTCTATAGAAAATTGTATTCCGAATACATTTTTCTATAGAAAATTGTATTCCGAGTACATTTTTCTATAGAAAATTGTAATCCGAATACATTTTTCTATAGAAAATTGTATTCCGAATACATTTTTCTATAGAAAATTGTATTCCGAATACATTTTTCTATAGAAAATTGTATTCCGAATACATTTTTCTATAGAAAATTGTATTCCGAATACATTTTTCTATAGAAAATTGTATTCCGAATACATTTTTCTGTAGAAAATTGTATTCCGAATACATTTTTCTATAGAAAATTGTATTCCGAATACATTTTTCTATAGAAAATTGTATTCCGAATACATTTTTCTATAGAAAATTGTATTCCGAATACATTTTTCTATAGAAAATTGTATTCCGAATACATTTTTTTATAGAAATTTGTACTACGAATACATTTTTCTATAGAAAATTGTATTCCGAATACATCTTTCTACAGAAAATTGTATTTCGAATACATTTTTCTATAGAAAATTGTATTCCGAATACATTTTTCTGTAGAAAATTGTATTCCGAATACATTTTTCTATAGAAAATTGTATTCTGAATACATTTTTCGATAGAAAATTGTATTGCGAGTAGATTTTTCTATAGAAAATTGTATTCCGAGTAGATTTTTCTATAGAAAATTGTATTCCGAGTAGATTTTTCTATAGAAAATTGTATTCCGAATACATTTTTCTATTGAAATTTGTATTCCGAATACATTTTCTATAGAAAAATTTAGTCCGAATACATTTTTATTTAAAAAGTAAACAAAATTTTTAAAGACTTTAATTAAATTTTATTATTTTATTTATTTCTAATAACTTGTAGTTTTCCTATCCTAGATATAACATAACTTTGAACTCAGTAATTGATTTTTTTCATTGATCACTTTCCAAATCTTTAGCAATCAGATTCATGATGCCCAATCTCAAGTGAAATTTTCGTTTTTGGGGCACCTGCCTTAGCGATGACAAAATACTCATGACAAAATGGTAATCCTCATCATTCGTATCAGCTTCGGTTTGAGTTATTTTTTGGGCTTTCGAGGTGGAGGCCTCAACAGAAGTATCAATTACATTATCTAAAGATACTTGAGATATTTTATGACTTGATGAGGGAAGCTCTTCGGGAATTTCTTGATATGAAATATTTGTATTGACAGCTTCTGGTGGTTCTTCAATTAAGGGATCTTCGAGCATTGTTATTTCAAAGTCTGGCTCCTGTTTGGCTATAACCTCGTAGCTGTGGTTACTACTAACAGACATTGTTAAGTCTTCCTGAGATGAGTCATAACTGTCTAGAGATTCTCGGGGTGAGAGAGGATTTACCGAAGCATAGTTAGCCTCAATTGTAATGGTTTTTTCGGATTTGTCCCAATGGGTACTTTGGGGATTTAAAGGCAGATCGTTTTTGTATTTCGGTTCGGGATTTACTTTAATTTTTTTCTGACGTTTCGGACCCGTTACTGAAGGTAAAACAGTTTCACGTATAAATTCCATGTCTTTATAGAAACGCCACATCGATTTAAAGTCTTTATTGTTAAGTTCACGTCTTAAATCACGTCTATATTGATGGCGTAGATTTTCCCAATTCCGGCGGGCGGTAGCAACTAAAGAATATTATAAAAGAGATATAAAAATTTGAAATTAAAAAAAAAATCTGGCAGCTTTATTTTTATTATCATTTATTTTGATTCTTTATTTATGTTTATATTTCTTTTAGTGCTCTATTTCTCTACTTACTATCCACATTCAGTTCTTTACGAATTTCATCCCATTTTCTCGACATCTGTGTCCGATTTTTATTATAGTTCTTATCTTTTTTATCCCACAACATGGGACTTCTTTTTACCATCTCTATCAATTTATAACGAAGCTTATTGTGCTCCACTGTAGCTGGATTCATTTCTTTTCAAACTTGTCTTTTGAAAACTATTAAAAAAAATTTTTGTCAGAAGTCCGCAGATTTCAAAACAAACTACCACATGACTCTGATGTTTGGTGACTAAAATTCTATGTACAGAAAATGAGCCAACAGCCATAAACAAATCCCTATTTGATCTATCACTGTCTCTTTCCTACCTTACACTAAATGCCATAGCCAAATTTTCCTTTATTACTCTCAGTATTTAGAGAGTAAGATTGTCCGTACATTTGTCAGAAACCAATGGCTGAATACACATTTTTATTGTATTTTCTACAATATGAGGTCCACATGCAATCATACTCATACATGTCTGTCCGTTTTTATTTTTGTTTACGATGAAATTTCTTGGCTTTCAAACAAAATGTTCATGCGGTTTCTACATCAACACACAAGTGGTGACTGTATCTATAGGTTTTTTCTTTGTAAAAATGTTTAACATGACATTTGTATGTTGTCAGGAAAACAAGCAGTCACGCTACCTGACATGTGAAATTGACATCCCAGAGTTTGTATACACCCTGCAGTTTAAAAGTAAGTACAGTCTCCAATACTAATAAAAAAGTATTCGCAATACAATTTTCTATAGAAAAATGTATTCGAAATACACATTTCTATAGAAAAATGTACTCGGAATACAAATTTCTAAAGAAAAATGTATTCCAAATACAATTTTCTAAAGAAAAATGTATGCGGAATACAATTTTCTACAGACAAAAGTATTCGGAATACAATTTTCTATAGAAATGTATTTGGAGTACAATTTTTCCAAAGAAAAATGTATTCGAAATACAATTTTCTGTAGAAAAATGTATTCCAACTACAAATTTCTATAGAAAAATTGTATTCCGAATAAATTTTTCTATAGAAAAATTTATTCGGAATACAATTTTTCTATAGAAAAATTTATTCGGCATACAATTTTTCAATAGAAAAATTTATTCGGCATACAATTTTTCTATAGAAAAATTTATTCGGAATACAATTTTTCAATAGAAAAATTTATTCGGCATACAATTTTTCAATAGAAAAATTTATTCGGCATACAATTTTTCTATAGAAAAATTTATTCGGAATACAATTTTTCAATAGAAAAATTTATTCGGCATACAATTTTTCAATAGAAAAATTTATTCGGAATACAATTTTTCAATAGAAAAATTTATTCGGAATACAATTTTTCTATAGAAAAATTTATTCGAAATACAATTTTTCTATAGAAAAATTTATTCGGAATATAGAAAAGTGTATTTGGAATACTATTTTCTATAGAAAAAATGTATTCGGAATACCATTTTCTATAAAAAAATGTATTCGGGATACAATTTTCTATAAAAAATGTATCCGGAACACAGTTTTCTATAGAAAAATATATTCGGAATACAATCTATACAAAAGTCCAATTTGAATACATTCTATTCCGAATACAGTTTTCTATAGAAAATCAATTCCGATTACATTTCTTATAGAAAAATCTTTTCCGAATACATTTTTCTATAGAAAAATCTAATCCGAATACAATTTTCAATAGAAAAATTTATTTCGAATACATTTTTCTATGGAAAAATCTATTTCGAATACATTTTTCTATAGAAAAATCTATACCGAATACATTTTTTTTATAGAAAGATCTATTCTAAATACATTTTTCTATTGAAAAATCTATTCCGAATACATTTTTCTATAGATGATCTATTCCGAATACATTTTTCTATAGAAAAATCTATATCGAATACTTTTTTTTGTATAGAAAAATCTATTCCGAATACATTTTTTTTATAGAAAAATCTATTCCGAAAACATTTTTCTATAGAAAAATCTATTCCGAATACATTTTTCTATAGAAGAATCTATTCCGAATACATTTTTCTATAGAAAAATCTATTCCGAATACATTTTTCTATAGAAGAATCTATTTCGAATACATTTTTCTATAGAAAAATCTATTTCGAATACATTTTTCTATAGAAAAATCTGCACCGAATACATTTTTCTATCGAAAAATCTATTCCGAATACATTTTTCTATCGAAAAATCTATTCCGAATACATTTTTCTATCGAAAAATCTATTCCGAATACATTTTTGTATCGAAAAATCTATTACGAATACATTTTTCTATAGAAAAATCTATTCCGAATACATTTTCTATAGAAAGATCTATTCCGAGTACATTTTTCTATAGAAAAACCTATTCCGAATACATTTTTCTATAGATGATCTATTCCGAATACATTTTTCTATAGAAAAATTTATTCGAATACATTTATCTATGTACAAATCTATTCCGAATACATTCTTCTATAAAAAAATCTATTCCGAATACATTTTTCTATAGAAAAATCTATTTCGAATACATTTGACTATAGAAAAATCTATTCCGAATACATTTGTCTATAGAAAATTCTATTCCAAATACATTTTTCTATAGAAAAATCTATTTCGATTGCATTTTTCTATAGAAAAATCTATTCCGAATTTTCTATAGAAAAATGTATTCGGAATAGATTTTTCTTTATAGAAATGTATTCAGGGAAATTAATTGGGAATACAAAAAAAATAGGATTAAATACAGTTTATAAAATGTTCGTTATTTTATTTATTCTTCCAAACTTAATTTTTCCTATACCTGCATTACATGACTAATTACTTCGCTATAAACATTTTTTATTGCACACTTTCCAAATCCTTTGCAATCAGATTCATGATGCCCAATCTCAAGTGAAATTTTCGATTTTTTGGCACCTGCCTCAGCGACGGCAATATACCCATTACAAAATAAAAATCCTCATCTTTTAAATCAAGATCTGTTTGATTTTTATGATCGGCTTTAGATGTAGATGCCTTAGTGGTAGTATCAGTTAAATTTCCTAAAGATGCTGTAGTTCTTTTAGGACTAGATGTGAGAACGCGGTTCTTTTGAAGCTCCCGGGGATTTTGTTGATTTGAAACCTTTGATTGTAAAGCTTCTGCTGATTCTTCACTTATAGTATCATCTAGTATTGTTATTTCAAAGTCAGGCTCCTGTTTGGGTATAACCTCAAATGTGTGGGTACTTTCGACAGGTGACGTTAAGTCTTCTTGAAAAGAGTCATAACTGTCCTGAAATTCTTCGGGTGAGCGAGGGTTTTCTACAGCATATTTTGGCTCTAATGAAATTGTACTTTGTGAATTCGAAGGCTGGACGTTGATGATTTCTTGTTCTGCATCTGATTTCGTATTTCTATTGCCTATTGGCACTTTTACTGTTTCACGTATAAATTCCATTTCCTTATAGAAACGCCATTTTGATTTAAAGTCTTTAGTGGTAAGTTCACGTCTTAAATCACGTCTATATTGATGGCGTAGATTTTCCCAAGTGCTACGGGCGGTATCAACTGAAAAAAGCATAAAAACCATTTAAAAATCTGGCAACTTTATTTCTATTATCATTTATTTTGTACTATTATTTTTTCTTTTTATTTCTTTTTATGCTCGCTTTCTCTACTTACTGTCCACATTCAGCTCTTTACGTATTTCATCCCAGATCATAAACTTCTGCGGCCGATTTCTGTTATAATTTTCATCTTTTTTATCCCAAATAATTGGATTTCGTTTTACCATTTCTATTAATTTTTGCCGAAATGTATTGTGCTCCACTGTAAATGAATTCATTTTTATAAAAATATGTTTGTATGTATAAATTTTATATCTAAATCTTTTCTAACGAATCCGTCAATTTCAAGACAAACTAAAACTCGACTACGATATTTTGATGACTAAATTTCTATATACAGAAAATGAGCCAACAGAAGGAAAATAAACAAAGCAAATCCCATTACTGTCTATTGCTGTCTTCTTTCTTTCTTTTGAAATGCTATGGCTTAGTTTTTCTATATCACTCCTCAGATTTTAAGAGTAAAATTGCCCGTAAATTTGCTTTTGTCCGAAACCTATAGATGAATACAGATTTTCATTGCAGTCTTCACATTGCGAAGTGCACATACAATCATACTCATACATGTATGACCGTTTTTCTTCTTTTTGGTTGACGTTCAATGCAAATGGAAAAATGTATTCGGATAAATTTGTCTGTAGTAAAATGCATTCGGAATAATTTTTTTTTGAAAATAAATGTTTGAGGACTACATTTTTCTACAGAAAAATTTATTCGGACTAAATTTTTCTATAGAAAAATATATTCGGACTACACTGTAAATTTACCCCAAATAGATTTTTCTATAGAGAAATTTACTTTTTCTATAGAAAAATGTATTCGGAAAATTTTTTCAATAGAAAAATGTATTAGGACTCAATTTTTCTAAAACAAACAATGTATTCGGACTTAAATTTTTCTAAAGAAAAATATATTCGGAGTAAATTTTTCTATAGAAAAATGTGTTCGGACTAAATTTTTATATAGACAAATATATTCGGAATACAATTCTCTATAGAAAAATGTATTCAGAATTTGATTTTCTATACAAAAATGTGTTCGGAATACAATTCTCTATAGAAAAAAGTATTCGGAATACAATTTTCTATAGAAAAATGTATTCGGAATACAATTTTCTATAGACAAATGTATTCGAAATAAATTTTCTATAGAAAAATGTATTGGGAATACAATTCTCTATAGAAAAAAGTATTCGGAATACAATTTTCTATAGCAAAATGTATTCGGAATACAATTTTCTATAGAAAAATGTATTCGAAATAAATTTTCTATAGAAAAATGTATTGGGAATAAAATTTTCTATAGAAAAATATATTCGGAATACAATTTTCTATAGAAAAATGTATTCGGAATACAATTTTCTATAGAAAAATGTATTCGGAATACAATTTTCTATAGAAAAATGTATTCGGAATACAATTTTCTATAGAAAAATGTATTCGAAATAAATTTTCTATAGAAAAATGTATTCGGAATAAAATTTTCTATAGAAAAATGTATTCGGAATACAATTTTATATAGAAAAATGTATTCGAAATAAATTTTCTATAGAAAAATGTATTCGGAATACAATTTTCTATAGAAAAATGTATTCGGAATACAATTTTCTATAGAAAAATGTATTCGGAATACAATTTTCTATAGAAAAATGTATTCGGAATACAATTTTCTATAGAAAAATGTATTCGGAATACAATTTTCTATAGAAAAATGTATTCGGAATACAATTTTCTATAGAAAAATGTATTCGGAATACAATTTTCTATAGAAAAATGTATTCGGAATACAATTTTCTATAGAAAAATGTATTCGGAATACAATTTTCTATAGAAAACTGTATTCGGAATACAATTTTCTATAGAAAAATGTATTCGGAATACAATTTTCTATAGAAAAATGTATTCGGAATACAATTTTCTATAGAAAAATGTATTCGGAATACAATTTTCTATAGAAAAATGTATTCGGAATACAATTTTCTATAGAAAAATGTATTCGGAATACAATTTTCTATAGAAAAATGTATTCGGAATACAATTTTCTATAGAAAAATGTATTCGGAATACAATTTTCTATAGAAAAATGTATTCGGAATACAATTTTCTATAGAAAAATGTATTCGGAATACAATTTTTCTATAGAAAAATGTATTCGGAATACAATTTTCTATAGAAAAATTTAGTCGGACTAGATTTTTCTATAGAAAAATTTAGTCGGACTAGATTTTTCTATAGAAAAATTTAGTCGGACTAGATTTTTCTATAGAAAAATGTAGTCGGACTAGATTTTTCTATAGAAAAATGTAGTCAGACTTGATTTTTCTATAGAAAAATTTAGTCGGACTAGATTTTTCTATAGAAAAATGTAGTCAGACTTGATTTTTCTATAGCAAAATTTAGTCGGACTAGATTTTTCTATAGAAAAATTTAGTCGGATTAGATTTTTCTATAGAAAAATTTAGTCGGACTAGATTTTTCTATAGAAAAATTTAGTCGGACTAGATTTTTCTATAGAAAAATTTAGTCGGACTAGATTTTTCTATAGAAAAATTTAGTCAGACTTGAAAAAAAAAAATTTAGTCGGACTAGATTTTTCTATAGAAAAATTTAGTCGGACTAGATTTTTCTATAGAAAAATCATTTTTCTATTGAAAAATGTATTCAAACTAAGTTTTACTGCAGAAAAATGTAGTCCGAATATATTTTTCTACAGATTTCGTTCATTTTTATTTTTGAAATAAAACGAATAAGATTTTTTATAGAAAAACCTGTTGGAAATAAATTGTATAGAAGAGTTTATTTGAAAAACCAATTAAACTAATCATTTCCCTTAGCTCTAACATACACACATAAATATGTATGTATGTATCAGTTAATCAGACGGTCTGTCTGTTTAACAGACAGCGACAACAAAAGCCAGACGAACGAATAACGTAATAAAGACAAATCAAGGAATAAACAACAAATTCAGCCACAACACACAGAAAACACCCGATTTTATAATACACAAACAGACCTTTAACACATGTTCGAATGTGTGTACAGTTCACATTGTATGCACAACAAAAACAGCCAACAAAATTCTAAGGCGAAGAGTAGTAGAATGACAACATAGAAAAACATAAAATATGTATACAGAGAATGAAGGAGAGTCGTAAAAGGGAATTAAGCGAATGCTTTTAAACAGGCGGAAAAGAGACGGATAGAGTTAATGAAAGGTATTTGTTGGCCAATGTCTGGTATATTCATACAATGAAATTTTAGTCGCCAGACATCGTTAACGACGAGTAGTTTATTTCAAAGAGTCGGGAGTTTTAAGATAGAAATTTTTATTTATTTTCTTAGAGTCAAACTTTTGTTATTGAAAATTGTTTTAAAATGAGTTCTTTTACGGTGGAACGTAATAACTATCGGCGTAAATTGATAAGTTTGGTAAAGCAGCATCCGATTTTATGGGATAAAAATCTAGAGAATTACAACAGAAATCGGCCACAGAAATTTGTGGCCTGGGATGAAATTGGCAAGCAGCTGGAAGTGGATTGTAAGTAGAGTATAAAGACAAAAATGAAATAATAAAAGTCATAATAAAACAAGGCATAATGTTAACCCCTAATAACCCATTATATTAACCCTTATTCATATTATCAAGATTTTTTTTTTTAAACTTAATAAATTTTTATATATTTTTTTTTAGCCGATACTTTACGTCGCACTTGGGAGAACTTACGCGATCAATATAGACGTGATTTAAAGCGTGAGGTCACCTATGGCTTTAAATCGAAGTGGCGTTTCTTTAACGAAATGGATTTTATGCGTGAAATGATAGCTCCTTCTACTCATGAATCCAAAGCTAATCATGATTTTACCGATTCAGATACAGAAATTGAGGGTAACAACGACAACAATCAGTCACAGTCGAATCATAATGAATTACTAAGTCCGCCCGAAATAAACTCAAATTTGTCATCAGCCAATCCCAGTTTAACCTTAGCTCCTGCTCCCAACATTATAGCTCAGGCTACAAATATTTTACCCTTTCAGCCCATAGTGCTAACCAGACAATGGCAACCTACCGCCAGCGAAATTTCACAACAATACAACCCTTTAGCAGCAGCAGTTCCACAATTTACTCCTGAAGTCCCTAACCTACAACCAATGCCAAATCCTTCGGAATTTCAAAATAATTGTGACTCTTCTAATGAAGACCTCAAGCACTCCATCAATATTACAAATTCAGACTTTGTGGAAATAACTAAACAGGAAGAGCCTGATTTTGAAGGTTCTATAATAGAGGATCCTCAACCTAAAGCAGCTGCAGCAAATGCGTCGCCAAACCCAAATCTTAGAAACTTTCAAGAGGATCGTGTCTCCACCTCTAGCCATAAAAGGTCACGAATGTCTTTGGAAGAGATAAACGAATGTCCCACAAATGCCTCTACTTCAAGTACACAAAAACCTAATGAAGCTGATCTTGAAGTCAGGGACGATGACTATTATTTTTTAATGAGTCTTTTGCCCTCGCTAAGACAGATTCCGAGAAAACGTAAATTTCCCGTGAGACTGGATATAATGAAAGTAATAGCCAAGGATTTGGAAAGAGTGGAGTAGAATTTTGTTAAGAGATATTTTTGTGTTAATATTCAAATAAAATAAAATTTTTAATATAAAAAAATTATGTTTAATTATTTTTAAAGAAATGGAAAGGTCAGAGGTCGAATGGAACATATTTCTTAAGAAATGTTGAGGAAAAGATAAGATTTCTATAGAAAAGTTGACTGAAAGGAAGAGTTTTCTATAGAAAACTTAACTTCGATAGAAGTTTTTTATAGAAAAATTAACTTCGAAAGAAGTTTTCTAAAGAAAACCTTATATCGAAAGAAGTTTTCTATAGAAAATTTAAGTCCGAAAAAAGTTTTCTATAGAAAACTTAACTTCGAAAGATGTTTTCTACAGAAAACTTAACTTCGAAAGAAGTTTTCTATAAAAAACTTCGAAAGAAGTTTTTTATTTGAAACTTAACTTTGAAAAAAGTTTTCTATAGAAAACTTAACTCCAAAAGAAGTTTTCTATAGAAAACTTAACTTCGAAAAAAAAATTCTAAAGAAAACTTAACTCCGAAAGAAAACTTCTAAAGAAAACTTAACTTTGAAAGAAGTTTTCTGTAGTAAACTTGACTTAGAAAGAATTTTTCTATAGAAAACTTAGCTTCGAAAGAAGTTTTCAATAGAAAACTTAGCTTCGAAAGAAGTTTTCTATAAAAAACTTAACTTCAAAAGAAGTTTTCTATAGAAAACTTAACTTCGAAAGATGTTTTCTATAGAAAATTAACATTGAAAAAAAGTTTTCTACAGAAAACGTAACTTCTAAAAAGTTTTTCTACAGAAAAATTAACTTCGAAAGAAGTTTCTCATAGAAAACTTTACTTCAAAAGAAGTTTTTTATAGAAAACATCAGAAGTTTTCTATAGAAAACTTAACTTCGACAGAAGTTTTCTATAGAAAACTGAACTTCGAAAGAGTTTTCTATAGAAAACTTAACTTCGAAAGAAGATTTTTATAGAAAACTTAACTTCGAAAGAAGTTTTCTATAGAAAACTTAATTTCGAAAGAAGTTTTCTATAGAAAACATAACATTGAAAGAAGTTTTCTATAGAAAACAACATTGAAAGAAGTTTTCTATAGAAAACTTAACTTCGAAAGAGGTTTTCTATAGAAAACTTAACTTCGAAAGAGGTTTTCTATAGAAAACTTAACTTTGAAAGATGTTTTTTTTACAGAAAACTTAACTTCGATAGAAGTTTTGTATACAAAACATAACTTCGAAAAAGTTTTCTATAGAAAACTTAACTTTGAAAGAAGTTTTCTATAGAAAACTTAACTTCGAAAAACATTTTATATTAAAAACTTAACTACGAAAGAAGTTTTCGATAGAAAACTTAACTTTGAAGAAGTTTTTTTTTAGAAAAGTTGACTGAAAGGAAGAATTTTTATATAGAAAAGTTGACGAAATAATACACCCTCCAAAATTTAATTGAAACACTTATTTTCTAATTTTATTAAAATTAAAATTTTGGTATATACATTTGATTTCAAATTAATGCCCCTTTTGGGATTTTTAAACCATTTCCAAATCTTTGGCTATCAGATTCATTATACCCAGCCTTAGCATAAACTTGCGATTAACAGGAATCTGCCTTAGCGAAGGCAATAGACTCATGACAAAATAATAATCCTCATCATGAATTTCAAGATCTGCTGATACCCTGGCAGGGGAATTTTGTTTTCTTACAGTATTTCCAGCTCTAACTTCTTGCACCCTGAGGGATCTATTATGGCTGGAGGTGGAGACCTGTGATTTTTTAAACATTGGAGAATTTATAGTATTTTCCTGTGCTTCCACTATTAAGGGTTCATTTTCTACTACTATATCCTGATCTAAAGGTTCTTGTTTGGCTATAGTCTCATAGCTGAGATCATCTGTTGTTATAAAGTGTTTTTCATCCTCTGGGGAGTAGATGGTAAGTAGATCTGTAGGATGGGGTATCTCAGCGGTGACTTGTTCCGATTTGTTCTTAAGTTTTTGATAGAATTCTTTCGTCTTTCGATTCACTCTACGATCCCGAAATGTAAAGGTTTCACATAAAAATGACATATCTTGGAAAAAGCGCCATCTAGATTTGGTGCCCTGGCGCACCTGACTCTTGTAATCACGTCGAAATTGATCGATTAAATTTTGCCAAGTGCGACGAAGTTTTTCGGCTAGAAAGAAAAATAAATTAAATAAAATTACTTTGAAAAACAAAAGGTCTGGCATCACTTTGTCACTTACCATCCATATTTAGCTGTGCCGCAAGTTCATTCCATCCCTCAATTTTGAGTGGCCGATCTCTTACAATATTTGTACTTTTCTTCCACAATATCGGACGTTCTTTCACCAATTGTATGAGTTTGGTCCAAAACTTTTCACGTTCCAAAATATGAGCCATTTTCTTTAAAGTTATTTCTTAGATAATAAAATCTCTACCCAAAAATCTAGAAAATATCTGAATTACTTTCCGTAACGAGGTCGTTGTTTCCATAATACAAACTGAATACACACTAACGATGTCTGTCAATTGTATGAGCGAATGTATACAGAAAATGTACCAACAGTTGAGAAAATTCCTCTAGCTGTCTCCTTTCCTCATATATAAAAGCAGTGGCTGAATTTCTTTTATATATCTACCTCTTCATATCTTCTCTTTATGTTTCGTCTCTGGGGTTTGTCGAAGTTGTTTTCCATTCCTCTTAAATCTTGTAGGAACACACAAACACACCCGCTCAGATTAGGTCTGTCGTTAAAACGATTTTTAGCCGACGTCTAAAGTATGAGCATTTTCTGTTTGGTTTGATGTTGTATTATATTTGTTGCTTGTGTTTTTTTTGGTTTTATTTTTATCTCAATATTCGTTTGTATGAATGAGTTTGATGCGTTAAGTCAGTCAGACTAAATTAAATCAGTGTCTGTCTGGGTACCTGACATGATGAAATACAGGCAACCTCCATCTATCAGAAGTTTTCTACAGAAAACTAAAGTTCGAAGACAGTTTTCTATAGAAAACTCAACATCGAAAGAAATTTTCTATAGAAAACTTAACTTCAAAAGAAGTTTTCCATAGAAAACTTAACTTCGAAAGAAGTTTTCAATAGAAAACTTAACTTCGAAAGAAGTTTTATGTAGAAAACTGAACTTCGAAAGAAGTTTTCTACTGAAAACTTAACTTCGAAAGAAGTTTTCAATAGAAAACTAAACAGAGAAAAAAGTTTTCTATAGAAATCTTAACTTCGAAAGAAGTTTTCTATAGAAAACTTAACTTTGAAAGAAGTTTTTTATAGAAAACTTTACTTCGAAAGAAGTTTTCTATCGAAAACATAACTTCGAAGGATATTTCCTATAGAAAACTTAACTTTGAAAGAACTTTTCTAGAAAAAACATAACTTCGAAAGAAGTTTTCTATAGAAAACATTACTTCGAAAGAAGTTTTCTTTAGAAAAATTAACTTCGAAAGAAGTTTTCTACAGAAAACTTAAGTTCTCTAGAAATATTTTTTAAAGAGAACTTAACTTCGAAAAAAGTTTTCTATAGAAAATTTAACTTCGAATGTAGTTTTCTATAGAAAACTTTACTTCGAAAGAAGTTTTCTATAGTAAACTTAACTTTGAAAGAAATTTTCTATAGTAAACTTAACTTCGAAAGAAATTTTCTAGAGAAACCTTAACTTTGAAAGAAGTTTTCTGTAGAAAACTTAATATCGAAAGAAGTTTCCTATAGCAAACTTTAGTTCGAAAGAAGTTTTCTGTAGAAAACTATGCTTTAAAAAATGTTTATATAGAAATCATAACTTCAAAAGAAGTTTTCTATAGAAAACTTAACTTCGAAAGAAGTTTTCTATAGAAAACTTAACATAGAAAGAATTTTTCTAAAGAAAACTTAACTTCGAAAGAGGTTTTCTATAGAAAACTTAACTTCGAAAGATGTTTTCTATAGAAAACTTAACTTCGAAAGAATTTTTCTGTAGAAAACTTAACTTCGAAAGAAATTTTCTATTGAAAACTTAGCTTCGAAAGAAGTTTTCTATAGAAAACTTAAGTTCAAAAGAAGTTTTCTATGGAAAACTTAACTCCGAAAGACGTTTTCTATAGAAAACTTAACTTTGAAAGAAGTTTTCTATTAAATACTTCATTCTGAAAGACTTCGAAAGAAGTTTTCTATAAAAAACTTAACTTCGAAAGAAGTTTTCTATAGAAAACTTAACTTCGAAAGAAGTTTTCTTTAGAAAACTTAACTTCGAAAGAAGTTTTTTTATAGAAAACTTGACTTCGAAAGAAGTTTTCTATAGAAAACTTTACTTCGAAAGAAGTTTTCTATAGAAAACTTTACTTCGAAAGAAGTTTTCTATAGAAAACTTTACTTCGAAAGAAGTTTTCTATAGAAAACTTTACTTCGAAAGAAGTTTTCTATAGAAAACTTTACTTCGAAAGAAGTTTTCTATAGAAAACTTCACTTCGAAAAAGTTTTCTATAGAAAACTTAACTGCGAAAGAAGTTTTCTATAGAAAACTTAATTTCGAAAGAAGTTTTTTATAGAAAACTTAACTTCGAGAGAAGTTTTCTATAGAAAACTTAACTTCGAAAGAAGTTTTCTATAGAAAACTTAACTTCGAAAGAAGTTTCTTATAGAAAACTTAACTTCGAAAAAAGTTTTTTATAGAAAACTTATCTTCGAAAGAAGTTTTCTATAGAAAACTTAACTTCGAAAGGAGTTTTATATAGAAAACCTAACTTCGAAAGAAGTTTTCTATAGAAAACTTAACTTCAAAAAAAGTTTTCTATAGAAAACTTAACTTCGAAAGAAGTTCTCTATACAAGACATAACTTCGAAAGAAGTTTTCTATAGAAAACTTACCTTTGAAGAAATTTTCTGTAGAAAACGTAACTTCGAAAAAAGTTTTCTTTAGAAAGTTTTCTAAAACTTAACTTCGAAATAAATTTAAACGAAGTTTTCTTTAGATAACATAACTTCGACTTCCTGTCGTCAACTTTTCGTATAGAAAAAGTCTTCCTATCGTCAACTTTTTTTATAGAAAAATCTTCCTTTGATCAGATTTTCTATAAAAAAAAGTTTGAGTTTTAGTTTTTTCCTATAAAATCCTTTTAATAGATATTATGTGACTAATGCTTATTCACCTGTTTTTTTTTTGTAGCATATGTTTAGGCTTGTCGATGTCAATCTCCTGGCTGGAGCCTTTTGAGTGAATGAATCATCTAAAAATAATTTGTAGGTTCTATTAATAATTTAAAATTTGCACACTAACACATTGCTCCTTGTACTTGTCCTGTGTGAGTCATAAATTTCAAAAAACTAAAACAATTTTGTATCCTTACAAATCCTGTGTGTTCTTGGCATTTAACAAATACATTCGAATTATTTATTATGACTGCACGGTGTGAGTAAGCCAATAAAAAGGTCAAAATTCTCGAACACAAAATAACATGTTTTAACATGTTTAGCGAGTGCCTTAACCTGTTTTGACCCACCCCCAATAAAATTGTGGTCATGTAGGGATATTTTGTTGTGGAATGGATATTTAAGTTGGTGGCGAGTATAAATTTTTTATGACTCTAAATTGACTTGAGGGTTTCTTAAGCCATGACCCATTTCTTTACTAAATAATTGTCGAAACAAAGAAATTTCTGTCTATTCGTTTGTGATTCCTTAAGAATATTAACCTCCTTTTAAATGTACATTGTCCTTTTTTAGAAAATAATTTTTTTGTTCCTCATGAAATGTCCTTATATTTGATTCGAATTGAAGTTCATTAGCATTCTTTATGACTTTTTTGGAAGTACAAAAAAATAGAATTTGATTTTAAGGTATTAGATGTTCGTTGTCCTGCAGGATATACATATTTTTATGGAGAAATGCTTTCGGCTGCTTTATTTTTTGTTTGTTCCGGCTGGAAATTGAAATATTTTATTTTAGTTCCAAAGGTTTTATTTGATTGTAGTTTTAGCTTGTGTGAATTGAATTTTAATTAGTTTAAATAGGCGATAAGGGATAATAAATGATGAACATTTAAATATCCTTAGGTTCAAAGGTGTTTAGCACACGCAAGGGAAGTGGGGTATAATTGGGAAATTTAATAAGTTTAAGATAATTAAGAATTAATTAAGGATTAATAAGATGGAGGATATTTCCACAGAAAAGCTGATGATAGGAAGACTTTTTTTATAGGAAAAGATGACGATAGGAAGACTTTTTCTATAGAAAAGTTGAAGAAGATATGAAGAATTTTTCTTCTTTCGAAGTTAAGTTTTCTATCGAAAACTTCTTTTGAATTTGAGTCTTCTATAGAAAACCTCTTTCGAAGTTTAACTTTCTGTAGAAAACTACTTTCGAATCAAAGTTTTCTATAGAAAACTTCTTTCTAATTGAAGTTTTCTATAGAAAACTTCTTTCGATGTCAAGTTTTCTATAGAAAACTTCTTTCGATGTCAAGTTTTCTGTAGAAAACTTCTTTCGGAGTTAAGTTTTCTATAGAAAACTTATTTCGAAGTTAAATTTTCTATGAAAAACTTCATTCGAAGATACGTTATCTATAAAAAACTTCTCTCTAATTTAAGTTTTCTATAGAAAACTTCTTTCGAAGTTAAGTTTTCTTCATTCAAAGTTAAGTTTTTTAAAGAAACTTCTTTCGAAGTTATGTTTTCTATAGAAAACTTCTTTTGAAGTTGAGTTTTCTAGAGAAACCCTATTTCGAAGTTAAGTTTTCTATAAAAAAAATTCTTTCGATGTAAAGTTTTCTAAAGAAAACTCCCTTCGAAGTTAGGTTTTGTAAAGAAAACTTCTTTCGAAGTTAAGTTTTCTACAGAAAACTCTTTCGGAATTAGGTTTTCTCTAGAAAACTTCTTTCGAAGTTACGTTTTCTATAGAAAACTTTGTTTGAAGTTAAGTTTTCTATATAAAAGCTCTTTCGAAGTTAAGTTTTCTATAGAAAGCTTCTTTTAAAAATAAGTTTTCTATAGAAAACTTCTTTCAAAAATAAGTTTTTTATAGAAAACTTTTTTCGAAGTTAAGTTTTCTATAGAAAACTTTTTTCGAAGTTAAGTTTTTAATAGAAAACTTTTTTCGAAATTAAGTTTTTTTTAAGAAACTTCTTTTAAAAGTAAGTTTTCAATAGAAAACTTCTTTCTAAAATAAGTTTTCTATAGAAAATTTCATTTTAAATTAAATTTTCTATAGAAAACAACTTTTAAAGTTAAGTTTTCTATAGAAAACTTCTTTCGAAGTTAAGTTTTCAGTAGAAAAATTCGTTTAAAGTTAAGTTTTTTATAGAAAACTTCGTTTGAAGTTAAGTTTTCTATGTAAAAGCTCTTTCGAAGTTAGGTTTTCTATAGAAAACTTCTTTCAAAGTTAAGTTTTTTATAGAAAACTTCTTTCGAAATCAAGTTTTCTATAGAAAACTTCTTTGGAAGCTAAGTTTTCTATAGAAAACTTCTTTCGAAGTTAAGTTTTTTAAAGAAAACATCTTTCGAAGTAAAGTTTTCTCTAGAAAACTTCTTTCAAATTAATTTTTTTTTTATAAAAAACTCTTTCGAAGTTAAGTTCTCCATAGAAAACTATTTTCGAAGTTAAGTTTTCTATAGAAAACTTCTTTCGAAGTTAAGTTTTATATAAAAAACTTCTTTCGAAATTAAGTTTTCTATAAAAAAACTTCTTTCGTAGTTAAGTTTTCTATAAAAAACTTTTTCGATGTTAAGTTTTCTATACAAAACTACTTTCGAAATTAGGTTTTCTATAGAAAACTTCTTTCGAATTTAAGTTTTGTATAGAAAAAGTTAAGTTTTTCACAGAAAATTGTTTCGAAGTTAAGATTTCTATAGAAAACTGCTTTCGAATTGAAGTTTTGTATATAAAACTTCTTTCGAAGTTATGTTTTCTATAGAAAACTTCTTTTGAAGCTAGGGTTTCTAAAGAAAATTTCTTTCAAAGTTAAGTTTTCTACAGAAAACTCTTTCGAGGTTAGATTTTCTCTAAAAAACTTCTTTCGAAGTTTTTATGTTTTCTATTGAAAACTTCTTTCGAAGTTAAGTTTTCTATATAAAACCTCTTTCGAAGTTAAGTTTTCTATAGAAAACTTCTTTCGAAGCAAGATTTTCCTAGAGAATTTCTTTCGAAGTTGTGTTTTCTATAGAAAATTTCTATCGAATTTAAGTTTTCTATAAAAAACTTCTTTCGAAGTTAAGTTTTCTAAAGAAAATTTCTTTCGAAGTTACGTTTTGTATAGAAAACTTCTTTTGAGGTTAAGTTTTCTATAAAAAACTTTTTTCGAAGTTATGTTTTCTGTAGAAAACTTCATTAAAAGTTAAGTTTTCTAGAGAAAACTTTTTTCGAAGTTAAGTTTTCCAGAGAAAACTTCTTTCGAAGTGAAGTTTTCTATGGAAAATTCTTTCAAAGTTAAGTTTTCTATAGAAAACTTCTTTCAAATTTAAGTTTTCAATAGAAAACTTCTTTTAAAGTTAATTTTTCTATAGAAAACTTCTTTCGAATTTAAGTTTTTTTTAGAAAATTTTTTTTTTGTATTTATCTTTATGTATTGTTAAACCCTGACACGCTTTGTCTTTGCCAATATAATTTTATTTCATTATTAAAATAAATATTATTCTTTCGAATGTCCTTTCACTATTAATATACTCAAACACTTAACCTTAAAGTATATAAAAGGACCTCCAAATCTTAGGCAAAGGGAGAGAATCATGAAGGTCCTTTGACAGATACTACTACTACAGGGTTTTGTGATTAGTTTTTCTCATTGAAATTCCAAAATAACCGGCCGCATTTTCCAAAGCAAAAATATTAATTTAAAAATGCTTTAACATTGCAAGAGAGTAGTTTATTATTTGTTTTTGGTGGAAATTTCTACAAGTCATTTACCTTGTATAGAGCAGAGCGCATGCTTAAGTGTCCTTGCCCTTGCTATGTTGTGTGTGTGTGTGTCTGTGTGTTTGCATATATTTGCATCATGTCTGAGGGTTATGCATTTGGGGGACACATCCTTGGCTCGTTTATGCACGTGTGTGTTTTGAAACATAAACTGAATGTCGTCTGATGCAATGCCAATTTTTATGGCTTTGAAATTGGTTGTTTTATTAGAGATTTCTTTTTGGAGGATTTATGAAATGCAATTCGCGGTTATTTGTTTAAAAGGGATATATTTAGAAATTTGCAAAAATATGCAATAATAAAGAGTTTTTGAAGGTTTAGGAAGAACATTTTTTTGAAGGTTTTACCCTAATTTCAAGCTATTTTTCCGATAAGCCAAACTCAGCAATTAGCTAACTTTTTTAAATTATCTCTTCGCTATTATAACAAAATAATAACCGTTTCCAAGCAAGTGTTTAAATTTTTTCAAAAGAATCTTTGGAAATGCTAAAACAAGGGTAGGTTTTATGCAAAACTTTGCAAAACTACATGTGTCCCCTTAACCAGATTAAAAGACATTTTAACAAATGTTCTTTAAATCGCCTTATCATATCTACATAAGTCTCTGCTCACTAGAAAGCCATAGCATAGTTACAATAATTACAAAGTCTTCCTAACTTACTTCTCAGACAAAAAAAAAAAACTTTCCTTATTTACCCTTCAACTCCTTCCACAAATAAATAGGTTATATTACCAAATAATAAAAAAAAAACGACTGCAAATACACAATTATTCTGTTTCCGAAAACCAACCCTTCTGATTTTCATTTATTTGCAATTTCTGTTTAATTCTTTTTGTATTTGTTCTACCTTCCACTGGCTACATTCTGCTAAGAAAAACTTGAAACTGCGACACTGACCTCATACCCTAAACTTGAAATTCAAACTGTAGAAAAGGAAAAAAAATGAAACGTTTCGAACACAAACAGACCAAAGAACAAAAATCTATAAGAACGTTGGAAATATCATCTCTTGCCAACAGGAATACACAAATTGTGGCAGCTACGACTATTAAGTATCGCTGTCAAAGAAAAGTTGGGATTGGGAAAAACAGGGAACAGCCATGAAATATGGCAGCAGCAACAACAATGAAACATCAGAACGACATTAAAGTGCATGTTGTATGTATGGGGCAAAGAATCTGTGTTCCCTGCAAAAACCCAACAGACCAAGATTTTGTGATATAAATGTGAATGATAGAGAGGCAGAGGTTCTCAAAGGGGGGAATTTGTAACTAAAACTGAAACAAAAGCAAAGTCAGAACTCAATAGAAAAGCTTCCATTGAAATTAGAAAATAAGACTCCACTGAAGCCACAACTGAACATGAAGAGGAGTTTCAAAGGGGTTTATTTAGAACTGAAGTTAAAGCATAATCTTTAACTAGACCCATAGACGCAGCTTCCATCCAAATTATAAAAGAATCCATGAAAGAATCTAGATGTTGCGAGCCATGAATCTGTATTACCTGCAAAACATGGAATTCCATAGTTTTGTGATATAAATGTGAATGATAGAGAGGCAGGGATTCTCAAAGGGGGCAACTTGTAATTAAAACAGAAACAATAACAAAGTTAGAAGGTAGTCTTTAACTATACTCAATAAAGAAGCTTGCATTGAAATTAGTAAAGAAGAATCCACTAAAGCCACAACTCAACGTGGAGAGCTCTACATGAAGAGGGGTTTCAAATGGGTCTATTTAGAACTAGAAGTGAACCTGAAACTGAAATAAAAGCATCATATTTAACTAGACCCATAGACGCATCTTCTATCCAAATTATAAAAGAATCCATGAAAGAATCCAGATGTTGCGGATGAATCTGTAATACCTCCAAAATCTGGGATTCCAAGATTTTGTGATGTAAATGTAAATGATAGAGAGGCAGGGATTCTCAAAGGGGGCAAAATGTAATTAAAACAGAAACAATAACAAAGTTAGAAGGTAGTGTTCAACTATACTCAATAAAGAAGCTTGCATTGAAATTAGAAAAGAAACCTCCACTAAAACCACAACTGAACGTGGAGAGCTCTACATGAAGAGGGGTTTCAAATGGGTCTATTTAGAACTAGAACTGAACCTGGAACTAAAGTTAAAGCATAATCTTTAACTAGACCCGTAGATGCAGCTTCCAACCAAATTATAAAAGAATCCATGAAAGAATCTAGATGTTGCGGGCCATAAATCTGTATTACCTGCAAAATCTGGGATTCGAAGATTTTGTGATATAAATGTGAATGATAAAAAGGCATGGGTTCTTAAAGAGGGCAACTTGTAATAAAACTGAAACAATAACAAAATTGGAAGGTAGTCTTTAACCATACGCAATAGAGAAGCTTGCATTGAAATTAGTAAAGAAGAATCCACTAAGGCCACAATTGAACGCGGAGAGCTCTACATGAAGAGGGTTTTTAACTGGGTTTATTTAGAACTAAAACTGAACCTGAAACTGAAGTTAAAGCCTAATATTTAACTAGACCCTTAGGCGAAATTTTCATCCAAATTATAAAAGAATCCACGAAAGAATCTAGATGTTGCGTGCCATGAATCTGTATTACCTGTAAAATATGGGATTCCAAGATTTTGTAATGTAAATGTGAATGATAGAGAAGCATTCGATCTGAAATGGGTCAATTTCAAATTAACACTGAACCTGGAACTTTTGGGACATAATCTTTAACTAAATCCAAAACCGAAGCTTCCATCAAAATTAGAAAAGAAGTTACGAAAGAAGAACTGAAGCTTTTGAACTTGTATTCCCTGCAAGATATTGTGATATAAATGTGAATGTTAGGGAAGCAGAGGAACTCAAATAGGTCAACTTATAACTAACACTGAACCAAGAGCTAAAGTTTGAACATAGTCTTTAACTGTTTCCAATAGCGAAGCTTCCATCAAAGTTAGGAAGGAAACCACAGAAGAAGTACTGAATCTTCTGCATCTGTGTTCCCGGCAGGAGTTTGTAATATAGTGTAATTTATAGAAAAGCAGGGGAACTCTATTTAGAACTAGAAGTGAACCTGGAACTGAAATTAAAGCATAATCTTAAACTAGAACCGTAGACGCATCATCTATCCAAATTATAAAAGAATTAATGAAAGAATCTAGATATTGCGGGCCATGAATCTGTATTAACTGCAAAATCTGGGATCCAAGATTTTGTGATATAAATGTGAATGATAGAGAAGTATGGGATCTGAAATGGTTCCATTAATAACTAGCACTGAACCTAGAACTGAAGTTTGCACATAGTCTTTAACTATTTCCATTAGCGAAGCTTCCGTCGAAATTCTAAAGGAGGTCATGAAAGAAGAAGTAAAATGAGAATTACAGAGAAGCAAGGATTTGCAAATATGTTAATTTGTAGCTTAAACTGAACCTACAACTGAATTTGAAACATATGCTTGATCTATATCCAATTGCAAAGCTTCTACCGAAAGGAAGAACTGAACCTTCTGCTCTATAGCTAAGATTGAACCTACAACTGAACTGGGACGTAATCTTTAACTAAATCCAAAAGCGAAGCTTTCATTCAAATTAGGAATGAAGCCACAAAAAAAGAACTTAATCTTCTGTATCTGTATTCCTGTCAAGAGTTTGTGATATAAATGTGATTGTTAGGGAAGCAGAAAAACTCAAATGGGTCAACTTATAAATACGCAATCCAGTGAATTAATAGAGTTGGATAGCCTTCTGTCACCGATAAGCACTTTCACTCTCTCTTGAACCCGTTCGAGAAACTTCAAAATATACTTTGAATTAACAGCCCATACATGAGAATTGTATTCCATTTTCGATCGGATATAGGTGGTGTTGATATTCAGAAGATCAGTTGAAGTGAAGTATCTCTTCGTTTTAGAAAACCACGCCACTTGAATGCTTCTTTCGACACTTGGAAAATGTGCATAGTCCAACGAACATTACATTGAATTCTCATGCCCAGAACATCATGAGTGTCCGATTCCTGAATATTTATACCATCTATAAATACAGATGAAATAACATGATCTGGCGTGCGTTAAGGCGTGAGCATACAACACTGAGTCTTACGTGAATTAAAGTCGACTATATTCGCACGATCCCATTGAGAGATTTTTTCGAGATCGCGATTCATTGAATTGATTGATTGAATGATTGATTATGTTACTATAATATGCAAAAGAGTAGATAGGATTGAACATAGATTAATGAATGTAATAAATGGAGTAGGAGAAAGAACAGAGCCTTGCGGTACACCTGAATCGTTTGATTTGATCCCACCTATAACAACTCATCGCACTGATCTCTGAGGAAACTCGATATAAATCGAGTGAAGTTATTAATGACACCAAAAGCAACAAGTTTTTATATAAGTGTACCATGTCACACTCTATCGAACGCCTTGAAAAAATCAACAGCCACAACTTTACTTTCGCCAAAGCGGTAAATAGAACGGCATCACTTTTGCAATAGGAATGCCAGTAAGTCTCCCGCAAAGCTTTGGTCTTAGCACCCAGAATAAAGTTTGGGCATCACTGCTTTTAAAAATATAAATCATACTCCATTTGCTCTATACGTTCATTATCCGAGTATTTGTCATAAAGACACTTTGTCTGTTTAAAGCAACTGTTTTTGCGATTGTATGCAGGTTTATATGAATTTTTGTTTGTATGCCAAAACGAGTATATCTGAATGATAGGTGTGTGTGTGTCAGTTTGTCATTTTCAGTCAGTCATATTGACAGTTGGTTCTTTTATTGTTGTTTCATACATTCATTCTTCTGACGTTTTCGCCCTTTTTTCTGTAGTTCTTATTTTTTCTGTTTGTTTTTTAATTCTTTTTCTATATTATTTTGTTAAATACATTGACTTTTGTATATTTCATTTTGTTCTCGCAAAACCCCAATATACGATGCATGTTTTGTTTTTGTTTTTCTTTTGCCTATTCCCCCCGCTCCTAATTGTTGTTTTGGTTTTTGTTATTTTTCATTTCGTTTTTTTTTGTCGTTTTTATACCCACCATCAAAAAGAATGGGGGGTATATTGAGATTGTCATTCCGTTTGTAATTTCCTTAATATTGGCTCAAAAACCAAAATTGAAGTATATTTTGAATCCTTATGAAATTCTAAGACGATTGAGCGATGTGCGTCTGTCTGCCTCTCTGTCTGTCCGTCTGTCTGTCTGTCTGTCCGTCTGTCTGTCTGTCTGTCTGTCTGTCTGTCTGTCTGTCTTTCTGTCTGTCTGTCTGTCTGTCTGTCTGTCTGTCTGTCTGTCTGTTTGTCTGTCTGTCTGTCTGTCTGTCTGTCTGTCTGTCTGTCTGCCTGTCCGTCTGTCTGTCCGTCTGTCTGTCTGTCTGTCTGTCCGTCTGTCTGTCTGTCTCTCTGTATGTATGTCTGCTGATAGTAATACGACAGGTCCATATATTTTGTTAGGAGTTCCTAAGGCATCTACAGTATATAAAGTCTGGACAATGGCGCAATCTTAATATGCTGCTTGTACCTTCAAATCTTTTTGATTGTGGATATAAAAAGGGGATGTTATATATAAAGGGTGGTTAAATTGTAAGGGCCGATGTTGAATGTGAACCACACCTAAACGCCAAGTTTTTTTCTGAATTTTATTTGACATTTCTCTATTTCAGACTTACTCAATTTGAACCATGGAGAGATACACAATCCAACAACGTGTTAAAGTTATCCAGACTTATTACGAAAATGGGCGTTCAAATCAAAATGCCTATCGTACACTTCGTGGTTTTTTTGGTCAATTTGATTGTCCAAATATGCGTACAATCGCAAAAATCGTGGAAAAATTCGAGCAATCCGGGTCTGTAGAAGATGTGCGAACACCAGTGCATGTTCGTACAGCTCGCACTGCAGAAAATATTGCTGCTGTTCGCGATAGTGTGGCTGAAGAGCCGTCCACCTCAACTCGTCGTCGTGCCCAACAATTGCACCTCTCACGTTCGTCGTTGATGAACATTATGCATAAAGACTTGCATTTACACGCTTACAAGGTGCAATTGGCTCAAGAACTAAAGCCTCTTGACCATTCCAAACGTCGTGAATGGGCATAATGGTGGCAAGAAATGGCAACATTGGATGATCAATTTTCGAAGAAAATCATCTTCAGTGATGAAGTACATTTTCACCTCAGTGGATTCGTCAATAAACAGAATTGACGCATTTGGGCGAATGAGAATCCAAGAGTGATTGTCGAAAAACCAATGCACCCACAAAGTTTATGGGCTAGCGGCATCATCGGGCCGTATTTTTTCCAAAATGAAGCCGGTCAGGCAGTTACTGTGAATGGTGTTCGCTATCGTGAGATGATAACGAACTTTTTATGGCCCGAATTGGAAGATATGGATGTGGACGATATGTGGTTTCAGCAAGACGGTGCCACTTGCCACACAGCTAACGAAACAATGGGTGTTTTGCGCAACAAATTCAATGGCCGTGTTATCTCACGTAATGGCGATGTCAATTGGCCGCCAAGATCATGTGATTTGACACCGTTGGACTTTTTTCTTTGGGGTTATTTGAAAGAAAAGGTGTACGTCGATAAGCGAGCAACATTTCAAGAGCTAAATGATGAGATAATTCGGCACATTAACGGCATAGAACCTCCATTATGCCTCAGGGTCATCGAAAATTTGGACCATCGAATGGAGGTGTACCGCCGTGGTCGCGGCACCCATTTGGCCGATATTTTGTTCCATACATAATTGAGTAATACCAATATATCATAATAAAATAAAATTACAATAATTTCCTAAATAGTTTGTGTTTTATTCAAAATCAACATCGGCCCTTGAAATTTAACCACCCGATATAAGAATTATAGCCAAATGTTGACCGATTGTAACAAAATGTTACACACTGGTATTTATGTAAAGCTTGTTGTTTCATAGTTTCTAATTTAATAGCATTTAACTGGCCTTTGCTACATTTTTTTTTTGGTTTCCGGGAGTGTTTTTTATATGAAAGCTATAGTCAAATATGGACCGATTCCTATAAAATTTGATATACTGACCAATAGTTGCATAAAACTTCTCTATTCTAAATTTAGTCGTCATAGCTATTGCAATTGTATTCAATTTATCAGCATTCATGTTTTTCCCGGGGCGGGGTTATATGGGAGCTCTAACTAAATGTGAACCAAATTAGCCCATTTTCAGTATACAACTTCTGTTACATATCAAAAATACTTTTGTAAAATTTTGTTGCTGTAGCCCTCTTCGTTATCGCGCTTTTATCTGACGGACAGATGGACATAAACCCCTTTTCTTTTTGTATTTTTGTGTTTCCGTAAGATTTTTATATGGGAGCTATGGTCAAATGGTGACCAATTGTGACAAAATTTTGCAAACTGGCTGGTATTTACATAAGACTTCCTTGTGCTTAATTTAGTGGCCAAAGCTATCATTATCATTTATTGGCATTTAAGTGTATTTCAGGTGGAATTTAGGCTGTTTCCGTAAGTTTTTTGTATGGGAGCTATGGTTAAATGTGAACCGATTTCGATGAAATTTTATATGCCTAGTGCTTATGTAAAACTTCTAGATACCAAATTTTGTCATCATAGCTATTATAATTTGTCATTTATTAGCAAATAAGCTATTAGCCTAGACGAGGTTATATGGGAGCTATGGTCAAATGTGAACCGATTTTGCCCGATTTCTATACCAAAATTTTCCAAGAAATGAAGAATATTTATGCCAAATTTCAGTGACCTATATCCTTTCGTCAAGGTTTTATCGTGCCGACAACAGACAGACAGACAGAAGGGCAGACAGACAGACAGACAGACAGAAAGACAGACAGACAGACAGACAGACAGACAGAAAGACAGACAGAAAGAAAGAAAGAAAGAAAGAAAGACAGACAGACAGACAGACAGACAGACAGACAGACAGACAGACAGACAGACAGACAGACAGACAGACAGACAGACAGACAGACAGACAGACAGAAAGACAGACAGACAGACAGACAGACAGACAGACAGACAGACAGACAGACAGACAGACAGACAGACAGACAGACAGACAGACAGACAGACAGACAGACAGACAGACAGACAGACAGAAAGACAGAAAGACAGAAAGACAGACAGACAGACAGACAGACAGACAGACAGACAGACAGAAAGACAGAAAGACAGAAAGACAGACAGAAAGACAGACAGACAGACAGACAGATAGATAGACAGACAGACAGACAGACAGACAGACAGACAGACAGACAGACAGACAGACAGACAGACAGACAGACAGACAGACAGACAGACAGAAAGACAGAAAGACAGAAAGACAGAAAGACAGAAAGACAGACAGACAGACAGACAGACAGACAGACAGACAGACAGACAGATATACAGACAGACAGACAGAATATACTTCAATTTTGGTTTTGAGCCAATATTAAGGAAATTACAAACAGAATGACAATCTCAATATACCCCCCATTTCTTTTTGATGGTGGTTATAAAAACGCACTAAATGAGACAAAAATCACTAAAACGCTCGTAAATCTAAAGATAATGAGAATTTTAAGTTTATTTGTTGCATACATTTACATACATACATACAATTTTTGTAACAACTACAATCAATTTGCCAAATTTCGAGATAATCGGTCCACATTTGACCCTAGCTCTCATATAAGTCCAAATGACAGAAACAGCTTAAATGCATAAGTTTTGAGAAAATGTTTGTATGATAGCAAAATTTGTCTTTGTACAGGAAAAATAACACCTTTGACCTTAGCGGTGAAGGGTATCGTATGGTCGGGCTTGACCGACTATAGCACTTTCTTTCTTGGTTTTGTTTTGTTTTGCATTGAGGACCCGGTCTCGTTTGTTTGTTTGTTTGCTTTCAAAAAGGGAATGTGTGTGTGTTTATGTTCGTTTAGAAGAGAGTGAGTAAGTGAGTTCAAAATTCTCTTTGTCTGAGTATATAAATTTCGTGTGTTTGTTTGTGTGCCCTCTATGGTCTTCTCGCGTGTGTGTAAGAAAGTTGAGGGTTTTTGTCTGTAATAAAAGAACTTGTATGTGGAAATGTGTTTGTTTTCTGCAATGTCTGCTTTTGTTTTATTTCCCTTTTTTTATTTGTTGTGTGTGTGTGTGTGTGTGAGTGTGCGTGTGTTTGTAGGTTTTATTTGGCTTTTGTATATTCTGTTTATTTGCAAAATTCTTGTTACTTTTCAACTCATACCACGACCTACCCATACCCCAATCAACTTAAGCTTCATCATAGTCATGGTGTTTGTTGTTGTTGTTGTTGTTTTCGTTAGTATTGTTTTGTTGGTAATGACTTTGTGCAGCTTTTTCTGTTCTATCTGGCTGCAATATTTTTGAGCAAATGCAGGCAGTCAGTCACATTGCATTGAAGAGTGGATAAATGTTGTTGAACAACATACATCCAAACATACATGTATGTATGTCTGAAATGTTGTATGTTGCAAACATTTTGTTATTGCTGTTGTCTCAAAAAGTTGCTGCTGCTTTTCGAAAACGTAAAGTATTTCACTTTTTTTCGCCACAGTTCTCAATTTCAGTCTCGTTAACGACGTCATGTCGTACGTTTGTCGCGCTTTCATTTTGATTGTGGATTAATCTTCTTCTCTATAGAAAAAAAAAACAATTTTATTTTTTTTATAGTTAAAAAAAATAGAAAAAAATGTCTCAATTTCATATGTGAGAGTTTAAATGAGAGTATAAACAAGTGAAAATTAAGAATCAAGTTTAATTAAAAGTAAAATTTATTTTCATTTGTTGAAAAAAAAAGTAAAATTAAGCGAAAAAATGGAAATGTTTAAACAATTTTGTGGGATGAATTTTTAGAAATTAAAAGAAAATTTCTTAAAATTTTATAAAATTGAGAAAATAGATGAAGGATTACAAATTTTTAGAAAAAAGTAAAGAAAGTGGAAATAATTAATTAACAAAAAAGGTATGAAATTTAGAAGAAAAAAAAATTTGAAACAATTAAAAAATTGTGAAAAAAAATTCAAAATAAAAATATATGTTTTTAAAAATAAACAAATAATAAAATAATTTAATTTATCTGGGTTAAAAAAAAAATATATTAAGAAAGAAAACTAAAAAGAATAATAATGAAATATTAAAATAAAAATTTGTTAAAAAAAATATATTGTATATGCAAAATTAAAAAAAAAAAATAAATTTAATAAAATTTGTTAATAAAAATTTATGAATAAAAAGTTATAATAAAAAGAAAATTTCAAAAACTATTTTAAATAATGCAAAAACAAATAAAAAGATTTTTTAATAAATTCGAAATAATTAATAAAAATAATAAATTAAACAAATTCGTAATAAACAATAAAAAAATCCTAAAGAACAAATAATTTATATAATAAAAATTAAAAAAATATATATATTTATAATAAATATAATAAATATAATAAATAAAATAAATATAATAAATATAATAAATAAAATAAATATAATAAATATAATAAATATAATAAATATAATAAATATAATAAATATAATAAATATAATAAATATAATAAATATAATAAATATAATAAATATAATAAATATAATAAATATAATAAATATAATAAATATAATAAATATAATAAATATAATAAATATAATAAATATAATAAATATAATAAATATAATAAATATAATAAATATAAAAAATATAATAAAAAATCTAATCTAAAAGAATAAATAATTTATAAAATAAAAACTTAATGTTTGTACCAAAAAATAAAAAAAAATTTAGGAAAAACCTAATAAAAAATATTGTTTAAAAAATAATTTTTATAAAAAATAAACAAATAAAAAAATTTAGGAAAAACCCAATAAAAAATATTTTTTAAAAAATATTAAAAAAAACAAAAATAAAAAAATTTAGGAAAAACCTAATAAAAAATATTTTTTAAAAAATAATTTTTATAAAAAAAAAACAAATAAAAAATTTACTTTAATCTTCAAATCAAAAAGACAAAAAAATTAAGCAAACAAAAAATTTCATTAAATTGAAATAAATTAATACAATTTTTTTTAAATAAAAAGACCAAAAAAAATTAATAAAAAATATCAATAAATTGCAATAAATTAATAAAATATTCTTTTAACAAAAACAAATTTGTAAATTTTTACTTTTAAAAATAAGAGAAATACAATTTGAAATTGCAATAAAATAAAAGGTTTTTTTAACTTAAAAAATCTCTTATTTTGATAATTTTTTTTATTAAATTAAAATTAAAAAAATAATAAAAATAAATAAAAAATTGGAAAAAATTAATAAAAACGGACGATTTCGTTGCTAAAAAATATAAATAAATTTATAGAAATTTTAAGGAAAATTTAATCAAACAAAAAAATTTAAAAATTAAAAATTTTTTAAACTTTAAATAAAGTTAAAACTTAAAAATAATTGAACAAATTTTTACAAACAATCAAATTTAATTATTTCATCTTCATAATGTAAAATAAGCAAAGAGAAATTATTTAAATGTTTTTTCACATAAAACAAATTTTTTATAAAAAAAAATTTTAAAAATCATAAATGAAATATTTTAAATATTAAGTACAGCTGTAGCCCAGGGCTTCCTGATACTACATCGATTATGCTGACATTAAATAGTTCACAAAATAATTATGGGGGACAAAATGCTACCTTCTCCTATCCAGTTTAATTTTTTCCAGCATAACCATAGAAGTTACAAGATTTGTTGGTATGGAAGAAGGTACAAAATTCGTGAGAATGACAGTAAAAGTTCGATTGTACCAAGTCCAAATCCTTTATAAACATTTCTGAAATCATCTTATTCTGAAATCATCTTAGGGTTTGATAACGATTTGAGAATAACCTTTATTCTCAATTTGAGAAACTATCATTTTTCAAACGTTTATTCTCAAATGAACCCTTATTTGAAAATGAATGTGAATCTCAAACATCTGTTCAGCTTTGAAAGAGGTTTGAAAAAAACGTTTGATTTCAAATGTAAAAGTCATCATATTTCAAACGTTTGACATTGTTCTTACTGGGTAGAATAAAAACGGAACCTTTGTATTAGAAGAGGACTTCCGAAACTTCGATGAAAAGACCGAATAGAGGAAAGTCTTTCAAAGCTAGGCCCCCAAAATTGGAGAATAGCATAAGCTATTTAATTAAGAAAATAGTCGGTTCTTCGTACCGGAACGACTCGGAAATTTCAAAATTAACCACCATTAAATTTAATTTCGGGTGGTTAAATTTCAAGGGCCGATGTTGATTTTGAATAAAACACAAACTATTTAGGAAATTATTGTAATTTTATTTTATTATGATATATTAGTATTACTCAATTATTTATGGAACAAAATATTGGTCAAATTCGCGCCGCGACCACGGCGACACACCTCCAACCGATGGTCCAAATTTTCGATGACCCTGAGGCATAATGGAGGTTCTATGCCGTTAATGTGCCGAATTATCTCAGTTTAATGTTGCTGGCTTATCGATGTACACCTTTTCTGTCAAATAACCCCAAAGAAAAAAGTCCAACGGTGTCAAATCATATGATCTTGGCGGCCAATTGACATCGCCATTACGTGAGAGCCATTGTTTCGTTAGCTGAGTGGCAAGTGGCACCGTCCTGCTGAAACCACATATCGTCCACATCCTTATCTTGCAATTCGGGCCATAAAAAGTTCGTTATCATCTCACGATAGCGAACACCATTCACAGTAACTGCCTGACCGGCCTCATTTTGGAAAAAATACGGTCCGATGATGCTGCCAGCCCATAAACCGTACCAAACAGTCACTATTTGTGGGTGCATTGGTTTTTCGACAATCACTCTTGGATTCTCATTCGCCCAAATGCGGCAATTCTGTTTTCCATTCACGACTTTTGGAATGGTCAAGAGGCTTTAGTTCTTGAGCCAATTGCACCTTGTAAGCGTGTAAATGCAAGTCTTTATGCATAATTGCACGAGCGTGAGAGGTGCAATTGTTGGGCACGATGACGAGTTGAGGTTGACGGCTCTTCAGCCACACTATCGCGAACAGCAGTAATATTTTCTGCAGTACGAGCTATACGAGCATGCACTGGTGCTCTCACATCTTCTGCAGATCCGGTTTGCTCGAATTTTTCTACGATTTTTGCGATTGTATGGACGTTCAAATTGACCCAAAAATCATGAAGAATGCATATCGTGCATTTTGATTTGAACGCCCATTTTCATAATAAGTCTAGATAACTTTAACACGTTGTTGGATTGTGTATCTCTCCATGCTTGAAATTGAGTAAGTTTGAAATAGAGAAATATCAAATAAAATTCGGAAAAAAACTTGGCGTTTAGGTGTGGTTCACATTCAACATCGGCCCTTACAATTTAACCACCCGATACTAAAGTAAGTTAAAATGGTCTATATTTACAACCTGTTAAGATCAAAGGCATATTATCAAATTCTTTGCGTTTCGATCTTGTGCGCATATTGTCCAAGTTTTGAAAGATTTTCACATTCAACATCGGCCCTTACAATTTAACCACCCGATACTAAAGCAAGTTAAAATGACCTATATTTACAACCTGTTAAGATCAAAGGCATATTATCAAATTCTTTGCGTTTCGATCTTGTGCGCATATTAGCCAAGTTTTGAAAGATTTTCTTCTACTTGGTCTTTTCATCGAAGCTTTGGACGTCCTCTTCTACGAGTTCCCTGGGGATCATTTTCGAACACTTTTCTTGCTGAAGGGTTTTCGCCAATGCAGCCGCTGCTGTTTAATGCGTTTAACTATGTCGATGTCAGCGTATAGCTCATACAGATCATAATTCATTCGATGTCGATATTCATTGTTGATGTAGACTGGTCCCAAGATTTTACCTAGAACCTTTCTCCCAAAAACTCCTTCATCTGCCTGCGCAAATGGTCATGATTCAGCATCATAAAATAACACGGATAGTATAAGCGTTTTGTAGAGCGTAATTTTAGCCCTCAAAATTGATAGAGCGGGGCAGTGGCAGAGAAGATGAGTAGCTGTCTCCTCTTCTTTGATGCTGTGATAACTGCGACAGAAGTCATAGTATTGATGGTAAGCGTAAGTCTTCTGGAATGCAACCCAAAGTGCAATGCCCTTTTAAGGTTGAGATTGGGTAGCGGATCGGTGGCGAGGTAGAGAAACCAAGCATTTTGAACGTTTATTGCTATAAGTGGGTCATATTTGCCGGAAAATTGAACAAGTGGAACAAGTAGACAAGGTGTTTCGGGCTGACCCATAAAGAGATTGCCTATTTACGGATTTGCAGGCGAATAGCGGTAAGTCCGTAAATTGGTCGATGTTTTCCTGACTAAGGAGAGCATCGGATTTAGTAAGTCTGTCCGTAGTGGCGTTACCAGGTATGTTGTTAGGCCCAGGTTCAATCTTCACTTCAATGTTACAATGTCTCCCTGTCTCTTTAAGAAATGCCCGGTATTCGCGAGTAAGAACAGATGTCGTATGGACATTGGATAGGGATTTAATGGCAGCCTGACTGTCGAAACAGAAACCAATATCCCTGTCCCATATTCTGTGGTATATTATCCAATTAACTGCTTTGAATATGGCCGATATCCCGGCCATAAATTGGTCCGTAAATTGGTCGATTTTTTCCTGACTAAGGAGAGCATCGGATTTAGTAAGTCTGTCCGTAGTGGCGTTACCAGGTATGTTGTTAGGCCCAGGTTCAATCTTCACTTCAATGTTACAATGTCTCCCCGTCTCTTTAAGAAATGCCCGGTATTTGCGAGTAAGAACAGATGTCGTATGGACATTGGATAGGGATTTAATGGCAGCCTGACTGTCGAAACAGAAACCAATATCCTTGTCCCATATTCTGTGGTATATTATCCAATTAACTGCTTTGAATATGGCCAATATCCCGGCTTGAAGAATACTACATAGATCAGGAAGCCTAAAACATATTCCTTTTCCTAATAGCGCAATGAAGAAGCCCCTTCCGCACACCTTTCTTTGACATAGATCCGTCCGTGTATACCTCCAAGCATCCGTTATCAAGGGATGGGGGATTTCTAGAGACAGTTGCAGTAAAGGATTTATCAAAGAGAGGTGTGGATATGCAGTAGTCAATGAGTTGGATCGTGCTAAGTCGGACAGCCCAGTTAAAAGTAATTTGTTGTGCCATTAGTTCAACTGGGAGCCAGTTAAGCATGACAAACATCGCTTAGATGGTGTTGTTCTTAAGGCATCAGTAATCATTAGAGCTGACGATCTTAATATTTTAGTACAAGAATCCCGCTGGTTTGCCTTGGTAAGTGCCGGCCACCAAACCAGCGCACCATTCTTTAGTATATAAGTCCAGTATTCCATAAGAATACTGAGCTTAACAGGTTCCTTGTACTTAGAGTCAGGTTCACCGCGATCTGACTATTTAGTCAAGGAGCTTTTGTTCAGCGCGGTACTGGAGGTCTTAATTCCGGATAGAATCGAATGGATTGCTAGCACATCACTATGCCAAGGCAATTCGATCTTTACTGATGGTTCTATGATAGGTATCGGCACTGGTTCGGATATTTTTCTAGAAGAGCAAAATATTAGGAAATCTAAAAGACTTGCAGATGAGTGTAGTGTCTACCAGGCAGAGATTTTTGCTATATGAAAGGCCACTGAGCTTATATCTGACACCATATCTGAAAGGAGTGAGGTGACAATATATTTCGAGAGTCAGGCGGCCTTTAAGGTGCTGCTAGAACAAATCATTAAATAACTAGCTAAGAAATTAGCACTGATAGAACTATCGCTCAAGTACAGGATTAAACTGTCTTGGGTTTCGTGCTATTGCTATATCGTAGGTAACAAAGTTGCCGATGTGGTCGCAAGGTTTGATTTGAGCCAAGATCTGAGTCAGAGAGTGATGAACATAAAAGGCTGTAAGGACAAAGCATTACCTTAAACCAGTTAGGAAATGTAGACTAGCACTGATAGAACTGTCGTTCAAGTACAGAATCAAACTGTTTTGGATTCTGGGTCATTTCGACATCAAAGGTAACGAAGTTGCCGATAGCGCCGCAAGGTTTAGCTTAAACCAAGATTTGAGTCAGAGAGTGATAAACATAGCCCCTTGTATTTGTCACTTTTACATGATAATTATGTCTTGGATCAGCAGAGAAACCACTAGGGTCTGGAGCGAGATGGTAGCCTATAGAACATCTAGGGCCCTGTAGCCGAATTAGATAAAGGTGGAAGCAAGGTGTTGCTAGATCTTAACAGGACAAACCTTGGAAGAAGCATAGGCATTCTAACCGTCCACTTTGCCTTTAATTCTAGGTTAAACAGATGGGAAAGAAGCATTCCGGACATTTTGAGATGAGACCTCGTCCAATTCGGCGAAACACATTCTCCATCACTCTCCAAGGCTCCAGCATGGCAGACTCAAATGCCTAGCATAAGGTTTCTTGTAGAGATTCAGGATTTTTTATATTGGGCCAACACTCAGATGATGACCCCTACATATGCATGTGTATTGTGATGGAACTAGAAAAAAAGATTGTGGGAAGGAGGTTAGAGGAAGTAGTGTTTGTGAATATTCGATTTGAACCTTTGGATATCATAACTGGATGCAGGAAGCTTATTTCACATTCGTGATGTCCGGCTAAAAAACGAGTTTTCTCTAGAGTCCGCCGTAAGATACACTGGAAAATCGACTACAAAGGGATGAGTCCTTGTTGAATTGCGTGTGCTACAAAGAAATTTACGGATTTCAGGAACATGATCCCTGATTGCGTTTGAGCACATGCTATTATAATAGCGATAGAATAGTGAAACTCAAGCCACATTACAACGATGCTTCAATAAGTCAATAGAGTTCACTAGCCTACTGTCACCGATAAGCACCTTCGGCCTTTTTTGTTTACGTTCGAGAAGCTTTAAAATAGATTTTGAAGCACCGGCCCTTACATGAGAGTTGTATTCCATTTTCGGTCGGATATAAGTGTTATAGATATTAAGAAGATCAGTTGGAGTGAAGTAAGTCTTACAACGCTCCCAATTAGATATTGTAGATATATGGGAATTTAGCGTATCATTCATGATTTGCCTCTTGGCCTTGATCTCCAACATAATTGGCCTTTAGTTGAAGGAATGCGAATGACAAATGTTGCTTTGATCTGCAAAGGAGTAGATAGTAAGATTGGATGTCTGATAGAGATGGTATAAGAATGTAATAAAATTATAAGTTTCAAAAGTTTTGTTAAGTAAAATAAAGTTTCGTTAAGTTTTAAAAATTACTAAAATCTAGAAATTTTTAATGATTTTACTTAGAGAATAATAATAGTAGCAGAAAACAACAAAATTTTTGATTTTCAAGTTTTCGTTAAGTAAAATAAAGTTTCGTTAAGTTTATATAATAGCCAAAAACGGAACATTTGTAATGATTTTATTTAATGGTTATTAAACGTGATGAAATATAATCAAATTGTAAATCTAGAGAGTTTCGTTAAGTAAAATAAAGTTTCGTTAAGTTTTTAAAATGGCTAAAATCTAGAAATTGTTAATGATTTTACTCATAGAATAATAATAGTAGCAGAAAACAACAACATTTTTGATTGTCAAAATTTCGTTAAGTAAAATAAAGTTTCGTTAAGTTTATATAATAGCCAAAAACGGAACATTTTCAATGATTTTATTTAATGGTTATTAAACGTGAAGAAATATAATCAAATTGTAAATCTGAAGAGTTTCGTTAAGTAAAATAAAGTTTCGTTAAGTTTTATAAATTACTAAAGTCTAGAAATTGTTAATGATTTTACTTAGAGAATAATAATAGTAGCAGAAAACAACAAATTTTTTAATTTTCAAGATTTCGTTAAGTAAAATAAAGTTTCGTTAAGTTTATATAATAGCCAAAAACGGAACATTTGTAATGATTTTATTTAATGGTTATTAAATGTGAAGAAATATAATCAAATTGTAAATCTAAAGAGTTTCGTTAAGTAAAATAAAGTTTCGTTAAGTTTTTAAAATGGCTAAAATCGGGAAGTTTTTAATGAATTTAAGTAAAGGTCAACAATGGTATGAGAACATAGTAAAATGTTTGATTTTAAATGCTTCGTTAAGTTTTTAAAATTGTTAAAATACAAAAAAAATATATATAAATTCGAAATCACTATAATCCAATATTAAAAAATTTGCTTAACTTTCAGTTTGTTTATGTTTTTGAGGTAAAATCATGCTTCGTTAAGTTTTTAAAATGGCTAAAGTGTAAAATTTTTTTATGATTTGAATTAATGGTTTTTCATAGTATGCGAATATTATGAAATTTTTGATTTAGAATGTTTCGTTAAGTAAAATACATAATGTTTCGTTAAGTTTTTAAGATAGTTGAAGGAATGCGAATGACAAATGTTGCTTTGATCTGCAAAGGAGTAGATAGTAGGATTGGATGTTTGATAGAGAAGGTCCTTCTGCTCTTTAAAGAAACTTATTAATTTAGTTATAATAAAATTGCCCTTAAGTGCTTTAAAAATGATTGTCATATATTTTTGTCTGTTATTGACCTTAGACTTTACCTTAAGCGGTGCCACTATCAAACTAGCCATTAGCCATTCTCTGAAGGACTTTAAAATGATGTCTCCCCTTTTTAACCAATATGTTTTATAACATTGAGCCTTCAATGAAGTTTAATTTAAAATGTCCCTTTAAATAAATTTCAAGGAACTTGTAATGCATTTGCCAGGAGTACCTTGACTATAACCTTTTGATGAAGAGCATGCTTTCAATTCAATGTTAAAGGCATTGTATTATGAGGGCCAGAGGATATGGAAATTTAAAAAAAAAAGTAGTTTCAAAGCATTTTGGTTATATACATTTTGTCTGTATTAATGGAGGTTGATATTTTGCTTGCGAAAGTATTGGCAAAAGTTACAAGCTTAAGGATATGGGTGTTTATAGAAGAAGGATAACAGAGGGAGAGAGAGAACTGTAAAGATGTGGATGCTCTTAAAAATGAAAATTTTGAGTTTTACCATAAAAATTTGGTTAACTTCTAGAAAATAGCAATAAAATTCTCTAACATTCGAAATTAAATCTATTGTTCTTACTTTTTCCCAGGTTTAATGGAAAGATTTTTATATTTTTATTTAATAAACAATTTGTCTTTTTTAACAAAATGTCCCAAAATATGGAAATTTTTTCACTTAACATTACTTTTAGTTACTTTCATTCTTTCATTTCCCCCTAAATGTTATTTGCTTAACAAATGTTTACCGGCCTCTGTTAATTAGCTTAACAGTTTGCCTTCAATGTTAAGCTGAACTTGAATTTTAAAGGTTTTTCCTGTTTAAACTTGAACACCTACTTACTAACAGCCATTACCAATGAATACAACAACAACTAACATTAAGCGTTGCCAGATTGATGTTTTATCATATTTTTGGCTATTTTTTACCTAAATATGATTTGATGATTTTTTTCTTCCAAAAATAAGATTCATTTGCATAGCTCCACAAAAAAGTCTAATGGTTTCGAATCGCATGATCTTCGTGGATAGTTGATATCGCTACGACGAGAAATTACACGGCCAGGAAATGTCTCTTACCATAAAACCATATTTGCTCGAGTTGTGTGGCATGTGGTACCGTCTTGTTGAAACCACATATTCTCCAAATCGTTTTCATCAATAGCAGGCAAAAAAAGTCGGTTATCATGTGACCATAATGTTCGAATTCACGATGACAGTCGTTTCATCGTCATTTTCAAAAAAGTAAATAAAAAATGATAAAATTTAAAAGTTTCGTTAAGTAAAATTAAGTTTCGTTAAGTTTTTAAAATGTTAAAAATCGAACAATTTTAAATGATTTTAAATAATGGGTATGACAAGTAAAGGAATTTAATATATTTACAAATTTTAAGAGTATCGTTAAGTAAAATAAAGTTTCGTTAAGTTTTTAAAATGGCTAAAATCGGAAAGTTTTTGATGAATTTAAGAACGGTCATCAATGGTATGAGAATATTGTAAAACGTTTGATTTTAAATGTTTCGTTAAGTTAAAAAAAGTTTCGTTAAGTTTTTAAAATTTTCAAAATAAAATTAAAAATACAAATTCAAAATCACTATAACCCAATATTAAGAAATTTGCTTAACTTTCAGTTTTTTTTTATTTTTCTTTAGGTAAAATCATGCTTCGTTAAGTTTTTAAAATGGCTAAAGTGTAAAAATTTTTAATGATTTTAAGTAATGGTTTTTCATAGTATGAGAATATTATGAATTTTTTGATTTAGAATGCTTCGTTAAGTAAAATACTTAAAGTTTCGTTAAGTTTTTAAATCGTCAGAATTAAAATATTTTTATGGATTTGAAATCATTGTTATCAAATATAAAGAAAGTTGCTAAATTTTTTAGAGTTTTGTCATGAAAGTTTTGAAAATTGCTAAAACCGAGAAACTTTTAATGGAACTTTTTATGGGAAAATTAAAGGAATTTTTCCGAAAATTGACTATTTATAGGAATTTTTTCGAAAATTGACTATTTATAGGAAATTTTTCGAAAATTGACTATTTATAGGAAATTTTTTGAAAATTGACTATTTATAGGAAATTTTTTGAGAACTGACTATTTATAGGAAATTTTTCGAAAATCGACTATTTATAGGAAATTTTTCAAAAATTGACTATTTATAGAAAATTTTTCGAAAATTGACTATTTATAGGAAATTTTTCGAAAATTGACTATTTATAGGAAATCTGGCAACATTTGCCGATAACCGACATTGAGCGACAACTCAGTGTAAGCTCTCAAGCATCTCAAGTGCTCTCACCTACACTAACATGTTAATACAACTGTTAAATTTCAAGTTTATGTTATCAAACACATTTTCCAGTTTTGCATTCCGTTTTTTTTGTGTGTGCTCAAACTCGTTTATGTGTTAGTAAAACTGTTATATTTCAAAATGTGTGTTTGAGTTTAATAGAGCAGTTATTTATTGTTATTGTAACGAGATTTTGTTACATTTTTTTTTTACGGCGAATCATCACTCACAGACCGACTAATGTCAACAACAGCGACAACTAAACGCTTTGTCATAATATTCAGTGTTAAGGTCATGTTACATTTTACCTCTAGATGGTTATTTGAGTAGTTATTGTACAATTTTCATATTCGCTGATGTTTTACAAAACAATTTCCATGTTTTTCATCACTTGACAACATACTCGTATATGTTAACGCGAGATTTGTTAAATATAATAGCCAATTTGTTGTTGGCTGTGTTTTTTTTGTGCTGGGAATGTTTGCATTGCGATTTCACCTTCATTTTCACGTTTCACATTTGAGGATTTCCTTGCCTCTTTATTGGAAAAAAAACCGCCAAACTTGTTTGCGGAAGAAATTGAATTTAGGTTTCACAATTTTTCTTTAAGCGACCTTTTTCGTATATTGAGAATTTATCACTTTCCTTAGCCTCTACAAGATTTAACAGATGCAAATTTAAGAATAAAGCCAGTGCTAAGTGGTATTTGGAATAACTTGGAACTACCGGAAGAAGTTATCATCCTTAAGTTGCCAAAAACGTCAGAGGCAATTGGAGGGGCAGAATACTACTCAGCTACGAGGTCATTCTTCTCTTAGGGCTTCAATCATCCTTTTATATTGAACTCTACTGCGAGATTCCATGAATAGTTTCCTGCTCCCAACTCCGCATCAATTGACCTTCTCCACGTTGTAGCAGGTGCACCAACACGACGGACGCTTCCCTGTGGATTCCAACAAAACACTTGTCGAGCAATGTTGGTATTTGGTCTTCGCACAGTTTTCCTTTAAGCGACCTTTCTCGTATATTGAGGATTTATCATTTTACCATAGTCCCTACAAGATTTGAAAGACACAAATTTAAGGATAAATCTACTGCTACTGGATATTTGGAATAACTAAAACTATCAGAAGAGCTCAAAGAAGTTATCATCCTTAAGTTGCCAAAAAAAAAGTCAGAGGCAACTAGAGAGGGGAAGAACATAACTCAGCTACGAGGTCAATCTTTTGTTATCCTTGACTCCCAGTGGAGCATAGGGTCTCAACCATCCTTTTATATCGAACTCTAATGCGAGAAGTTAGGCATACATCATTCCGGGAATAGTTTGCTGCTCGCTCCACAAAAAATGACCTTATCCACATTCTAGCAGGTGCACCAATTCGACGGCCACTTTTCTGTAGACTCGAAAGAAATGCTTGTCGAGCAATGTTGGTATTTGGTCTTAGCACAGTTTATTGAGGATTTATCATTTTACCGTAGTCCCTACAAGATTTGACAGACACACATTTAAGGATGAATCTAGTGCTACTAGATATTTGGAATAACTTAAACTATCAGAAGAGCTCAAAGAAGTTATCATCCTTAAGTTGCCAAAAGAAAAAGTCAGAGGCAATTGGAGTGGTACATAATATTATCCAACTACGAGGTCATTCTTCTGTTATCCATGACTCCCAGTTCAGGCCCTATAAGCATTCTTCTATATCAAACTCTACTGCAAGATGTTAGACATACGTCATTCCATGAATAGTTTCCTACTTTGCAACTCTACAACAATTGACCTTCTCCATGTTCTAGCAGGTGCACCAACACGATGGCCGCTTCCCTGTGGATTTCAAAGCAACTCATATCGAGCATTGTTGGTATTTGGCTATTCCATTAATAGTTTCCTGCTCGAAACTCCCCATCAATTGAACTTCTCCACATTCTAGCAGGTACACCAATAAGACGGCCGCTGTGAACTTCAACGAAGCGCTTGTGGAGAAATTTTGGTATTTGGCCTTCGAAGTGTGTGGCCTATCCACCGCCATTTCCATTGACTTCTATGGAAGCAGGGATTTGGTTTGTCGCATTAAGTAGATCTTTATTTCTTATGCAATTCGGCCACCATATATTAAGGATTTGTCGTAATCATTTGTTTGCAAAGGTATGCAGGCGCTTATCGATGATATTTTCACGTTTCCAAATTTCGCAGCCGCAATACATGATGAACTTGCCATTTGAGTTGTATATTCATTGCTTAGTTGTTGTTGATATTTGTCGAGATTTCCAAATAGCTCAGAAAATGCAATTCTGTCGACTTGAACACACTATTCAAAACGGAGCCTTCTGTTCTGCGCCACACGTTGCAGTAAACTAGGTTCAATTGAGCTGATTTCTCTATGGGAGTCAGCAGACCGATCGTTAACTCCTATGGGAGTTAGACAAAGTGACTGATCAGGTTTTGGACGAAATTTTCCCTAAACTAATTTATCTAAGCTCTGGCTGTATATGCAGTAGCCCCATTCTATTGAAACTACATGATGACCTCGCAAGTTTCGTAAAAAGAATAATCATGCATCGATAAATTTCACCGTCGCCTGTTCTCAAGAATTTTGAAATGAAAATTCTCTAATTATCTCATGCGTTGATAAGACGTACCAAATAGTTACCCCGGAGCAATGCAATGTTTATTAATGTTTCTTGAGTTGGGGGTTTTTGGAGAACAGTAACGGCAGTTTTGCTTGTTGATGTGGCCTTTTAAGTGGAAATGAATTTTGTCGCTTTAAAAATTGGGATTTACAGCGCGAAACATTATTTCACACAATCTTTTACGTAAATCAAAGTCACTTTCTTTCAGTTCCTAAACGATTTGAATTTTAAAAGGAACTTCAGATACTTTTGTGAAATTTCATAAATAATCGCTCTTAAATCTCCCAGTGAGACTGCTCGTTTCCTTATTTCCTTATTGGAAGTCGCGGATTTTTACCTAAACTACTTTTGACTAGTTCAATGTTTTCGAAGACCTTGAAGATCGGCTGGGCCTTAGGAATCTCTACACCCACGAACTTATTAAATTTATACTCCATCAGGGAGCTTTTAACAACATCAAGCCTACGTCAATTACATCGGCCATGGCTGTCGCTTGATGGCTCTTGATCAACGAAACCATTATTGAATTTATTTATTTATTATTATTTTAAGTTAATGTTGTTCTGTGAACCACCTTAATGTTTACTTGTTTTGTCCCTTGATCAGTTATTTGTTATTTATTGTATTCCCTTTTGTCTTCATTTGTTTATCAAAACTGATCAATTCCTCTTTGTCCCTATAGTCAACTGCAGTGCTTTTTGTTTCGTTAAGTTGGTACCGTTATTTTAAATGTGTTATACACATAAAGAATAGTGGCCCAACATAAATTATTTTAATAAGAAAATTTAGTTCGTTCAAGGAAAGCACTGCGGTAAGTTCGTCTTGTACTTTTATTATTTTATTTTAATTTGTAATTTTTTATATTTAGAAATAAACGTTTGCACCATTTAGAAGAAATTTGAGGCCTTTTATTTGGTGTTGGTTAAATTCGCCCTTAACGAACGACCGTCGCAGCCAGCGATAACAAATTTTATTTCGCAGCTTTTGTGCGGAAATTATTGTCGTTCCTAGCCGCCGGAACATTTTGTGTGTCAGCAAAAATAATATTGTGGTTCCTTGCCTGCCAGAACATTTGTTTCTCTGCCCACGGGAAAATAAAATACATTTTTGCTAAAGTGGTTCCTTGTCTGCCGGAACAAATAATTTTATTCAACATTGCCTGCTGTTTTATAAAATTAATTTTGGAAAAATTAAAGTTGCTCTGCCAGAACAATTATTAAATAAGTTTTTGTGTGCTCTTTTGAACAATATTTTGGTTTTGTTTTGTGGTTCAAAATGCAACGATCACCTGCAAGAAAAAGTCCTCGGTTGCTGACATCTAGTCAAAGCAGTAGTGGTACTCCTTCTGCCGGAACATATCAACAATTGGCTTCCACTGCCGCTGCTTTGTTGCCCACCACTTCCTCTGCCGCCGGAACAAGAACGTCTAAGCAAGTGACTCCTACAGCTGAAAAACATGTAAGTACAAATAGTGCAAATGCCAGTGACAAAATAAAAGTGGCTCCTTCTGCTACCGGAGTACCAACAGCTTCCATAGCCGCCGGAACGTCAGGTGCCGTAGCCAACGACGCCATTTTCGCTACAAATATTTCTGCCGCCACAATTCAACCTAACCAACAAAATTTTAGTGATGTTTTTGTTGGTCCAACTGGACAGCTGCCGTTGCCCCAGCCTAATTCAGCCAATAATTTGGAAAGTCTGCAAAGCCAAATAAGTATGCTACAGGTCCAGTTGTTGAATGCCCAGAGGGCTTTGTCCGTCGCCCTTAATGCCAATACGACGCCATCCTCAGCCATACCCCAGCCATCCAATATGGCGACCACAGTAACGGCTACCACTGATGCCAACGTTGACAACTCTGCCTCTGCCAACGTCGACTGCGCTGATCGTCGTACGCCATTTTCTTGGACAAGCTGCAATGGAAATAATTCGGATTTTTGTGCAAATCAGCCGCCTTCAACACAAATGTTGCCGCCAAATGTACTTGTGTCTCAAAATGGTGGCCCGATTTCAGTGCATAGAAAAATTTATGATTTGCCGGATTTTAGTGGTACACCTGAGGACTGGCCCATGTTTTTAACAGCCTTTAACAATACGACTGCTGTTTATAATTACAACAATTTTGAAAATTGTGTTCGGCTCCAAAAGGCATTAAAGGGTGATGCAAGGGAGTGTGTAAAATCGTTGCTCATACATCCCGACAATGTTAATGTGGTCATGGAACAATTGCGTTTTCGTTATGGTCGTCCAGAATTGCTAATCCGTTGTCAGCTCCAGCAAGTAAAAGAAATTCAGCCCATTAGTGAAGGTGCTATTGATCGACTTGTGCCCTTTGCTGTTAAGGTGCAGAATCTTGCCGCCTTTTTGGAATCTGCAAATGGACAACAGCATTTGGCGAATCCTACGCTAATAGATGAATTAGTTGGAAAGCTTCCCTTGAGTAAGCGGATGGAGTGGGCTCGTTTTTCGTCAACAATTAAGCCATATCCAACTGTTTTGGATTTCAACAAGTGGCTCAAAGATGTTGCTGAGTTGGTGCAGATTATTCAAGGGGTGAGTGGAAATCGAAATAATAGTGAACCAAAAAGAAAAGTTGTCCTCCATGCCGCTGATGGTCAACGAAAACAAGAATGCCCCATGTGCCAGGGTAACCATAAGTTGTTTGAGTGCAGAAAATTTTCTTCATTAAGCGTACCTGATCGGTGGTCTAACGTGAAAAAATTTAGGTTATGTTTTTCGTGTTTTGGCTCTGGACATTCTAGTAGAAATTGTCGTAATCGAAAAGAGTGTCACATTGATGGTTGCTTAAGAAAACATAACAAATTGTTACATGATAGTCCAAATAATAATGGTTCAAATGAGTCGGAAGCTCTAAGTGGTTCAACAAATGGAAGTGCGTCTGTCCTTAGCTGCGTGACCAATGCTGCAGATAAGAGTGTTTTGTTGTTTCGGGTTGTGCCAATTATACTTTATGGTCCTAGTAACAAGGTTGAAACTTTTGCGTTGTTGGACGAAGGTTCCTCTGTTACTATGGTGGACAGCTCCTTGGTGAGGCAACTGGGCCTCCGGGGGCAACAAAGTAAATTGAACTTGCACTGGTATGCTGGAAAGGCTTCTGAGGAAACGACATCTGTGGTTGATCTTCATGTAAGTGGGATTGGTAAGCAGCGAAAATATGCCCTAAAAAATGTATATGGAGTCTCAAATTTGAAATTGCCGGCCCAGAGTTTTAATATGGATTTGAGAGGTCATCCTGGACTACCTATCAAATTATATAATGGTGTTGTCCCTAAGGTCCTAATTGGATTAGATCACTGTCATCTTGGTCTTCCTGATGAAATTGTGCCGTTGGAAGAAAGTGGTCCTTATGCTGCCAACACACCATTAGGCTGGGTCGTTTTTGGTCCGATGAAGGGAAAGCCATCCAATTCCCATTTGTGTTTGCTGTCCGTTAAACCAGAGGAGAAACTCTATGATTTGGTGGCAAATTATTTTGAAACAGAAAACTTTGGTGTAAAAGTTTTGCCGGTCATAGAGTCTAAGGAGGTCGTCCGTGCTCGTCAAATTATGAAGAATTCTACAGTGAAGGTCGATGGGAGGTTCCAAACTCGGCTCTTGTGGAGCGCTGATGATATAGTCCTGCCTGACAGTTACTCCATGGCCCTAAATAGGCTCATTGGTATTGAGCGTAAGATGAAGAAGATGCCTGAATTCGGTGTTGCCTATAAGTCGATCATCCGAGATTATTTGAAAAAGGGGTATGTAAGAAAATTGTCATCTAATGAAGCCTTTGATGTTTGCCCTAGGACTTGGTACCTTCCTCATTTTGGAGTGGTCAACCCTAATAAGCCTGGAAAGCTTCGTTTGGTTTTTGATGCGGCCGCGTCTGTTGAAGGTGTCTCATTAAATTCTAAACTATTGAAGGGTCCTCAGCAATATAAGCCGTTGCCATCTATTTTGTTCAACTTCCGAGTTGGAGCAGTTGCAGTTTGTGGGGATATTAAAGAGATGTTTCACCAGGTTCTCGTGGCTCCTGAAGACAGATGTTCTCAACGGTTCCTTTGGCGTGATGATGATACGAAGCCACCCGATACATATGAAATGCTTGTGATGACATTTGGTGCTGCTTGCTCGCCCTGCGTAGCCCATTATGTTAAAGAATCAAACGCCCTAAGCTATCGGGAAAAATATCCTCGCGCTGTAAAGTCCATTGTGGATCATCATTATGTGGATGACTTTGTCGACAGTTTTCCAACTTCTGACAGAGCTATTGAAGTTGCCCAACAAGTGTGCGACATCCATAAGTCAGCAGGTTTTGAGCTACGGAATTTTTCTTCTAACTCATCCAAGGTAATTGTGGCCCTTAAAGGTACATTGGAGAAACCGGTGAATTTTCCCAGTGATATCAACGAGCCAAAATCCGAAAAGGTCCTTGGTATGTATTGGCAGCCAAAAGATGATACTTTCAGGTTTGAGCTTAAGTTCCACAACGTGAATGCTGACGTCATGGCAGGTTTGAGGTCCCCTACAAAGCGTGAGTTGTTAAGTGTGGTTATGTCTGTATTCGATCCACTTGGTTTTTTGAGCAACTTTATGATAACAGCCAAACTATTAATGCGTGAAGTCTGGAGACACGACATCCGGTGGGATGATGTTTTGCCCGAAGAAATATATGACGTTTGGAACAATTGGCGCCTTGAGCTGAAAAATGTTGTCCATGTAAAAGTGCCTCGCCATTATTTTGTAAATGGTGTTCCTCGTTGCCTGGAGCTACATGTTTTTGTCGACGCTAGTGAGGATGCATTTGGTGCCGTGTCTTATTGGAGGTCCATTAATGTTGATGGAAAAATTGAAGTGTCCTTCGTAGCTGCAAAAACTAGATGTGCCCCTCTAAAGACGATGAGTATTCCTAGGCTCGAACTTCAGGCTGCAGTTTTAGGTACTAGACTGATGGGTACAATTTTGGAAGAGCATTCCATTAAAGTGTCTCGAACTATTTGTTGGAGCGATTCGACGACAGTAATAAATTGGATTGGCTCAGAAAGTCGTAGATACAAGCCATTTGTTGCCCATAGAATTACAGAGATTTTGGATTCCACTAGCCCAGCAGATTGGAGATGGCTGCCAACAAATCTCAATGTTGCTGATAAAACTACCAGAATGAAGTCCCAGGTTAACTTTTCAAATGAGTGCAATTGGTTTAGTGGTCCTTGTTTTCTTTATAGTGGTGAAGACGAATGGCCTAAAGCTGTCAACATAATATCCAATAGCCTAGATGTTGAAGAACTACGCCCAAAATTTACTTTATTAATGAATGTGTCGCCTCTAATTGATTTCAGCAGATTTTCATCTTATTTGAAAATAAAACGTATGGTCGCTTGGATGTTGCGTTTTATAAACCGATGCAAAAAGAAAGTGAGCCCTGATGAAACAACATCCCTAACTGTTGGCGAACTAAAAACTGCTGAAATTTACATTTGTCGCCAAGCCCAACAAGAAAAATATAATGCTGAAATTGAAATTTTAAAATCTGAAGGAAGTTTGCCCAAAGGTAGTGAATTGTTTTCATTGGTTCCATATTTGGATGAAAATTCACTGCTAAGAGTTTATGGCCGTGTGGACGCAGCTAGTTGGTTGCCCATAGAAATTAGACGTCCGATTATTTTGCCGTCATCTCATCCAGTCACTGAGTTGTTTGTGGCCCATGTACACGAACAAATGAAACATCAGAATTTCGAAGCCACGATATGTGAAATTAGAAGATCATTTTGGATCCCCCGCCTTAGAAAAATTTTGCATAAGCGTGTTTCTAATTGTCTTATTTGCAGATTTCGTCGTACATTGCCGGTGCCACCACTCATGGGTTCTTTGCCAGAAGACAGATTAACGCCATATATTCGGCCCTTCACCTACACTGGGTTAGATTACTTCGGGCCCCTAACTATAACCATTGGAAGACGTCATGAGAAGAGATGGGTTGCTCTATTTACCTGCCTAACCGTCAGAGCGATCCACTTAGAAGTTGCATTCGATTTGTCCACGGATGCGTGTATTCTTGCCATTCGCAACTTTATAAACCGTCGTGGCCTGCCTACAAGAATCAGAAGCGACAATGGAAAAAATTTTGTTGGTGTTGACCAAGTCGCAAAGAAGTTTAATGAGGTGTTTGACGTGGCCCGAATCCAAGATGAACTATCATCAAAAGGTATTGACTGGCAGTTAAATTGTCCACATAATCCTGCAGAAGGTGGTATATGGGAACGTATGGTTCAGTGCGTCAAACGTGTGCTAAAGTCGACATTAAAAGAGTCTGCCCCTCGTGAACACACGCTTCAAAGTTTCCTGATAGAAGCAGAAAATATTGTGAATTCCCGTCCCTTAACACACTTGCCGTTGAGCCATGAAGATGAAGAGCCACTAACGCCTAATCATTTTTTGCTTGGTTGCCCAAATACAGCCCAAACTTCAGCCGGAGCCACAGATGGTCAGCCCTTGATGTTAAAGAAGCAGTGGTGTATATCCCGTCAGTTACGAGATCACTTCTGGAATCGCTGGATACATGAGTATCTGCCCACACTTACCAGACGTTCCAAATGGTGTCAACGTACAAAGCCCATTGCTGTTGGTGATTTGGTCCTCATATGTGATTCTGCAGTCTCCCGTAGAGATTGGAAACGTGGCCGAGTGGAAGAAGTGTACAAAGGCAAAGATGGTGTTATTCGTCGTGTTAACGTCCGTACCAGTACTGGTGTCCTGATGCGTCCTGTTTCCAAACTTGCCGTCCTAGATTTGAAGAAGTGAATCGTGACCGATCCACGGGGGTGGGAATGTCGCTTGATGGCTCTTGATCAACGAAACCATTATTGAATTTATTTATTTATTATTATTTTAAGTTAATGTTGTTCTGTGAACCACCTTAATGTTTACTTGTTTTGTCCCTTGATCAGTTATTTGTTATTTATTGTATTCCCTTTTGTCTTCATTTGTTTATCAAAACTGATCAATTCCTCTTTGTCCCTATAGTCAACTGCAGTGCTTTTTGTTTCGTTAAGTTGGTACCGTTATTTTAAATGTGTTATACACATAAAGAATAGTGGCCCAACATAAATTATTTTAATAAGAAAATTTAGTTCGTTCAAGGAAAGCACTGCGGTAAGTTCGTCTTGTACTTTTATTATTTTATTTTAATTTGTAATTTTTTATATTTAGAAATAAACGTTTGCACCATTTAGAAGAAATTTGAGGCCTTTTATTTGGTGTTGGTTAAATTCGCCCTTAACGAACGACCGTCGCAGCCAGCGATAACAATGGCAGACTTCTTCGTGGGTAAACTCCTAACTTACAGAATTATTAGTTCAACCATGGGCAAAGCTACAGTCTTCAAAGTAGCATGTCGAGGTACTCCTCAGGGTAATGTTATGAAACTGGACTGGACTGGCCATTGCACTCTATTCGTGCAGAATAGCCTTAGACATGCGGTCTTTTCCCTTCAAATACTGCCTGGCTCTTTCAGATGGTTGCAAAACCTAGGCTTATCAGTGAAGCTCTTTTATTCGAATCCTCAGATCCTCTACTCTTTAAAATGCTTAACTGGATTCCGGCTGAGTCAATGGCTCAAAACATAGCCCTGAACTTAGCTATTAGGATCAGCACTACTCGAGAATGGTTTCCTTTATCTATAGGCTACTTCACTATTTTGGATTAACTTATATGTAAATATCCCCAAAAACATAGACTTCACCATTCTCATCCCATTCTTCACTGAACATAGATATCTCTGGAGCTCTAGAGTCGATTCTAGAGTTGGGACCATAGGGATTTGAAAGGATGGATCTAAATCAAAAAATGGAGTGGATGGAGGCTTTTTAATCCCACTATTTATTTTAAGCTGTCAAAACTCTTCAAAATTCTACAGGCTGGAATTTAAGCCATCTATAGAGGGAGTTAATGGCTAAGGTACCACCGAATAAACTACGGATGTTCGTCATTTGTACTGACAGTCTTGCAGCCATTCACTTTATATTTTCCGCCTTTTCGACATCAATTCTTGCTCGTGAATGCCGGGCATCCGTAAATGAAATAGCGAGACATTCTAATATAGAACTTTTTTGGGTACGTAGTCACAACAATGTACCAGGTAACATTATTGCGGATAATCTAGCAAAACTCCGTGCTCTTCTTAGTCAGAAGGATATTGATTAATATATAAGTATATCGCTATTAGCCCATAAATTGCTCATTAAGCCCTATTTAGGTACATGTAGACCAACTGGTCATGCACAGTCTCAAGACTAACCTGGCCAACTTACATTAGTAAGCGTTCTGCAGTCTTGGTTTCCCTACCACGCCATAGATAGACTACGCACTCTTATATCAGTAGTCATTGCAGGGCACTGCAATGACCACTGTAGAGGTTGTCATAACGTCAAGGAGCATGAAACTGTCACTCCTCTGCCACTGTCCAGCTCTTGTTGATCTTAAGACTGACTATTTAGGCTAACCGTTTTTGCAGGATTTGTCTAAGGGTTATTCTTTGTTATAAAAAATTGCCTTTTTCCAAAACAAAATAAATGCGAATTATAATATTTTGCAAAATGTTAAATATTTTGTTAATGACTTTAAATTTTTTGTTGGGTTATTTCTATTTTTCTGACTTGATGGCTTTGAGTTTTTCCGGCTTAATAGTTCCAATTTTAAAAATAGATTTCTATTAACTCGCCTTTATATGTAACCCTAGCAACTTTTGATCATCCTTCAGAAATCTTTTTCTTTAACATTCTTCACTGAACACAATTAGTAGGCAAAATGGTTACCTTTTCTACCCCTTTTTCTTATACATATCTGGTTCATAAAAGCTCTTAATTAAAACAACCCTGTAATGAATCTACAAAAAATAAGGCATAAATTAGACTACAAGGAATTAAATGAATATCAAGACATTTCAGTTTATTTTTATGACAATAATAATAAGAATAATAATGATATGTAAAAGCTTATTAAAAACGTCGAAAAAGGCAGACGTCAGCGGCAGTAAAACACATGAAATGAAACATAAAAAATAACAAATAATTCAAGACCCCAACCTACCTCAACAGAAAACACAAACAAAAATTCAGATAAGGAGAGCAAAATAAATAAGAAAATAAACCTACACACAGACAGACAAGAAACATACAAACATAAGTACACAAATAAATTTTGCACGCACAGAGGCCTATAAAGAAACACTCAATAAAAGTGGAAATATTTATGAGGCTTTTTTGTTACTCTTTGTTGTTGTTTTTGGTTTATTTTTAGCTTAAGCCTACCCCAACCCAATGAAACACACACACACACACAACACACAAAAATATTACTCATACGACTCATGTTAACGAAGTCCCCATTTGCTCTCTGTCTCTCTGATTTTGATTTTATGTTAAACCAGTGATGGACAAGTTATTACGACAGTACTTTTTTTTGATACTATTTGAGGTTTTTACCCAAGAAAACAGTTTTTTATACCCACCATCAACAAGAATGGGGGGGGCGGTATATTGAGATTGTCATTCCGTTTGTAATTTCAAAAACTAAAATTGAAGTATATTCTGAATACTTATGAAATTCTAAGACGATTGTGTGATTGTCTGTTGTCGGCACGATAAAACCTTAAGGATATAGGTCACTGAAATTTTTCATAAATATTCTTCATTTCTTGAAAAATTTTGGTATTGAAATCGGTCAAAATCGGTTTACATTTGATCATAGCTCCCGTATAACCTCGTCTAGGCTAATCGCTTATTTGCTAATAACTGACAAATTATAATAGCTATGATAATAAAATTTGGTATATAGAAGTTTTACATAAGTACTAGGCAGCATATAAAATTTCATCCAAATCGGTTGACATTTAACCATAGCTTCCATACAAAAAACTTATGGAAATAGCCTATATTCCATCTAAAATACACTTAAATGCCAATAAATAAAAGATATAACCACTAAATTTAGCCCAAGGAAGTCTTATGTAAATACCAGACAGTGTGCAAAATTTTGTCACAATCGGTCACCATTTGACCATAGCTCCCATATAAAAAACTTACGGAAACACAAAAATACAAAAAGAAAAGGGGGTTTATGTCCGTCTGTCCGTCAGATAAAACCGCGATAACTCCTTAACTACAAGAGCTAGAGAGACACATAAGTATTTTTGATATGTTATAGAAGTTGTGTACCCAAAATGGGCGAAATCGGTTCTCATTTAGTTAGAGCTCCCATACAACCCCGCCCCGGAAAACACATTAATGCTGATAAATTGAATACAATTGTAATAGCTAAGACGACTAAATTTAGAATAGAGTAGTTTTATGCAACTTTTGGTTAGTATGTCAAATTTTATAGGAATCGGTCCATTTTTGACCATAGCTTTCATATAAAAACCGCTTGCGGGAACCACTAAAATGCCACAAATGTCAGTAAAAAGCTATTAAATTATAAATTGTGACAGCTATGGCCACTAAATTTTGCACAAATAAACTTTATATAAATACCAGTCAATGTATAAAATTTTGTGACAAACGGTCAACATTTGACAATAGTTCTTACCTATATAACATCCCCTTTTTATACCCACCATCAAAAAGAATGGGGGGTATATTGAGATTGTCATTCCGTTTGTAATTTCCTTAATATTGGCTCAAAAATCAAAAACGATATATATTCTGAATCCTTATGAAATTCTAAGACGACTGAGCGATGTCCGTCTGTCTGTCCGTCTGTCTGTCTGTCTGTTGAAATCACGATAACGCCTAAACGAAAGGAGCTAGCTCACTGAAACTTAGCAAAAATATTCTTCATTTATGAGAAAATTTTGGTATTGAAATTGGGCAAAATCGGTTAACATTTGACCATAGCTCCCGTATAACCTCGTCTAGACTAGTCGCTTATTTGCTAATAACTAACAAATTATAATAGCTATGATGACAAAATTTGGTATCTAGAAGTTTTCCATAAGCACTAGGCAGCATATAAAATTTCATCGAAATCGGTTCACATTTAACCATAGCTCCCATATAAAAAACATACGGAAACAGCCAAAATTCCACCTGAAATTCACTTAAATGCCAATAAATGCTAAAATGTAATAGCTTTGGCCACCAAATTTAGCACAAATAAGTCTTATGTGAATACCAGCCAGTGTGCAAAATTTTGTCACAATCGGTCACCATTTGACCATAGCTCCCACGGAAACACAAAAATACAAAAAGAAAAGGGGGTTTATTTCCGTCTGTCCGTTAGATAAAAGCGCGATAGCGCCTTAACTGAAAGGGCTACAGCAACAAAATTTTGCAAAATCAAGTCTTATGTGAATGCCAGTCAGTGTGCAAAATTTTGTTACAATCGGTCACCATTTGATCATAGCTCCCATATAAAAAACTTACAGAAACACAAAAATACAAAAAGAAAAGGATATTTATGTCCGTCTGTCCGTCAGATAAAAGCGCGACAGCTCCTTAACTACAAAAGCTAGAGAGACAAAATTTTACAAAAGTATTTCCGATATGTAACAAAAGTTGTGTACTGAAAATGGGCGAAATCGGTTCACATTTAGTTAGAGCTCCCATATAATCCCGCCCCGGGAAACACATAAATGCTGATAAATTGAGTAGAATTGTGATAGCTATGACGACTAAATTTAGTATAGAGAAGTTTTATGCAACTATTGGTCAGTATATCAAATTTTATAGGAATCGGTCCATATTTGACTATAGCTTTCATATAAAAAACACTCCCGGAAACCAAAAAATCGGTCAACATTTGGCTATAATTTGGTCAACATTTTGAATTAACTGCACTCTCGTACAACTTGAGGTGGGTATATAAGATTCGGCACAGCCAAATATAACACTCCTACTTGTTTAATTTTATATTTTTTACATTTTCTTGAATTTTTTTGAAGATGGCAGTTTCTGCAAAAAAAAAAGAAGTAAGAGTGTTATATTTGGCCTTGCCGAATATTAAATTCAGAAATATCTCTCATATATGTATTTACGAGGGTTCAGCTAATTCAAAATGTGGACCAAATTCGAAAAAAAATTGTTACGCTAGTTGGTATTGTTAGTAAAATATTTGGACTAAATTCGGTTGCGGGAGCTTTATAGTTCAACATTTTTACTTTGAACAAAATTCGGTATCGTAACCTTGCATTGTTTTACATTAATAAGTTCTTAAATGCTTTTCTTTAAGCTTAATATTTAGTTAGAATAAAAATGCTGATAGTAATACGACAGGTCCATATATTTTGTTAGCAGTTCCTAATGCATCTACCGTATAAAAAGTCTGGACATTGGTGCAATCTTAATATGCTACTTGTAGCTTCGAATCTTTTTGGTTGTAGATATAAAAAGGGGATGTTATATATATATATATATAAGAATTACAGCCAAATGCTGACCGATTGTAACAAAACTTTACACAATGACTGGTTTTTATATAGAGCTTATTCTTGCAAAATTTAGTGGCCATAGCTGTCATAGTTTCTAATTGAATAGCTTTTAACTGGCCTTTGCTACATTTTTTTTTTTTGGTTTCCGGTTGTGTTTTTTATATGAAAGCTATAGTCAAATATGGACCGATTCCTATAAAATTTGATATACTGATCAATAGTTGCATAAAACTTCTCTATTCTAAATTAAGTCGTCATAGCTATTACAATTGTATTCAATTTATCAGCATTAATGTGTTTTCAATACACACTCTTAAGATATCGGAAATACTATTGTAAAAGTTTGTTCCTCTAGCTTTTGTAGTTAATAAAGTTATCGCGCCTTTATGGACGGATGGACATAAGCCTTCTTTACTTTTTGTATTTTTGTGATTCCGTAAGCTTTTTATATGGGAGCTATGGTCAAATGGAGACGGATTGTGATCAAATTTTGCATATTAGTTGGTGTTGACATAAGACTTCCTTGGGTGCTAAATTTAGCGGCCAAAGCTATTACAGTTTATCATTTATTGGCATTTTAGTGTATTTTAGGTGGAATTTAGGCTGATTCCGTAAGTTTTTTGTATGGGAGCTATGGTAGAATGTGATCCGATTTGGATGAAATTTTATATGCTGCCTAGTACTTATGTAAAACTTCTATATATTAAACTTTTTCATCACAGCTATTATAATTTGTCATTTATTAGCAAATAAGCAATTAGCCTAGACGAGATTATACGGGAGCTATGGTCAAATGTGAACCGATTTTGCCCGATTTCAATACCAAAATTTTCCAAGAATTGAAGAATATTTATGCTAATTTTCAGTGACCTAGATCCTTAAGGTTTTATCGTGACGACAACAGACATACAGACCGACAGACAAACAGACAATCGTCTTCAAATTTCATAAGAATTCAGAATACACTTTTGGTTTTTGAGCCAATATTAAGGAAATTACAAACGGAATGACAATCTCAATATACCCCCATTCTTTTTGATGGTATAATAATTATTTTTGATGGTATAATAACGATTTGTTACACTTGGGATGAAAAAGTACTCATAATCACTTAATCCCATCTCTGTGTTAAACTATTACCCCATTTCCTGTTAATGTAAACACACATACACCTTAACATACCACATGTAGGGAAATACTTGAACATGACAATGAATTCTTTTTGTAAGGTAACAGAAACAGTTAGAGAACTGTTAAGCTAACATAGTTGGGTAATGTAAATGATTAAATGTAATGTAAAAGGGGGTAATGTTAGAGAATAGAAGTAAATAAACATTTTAATGAAGAACAATAACAATTTAGTTACTTTTGTACATAAAATAAGAAGAAATTGAAGGGATGGGTTAATTTTTAAAAAGATTTTGGAAATAATTTTTGTATTTGAGTTAAAAATGATTCAAATAATAAACAGAAATTAAATATTTTTGTGGAAAAAATAGAAATTATTTTTTTTTTTTTAAAGAATTTTTTTTAAGACAATCTCTTTTTGTTTATGATTTAAGAGCTTTTTTAAAGAGCTAATTTTGAACAAAATGTTCTCTTTTAGGAATTTCACTTTCATTTATCAACATTTGGTTAAAAGTATTAAATATGCTCCCTCTTTGGGGGGGCTCTGTTAACTTGTTTTTCTTCATTTTGCTCATTTCAAAAGTAAGAGTGTTTTTAGTTTGTTTCTCTCTCTCTCTTAGAATGTCTTGTTTTCATTGGGGCCTTTAGTAACTTAATAAGCATTTGTTTGTGTATTTCTTTTTCGAAGGGGAGTGCATTCGTTTATTTGCAAAATAAAAGCGAATTTTTCAGTCAGAGAAAGTACGTTAAATGAAACGGTTAAGAATCCCGGTATATTATAAAACAAGAATTCTTTCAAGCGATTTTTTCTTCTCAAACCGAAAAAGTATACAAAAACAAACACGGAATAAAATGCAAAGGAAATGAAAAAAGAAATAACAAAAAATAATACAAAATAAGGAAAATTGTTAAGAAAGTGAAAAAAAAAAATTTTAAAGAAAAATTTTTGAAATAAGAAAAAAAAAATAAATGGAAAAATTTTAAAGAAAATTTCAAAAAAAATTTAAAAATAATTTCAAAAGAAATTTTAAAGAAAATTGCAAAAAATTTTAAAGAAAATTTCAAAAAAAATTTTAAAGAAAATTTAAAAAAATATATTAAAGAAAATTTTAAAAATATCTTAAACAAAATTTCAAAAAAATTTTAAAGAAATTTCAAAATAAAAAAAAATCACAAAAAAAAAATCAAAATAAAAATATTTTAACAAAAAACAATTGATAAATTCTTAATAATTTAATAAACTTTTGAAATTTTAAAATAAAAAATTATACAAAAAGTGGAAACAATTTTAAAGAAAACAAAGTTTAAAATAATTCAAAAAATTTTTTTAAGAAATTAAGAAAGTCAAACAATTTTTAAAAAATTAAAAAAGTTCAGAAAAATTTTTAATTATTAAGAAAAAATCAGAAAAATTTCAAAAAAAATATTTTAAATTTAAAATAATTCAAAAAAAAAAAAAAAAATTCTGAAAAATTTAAAAAATTTTAGAAAAATTTAAAAAAAAAATTCAGAAAAATTTAAAAGAAATTCAGAAAATTTTTTAAATATTAAAAAAAAATTAAAAATTATAAAAAAAATTTTAAAAATTCAGAAATATTAAAAAAAATGAAAATATAAAAAAATGAACTAATAAATTCTTAAATATTTAATATATTTATAAAAGAAATTCTTACGGTTAAAATATTCTGAAAAAAGTGTTTTAAAATATCCCTAAATACAAAAGAAAAAAATAATTTCTTCACAAATAAATTTTAAGAGGTAAAAAAATTTATGAAAAAAATTGTAAAATAATTCTAACGAATTCTCAAAAGTAGAAAGAAAAAAATGTTTTAAGGAATATTCCTTAAAAATTAAAAAAAAAAATATTTTCTTCACAAATAAATTTTAAAAGGTAAAATAAAAAAAATAAAAAAAAAATTTTAATTATTTTAACGCATTCTTAAAAGTAAAAAGAAAAAATGTTTTAAGGAAAATTCCTTGAAATAAATAATAAAAAAAATAAATAATATCTTCACAAATAATATAAAAAGATAAAAAAATTATGAAAAATTTTTTTAATAATTCTAAAGAATTCTCAAAAGTTAAAAGAAAAAAACTAAAAATAAAAATGAAAATGTTTTAAAAAAAAACTGACAAATTTTAAAAGCCATTAAAAAAACAAAAATTTATAAAACAATTTTACAGAAAAAAAATATTGTGAAATAATTTTGAAATTTCCAAAAAACGAAAACTTTGAAATTTCGTAATTGTAAATTTGAAAAAAAAAAAATTAAAAAAAAATATAAAAATTAAAAAAAAAAATTAAAAAATTTTAAATAAATTTAAAAAAATATAAAAAAGAGAAAAAATATAAATTCTTATTTAAGAAAATCATTAAAACTTAAAGAAAATTTAAAAATTCAAAATTAATTAAAAAAGTTAAAAGAGATTAAAATTTTCAACAATTTAAATTATTATACAAAAATTATTAAAATTGAATTTGTTAAAGAAAAAGGATATAACTTAAATTTTTTAAATAAAAAACAATTGAGTGTGAAATTTCTTCTCTGAGAAAAACATGAAGCATTAAAAACGATTTTTATATAGTTTAAGGTCATTATAATTCTTATTTAGTTGATGTTTAATTTGGATGATATTATTAATAGTAAAGTCTTATTTTAAACTTCAAATAATTAAAGGCGTAATTATAAAATGTTTAATATTTAATAAATTTAAGAGCTACTTTTATAACAAGGAAATAAAGAAACTTTTTTTCAAGAAACTTTGAGGCGGGCCATATTTAATATTTTCAAAATTTAAGCCTTAATGATGAAATATTCGATATTAAATAAATTTGAGCCCTGCCTTAATATAAAGGAGTCAAATTCTTTTAGTTTTTAAAGATTATGAGGCGGGCCATATTATTATTATTTTTTTATTTCAAAATAAAAACAAAATATCGAATATTTAATCAGATGTTTAAAATTCGAATACTTTCAGTCTTAAGAAATTTTAAGGCGGGACATATTCAACATATTCTGAACCAAAACTTTTTTTATAAAACATTCAACATTTTATAAATTTGTGTTCTGCCTTTATATTAAGGAGCAAAGTTTTTCTAGTTTTAAAAGATTATGAGGCGGGCCATAATAATTTTTTTAAAAATCCCAAAATAAAACATAAAGTATTTTTAGAGTTGTATTAATTTTTAAAAGTTGTGAGGCGGGCCATATTCAATATTAAAAAACAAAAGCTTTTTATCATAAATAGTTTTTAAATTTGAGACCTGACGTCATATTTAATGGTATTATACTTCTAGTTTGAAGAGATTGTAAGGCGGGCCATATTATGTTTTTAAAAAATTACAAAATTAAACATAAAATATTGAATATTTAATAAGCCTAAGATGGTTCTTAATATTAAGGATTACAATACTTTAATTTTACAGAAATTTTGAGGCGGGCCATATTCAATATTTTCCAAACTATGTTTTTTTTCTTGAAGTATTCAATATTTAATCAATTTGAGTCCCGGTGTAATATTGAGGGTTATTAGACTCTAATTTTAGGAGATTGTGAGGCGGGCCATATTGTTTTTTTTAATTACAAAATTAAACATAAAATATTGAACATTTAATAAGTTTAAGAAGGTTCTTACTATTTAGGATTACAATACTTTGTGTTTATAGAAATTTTGAGGCCGGCCATGTTCAATATTTATAAAATTAAGTTTTTTTTCATGAAATATTCAATATTTTATAATTTTAAGATATGTCTTAATATTAAGGTGTAAATTTTTTTAAGTTTTTAAAGATTTTGAGGCGGGCAATATTCATTATTTTCAAAATTAAAACATTTTCATGAAATAATCAATATTAAATCAATTTAAGTCCTGCGGTAATATTAAGGAATATAATACTTCTAGTTTTAAGAAATTGTGAGGCGGGCCATATTCACTTTTCAAAAAATGTCAAGCTTAAATATTAAATATGGAATATTTGATATGTATAAGACGATTCTTAATATTTTGGATAAGAATACTTTAAGTTTCATGAAATTTTAAGGCGGGCCATATTCAATATTTCCAAACTTACAACTTCTTTCCCGAAATATGTAATATTTAATCAATTAGAGTCCTGCCGTAATATTGAGGGGTACTATACTTCTAGTTTTGGAAGATTGTGAGGCGGGCCATATTCACTTTATAAAAAATTTAAAGTTTTAACAAGAAATATTGAATATTCCTAAAGCTTAGGATAATTTTTAGTATTTAGGTTTATATTACTTTCAGTTTCAGGAAATTTTGAGGCGGGCCACATTCACTTTAAAAAAAAATTGCAAGCTTTTACATAAAATATTTAAAAAGTGTAGAACGATTTTTAGTATTTAGGGTTAAATTACTTTTAGTTTTAAGAAATTTTGAGGCGGGCCATATTTATTATTTAAAAAATTAGAACTTTAATTATAAAATCTTTAATATTTTTTTAAAATCTAGCTCTGTTTTAATATTTGGGGTTTTAAGACTATCTATTTTATTCTGCTTTGAGACGGGCCATTGTCATTACTTCTAAAAAACGGAGTCTTAAATCATGAATTCTTGATTTTAAGTCATTTTAAGACCAATAGTACTATGTTCGAAGAAGACTGGAGGCTTTGGTACTTGTTTTCTATAGAAAATTCTGCTTTGACGTTTTCTATAGAAAATTTAGAGTCGGTCTTAGTTTTGTTTACAAAAGTTATCGATGGCTTAAATTTTTGTATAAAATAGTTGGCGTTGGTCCTAGTTTTATATATAAAATTAGGCATTTTCCAGACTTTTCTATAGAAAAATTGGCTTTATCTTTTGTTTCCTATGGAAAAATTGGTTTTATCCTTAGTTTTCTATAGAAAAGTTGGGTCTAAGTTTTATATATTTTTACAAAAATATTGATATATTGAAAATCTTTGCATATGTTCAAAATTTTTCTATTTAAAAATTTATCGTTTACATTTAAAAGAAAACTTTCCTTTATGACAAAGTAAAACAAATACAAAAACCTTTGTATACAAAACCCAGTGTCCTTGTCCTTGGTTAATGCTAAATGTTATAACAAGGCTTCATTTATATGTATACAAAAATATAACAACAATAAATATTCGTCCCTTTAGAGAAAAAACCCAACAACTATTAGCCAAAGAAATAATAAATACTGTAAAGAAATTTAACATTACAGAGAAATTCAATGAAACTTTTAAATAAAATATCACCCTCCAACAAAAATAATGTTTAGTCCATAAATTTTACAGTAATAACTAAAGTTACTGTTAAATAACTTAAAATAACAGGCCCCTCTAATGTTATTATTTACCCAAACAACCCCCCACCACCCACAAAACAAAAGTAATTTAACATTACTCTCTTGCTCTTGAAATGTTATAGTTACCTCGCTCTATTTAAATGTAAACAAAATAAAAGCAATTGAAATAAAACAAAAATTCAATGTTAAATTAACACATGAATGTTATTTGTGCTCTTGAATGTGCGAGTATGCGAAAGTGTTTGTATATTTTTACAGATTTTCCTCATTGTCGTCATTCACTGTCACTGCCAATGTCAAAGTCGTTGTCGTTATCGTCGTCGGCTGTTTGTAATAAATGAATGTTTGTTGTAGTTGATTAAATTTTGTTTATTAAACTTGGCACAGGTGTTGTTGTTGTCGTTTTTGTTTGCTTTTTTGTTTTGTTATTAAATAAATTTATAACTGTATTTTGTTATGCTTTTTTCTATTTTTGGCGGGGGGTTGCCTTATCACTATTAATCATTTTCTTTTAACAGCGGAAGTGCGTATGAGCAAATGTGCCATAATGTCAATGTATTTTTCATATGGTCATGGCGTTTGTGTTAATGTGTGAGAGTGTAATTACATCCAACAGCTGTTTTCGGTTTTAATTTTATGACTTAAAGGGGGTTAGCTTAATTGGAGAGAACTTCAGGAAAATATTTTTTTAGTTAATAGAGGAAAAATTTAGGGGCATAATTAGGAAAATTTTGAAAAATTTTTATAAAAAATTGTATATGAAAAGTTTTATATAAAAAAAAACTGAGAGCCAGAAAAACTTTCCTATGGAAAACAAAGGCAAGGAAAACTTTTATATAGAAAACTAATAACCAAGAAAATTTTTCTATAAAAAACTAAGTCCCAGGAAGACTTGTCATAGAATTAGGACAACTTTTGTATAGAAAACTAAGGCATAGGACAATCTATAGAAAACTTTTCTATAGAAAAATTTCTATAGAAAACTTTTCTATAGAATACTTTTCTATAGAAAACTTTTCTATAGAAAACTTTTCTATAGAAAACTTTTCTATAGAAAACTTTTCTATAGAAAACTTTTCTTTAGAAAACTTTTCTATATAAAACTTTTCTATAGAAAACTTTTCTATAGAAAACTTTTCTATAAAAAACTTTTCTATAGAAAACTAATTCCCAGGACAATTTTTTTATAGAAAACTTAGGCCCAGGACAACTTTTCTATAAAAAAAAATAAGTCCCATTACAATTTTTATATAGAAAACTAGGGCCCAACAACTTTTCTATATAAAACTCAGGCGAAATACAACTTTTCTATAGAAAAATAAGTCCCATGACAACTTTTCTATAGAAAACTGAGTCCCATTACAAATTTTCTATAGAAAACTAAGGCCTAGGACAACTTTTCTATAAAAATCTAAGGCCCATTACAACTTTTCTATAGAAAACTAAGTCCCAGTACAATTTTTCTATAGAAAACTTAGGCTCGGGATAACTTTACAACTTTTCTATAGAAAACTCAGGCGCAAGACAACTTTTCTAAAGAAAACTAGGTCCCATGACAACTTTTCTATAGAAAAGTCCCATTATAATTTCTTTATAGAAAACTGAGGACCGGGAGAACTTTTCTGTAGAAAACTAAGTCCCATTACAAATTTTTTATAGAGAACTAAAGCCCAGGACAACTTTCTATAAAAATCTAAGGCCCATTACAATTTTTCTATAGATATCTAAGTCAAATTACAATTTTTCTATAGAAAACTTAGGCTCGGGACAACTTTTCTATAGAGAAATAAGTCCCATATCTACTTTTCTATAGAAAACTAAGGTCCAGGACAATTTTTCTATAGAAAACTAAGTCCCATGACAACTTTTCTATATATAATTTAGTCCCATTACAATTTTTCTATAAAAAACTTAGTTTCAGTATAACTTTTCTATGGAAAACTAAGGCCCATAACTTTTTTCTATAAAAAACTCAGGCCAACGACAACTTTTCTTTAATTTTCAAGGAACTTTGAGGCGCGCCATATTAAATATTTCTCAAACTAAAACTTTTTTCATGAACTAAAAATTAAAATTTAGTCCCATTACAATTTTTCTATAAAAAACTTTGGTTCGAATAACTTTTCTAAGCCCATGACTTTTTTCTAAAGAAAACTCAGACCAACGACAACTTTTCTTTAATTTTTAAGGAACTTTGAGGCGGGCCATATTTAATGTTTTCAAAATTAAATCTTTTATCATTAAATATTCGTCATTAAATAAATTTGAGCCTTGCCTTAATATTAAAAGGTAAAATTCTTCTAGATTATAAAGATGGTGAGGCGGGCCATATTCATTTTTTTTTTAATCCCAAAATTAAATATAAAATATTGAATATTTTATAAGTTTAAGACGATTTTTAATATTTTATATCATCATTCTTTTTGTTTTAAGAAATTTTGAGGCGGGCCATATTAAATATTTCTCATACTAAAACTTTTTCCATGAACTAAAAATTAAAATTTGGTCCCATTACAATTTTTCTATAAAAAACATAACTTTTATATAAAAAACTAGGGCCCATGACTTTTTTCTATAGAAAACTCAGGCCAACGACAAATTTTCTTTCATTTTCAAGGAACTTTGAGGCGGGCCATATTTAATAATTTCAAAATTAAAATTTTTATAATTAAATATTCGTTATTAAATAAATTTGAGTCCTGTCCTAATATTAAAAGGTAAAATTCTTCTAGATTATAAAGATGGTCAGGCGGGCCATATTATTTAAAAAAAAATCACAAAATTAAACATAAAATATTTAAAATTTTATAAGTTTTAGACGATTTTTAATATTTTATATCACAAGTCTTTTGTTTTAAAAAAATTTGAGGCGGGCCATATTACTATTTCTCAAACTAAAACTTTTTCCATGAACTATTCGACATTTAATAATTTTGAGCCCTGCCTTAATATTAAGGAGTAAAATTGTTCTAGTTTTTAAAGATTGTGAGGCGGGCCATATTTACTTTTTTAGAAAATCACAAAATTAAACATAAAATATTGAATATTTTATTAGTTTAAGGAGATTCTCAACATTTAAAATATAAATGCTTTCAGTTTCAAGAAATTTTGAGGCGGGCCATGTTTAATATTTCCCAAACCAAATCATTTTTGATAAAATATACGATATTTAATAAATTTTAGCCCTAAAAGGATTTTATCCGTATGCTTTGAGTTAGGGCTCAAATTTATTTAATATCGTATATTTCATGGTGAAAGCTTTAATTTTAGAAATATTGAATATGGCCCGCCTCAAAAGTTCATGAAACTAAAAGTATTCTTACTCTAAATCTTAAAGATCGGCAAAAATTTTTAAAATTTTTAGGGTTTAATGCTGTTATTTAAGGAAAAATTTTAATGGCCCGCCTAAAAAAATTAAGGAACTAAAAGTTTTATAGCTTTTCACTTTAAGAAATGAACAAACATTTAAAAACTATCCAAAATCTTATAATAAAAGCTTTAGTTTCAGCGATAATGTGAATGGCCCGCCTAAAAAATTCATAAAACTGAAAGTATTCTAAGCCTTAATACTAAAAAACGTCCATAATTTATAAAATATTTGGTATTTTATGTTTAAATTTGAAATTTAAAAAATAAATAAATATGGCCCGCCTCAAAATCTCTTAAAACTAAGAGAATTTTATCGCTAAGTTTTAGGGAATAGCTCAAATTTATTTAGTAACGTATATTTCATAATAAAATCTTTAATTTAGGAAATATTTAATAAATATTAATATGGCCCGCCTCAAAAATTCATGAAACTGAAAGTATTTTAAGCCTAAATATTAAAAAGCGTATTTAATTTATTAAATATTTGATATTTTACGTTAAAGCTTTGTATTTAAAAAATAAATAACTATGGCCCGCCTCAGAAACTCCTAAAGCAAAGAGGATATTATAACTAAATATTAGGGAATAGCTTGAATTTATTTAATATCGTATATTTCATAACAAAATCTTTGATTTTGGAAATTTTTAGTAAATATTAAAATGGCCCGCCTCAAAAATTCATGAAACTGAAAGTTTTTTGAGCCTAAATATTAAAAAACGTTTTTAATTTATTAAATATTTGATATTTTATGCTAAAGCTTTGTATTTAAAAAAAAAAAATAAATATGGCCCGCCTCAGAAACTCCTAAAGCAAAGAGGATTTTATAACTAAATTTTAGGGAATAGCTTAAATTTATTTAATATCGTATATTTCAAAATAAAATCTTTGATTTTGGAAATATTTAGTAAATATTAAAATGGCCCGCCTCAAAAATTCATGAAACTGAAAGTTTTTTGAGCCTAAATATTAGAAAACGTCCTAAATTTATTAAATATTTTATGTTTAAGCTTAAAATTAAAAAAAATAAAAATATGTGGCCCGCCTCAAAATTTCTTAAAATTAAAAGGATTGTAGCCCTATGTTTAAGGGAAGGGCTCAAATTTATTTAATAAAGTATATTTTATCATAAAATCTTTAATTTTGAAAATATTGAATAGGGCCCGCCTCAAAGTTTCTGGAAAATAAAAGTTTTCTACCAATTTCAAAGATTTTATAAGTTTCCTAAAGAAAAAGTTATTTTTTAAAAAATAATAGTATGGCCCGCCTCATAATTTAGTAAAACCTTAAGTATTTCATCCCTTAATATTAAAGCAAAACTCAAATTATTTAAATTTCGAATATTTAAAAAAAAACTAGGGCTATTGCTTTACCTTACCTGAGGAAACCTGTCAGAATATATAACAAAGCGTCTGATTATAACAGATACAAGTCCAATAAAATTTATTAACAAAATAATGACAAAATACAAAAATAAATAAGAATATATTTAATGTGTGTTTGTTAGAAAAAAAGTGAAAAATAGCAACAAAAAAAAAAAAGAGAAATAATTTATTTATAAAATTGCGGCAGCAAAAATATTTCAAGGTTAGTCGTATCTCACTTGAACAAAATTAATAATTCACCTTTAAGTTAAATGAAATGAATATAAGTGAAAATATACAAACAAATAAATATAAATATAATTAATACAAAAATAATGCACAGAGAGAAATTATAAAACAAATTCTAAATGAAAGTGAAGTTAAAGAAATTTAACAAATAAAACCCTTCAAAACAAAAACCAATCGAACAAAAATACAATTTTATAAAAAAGTTTTAATATTTATAAGTTTTTTAATAAAATTTAAAATAAATTTAAAAAATTAAAATTGAAAATTCTTCAAATTTAATTTTGCTTTTCTTTTTTCATTTCAGGTCTAATCATGGCAAAAACTTGACAAACAAATTTTTAATAACTCCAAAAGAAAAGTTTAAAAGCTTTTTTTAATCAAAAGTATTGTTTTTTAAAAACTTCAATTAACCAATTATTTAATTAATTAAAACAAATATAATTTTTATAAACATAATAATCTTAATTATTTAAACATATAAAATATCTACAAAATAGTCATCTCAAATTATAAATATAATTTAATTATATATTTATTCGTATTATAATCACAAAATTTTGGAATATTATTTAATCAACTAGAAACAACATAATAATTAATCAAATCAATCAACAATTATAATTAAGGTAAGTTTAGCCGAGACATAAACCAAAGAACACTAAGTATCCAAGCCAACCTTTCTAAAGAAAGACAAATTTTCTATAAAAAAAAACTAAGAATAAAGACAACTTTTCTATAGAAAATTCAGGCGCAGGACAACTTTTCTATAGAAAAATAAGACCCAGGAGAACTTTTCTGTAGAAAACTTAGGCCCATGACTACGTTTCTATAGAAACCTTAGGCCCAGGACAACTTTTATATAGCAAACTAAAGTCCAGGACATAAAAAAGTTATCCCCATGATATTTTTTCTATAGAAAACTAAGACCCAGGAGAACTTTTCTATAGAAAACTAGGATCCAGAACAACTTTTCTGTAAAAAACTAAGGCCCAGGAGAACTTTTCTATAGAAACCTCAGGCCCAGGACAACTTTTATATAGCAAACTAAAGTCCAGGACAACTTTTCTATAGAAAACTAAGACACAGGACAACTTTTCTATAGAAAACTAGGACCCAGGGAAACTTTTCTATAGGAACCTCAAACCCAGAACATCTTTTCTATAGAAAACTAATCCCTATCACATTTTTACTATAGAAAACTAAGAACTTTTCTATAGAAAACTAAGGAACAGGACAACTTTTCTGTTGAAAACTTATCCCTATGACATTTTTTCTATCGAAAACTAAGACCCAGGACAACTTTTCTATAGGAAACCAAGGCGCAGGACAACTTTTCTATAGAAAACTAAGGCCCAGGACAACTTTTCTATAGAAAACTCTGGTCCAGGACAACTTTTCTATAAGGTCCAGGACAACTTTTATATAGAAAACTCAGGCCAACGACAACTTTTCTATAGAAAATTCAGGCGCAGGACAACTTTTCTATAGAAAACTAAGGCCCAGGAAAACTTTTCTATAGAAAACTAAGACCCAGGAAAACTTTTCTTTAAAAAAATTATTAAAAATTAATTATTTCATGGTTTAGGTTCCATTTTTAGAAGTCATGATTATGGCCCGCCTCAAATTTTCTTGAAACCGAAAGTATTTGAACCCTAAATATTAAGTCAATGCCCGAAATTAATCAATACTAAACATTTTGTGATTAAAGCTCTAATTAAGGAAATAATTAATATGGCCCGCCTCAAAATTTCTTGAAACTGAAGGTATCCTAAACCACAATCTCATAGATCGTTACAAACTTTTTAAATATTTAATGTTTAATGGCTAATTTTAGAAAACATTAACATGGTCCGCCTTAAAGTCTTTTAGAACTAAAAGTACTCTATAAGGCCCGCCTCGAAGTCTTTAAAAACTAAAAGTTTTCTACCACTTAATCTGAAGAATGGGCAAAAATACTGCAAATATCTAACATTTCTTAAAAATAATTAATTTTAGTTTTAGTGAGTATGGCCCGCCTCAAAATTTCTTGAAACTGAAAGTATTCTATCCTTAAATAGCAATTATTGTCTTAAATTTACTAAATTTTATGTTTAAGCCTAGAATTTAAAGCAAAAATATTATGGCCCTCGTCACATTCTCTTAGAACAAGAAGCATTTTATCACTACATATTAAGGCAGCGCTTAAATTTTTAAAATATTGAATATTTTATGATGAAAGCTGTAATTTTGGAACTATTGAATATGGCCCGCCTCAGAATCTCTTAAAACTAAAAGAATTTTACTTCTATATAATAATTTAGGACACAAATTTATTCAGGACACAAATAAAAATCGAATATTTAATGATAAAGGCTTTGATTTTGAAAATATTGAATATGGCCCGCCTCACAATCTCTTAAAACTAAAAATATTTTAACTTAATATATTAATACAGGGCACAAATTTATAAAATACCGAATATTTAATGATAAATTCTTTAATTCTGGAATTATTGAATATGGCCCGCCACACGATCTCTTTAAACTAAAATTATTGTGCCTCTATACAATAATTCAGGACACAAATTTATAAAACATCAAATATTTCATGATAAAAGTTTTAATTTTAGAATTAATAAATATGGCCCGCCTCACAATCTCTTAAATCTAAAAGAATATTATCCCTAAATATTAAGACAGAGCTCAGATTTATTAAATATCGTATATTTCGTGATGAAATCTTTAATTTTGAAAATATTGAATATGGCCCGCCTCAGAAACTTTTAAAACTAGAACGATTTTACCTCTTTATATCAACTCAGGACACAAATTTATGAAAAATCGAATATTTCACAGTAAAAGCTTTAATTTTGGAAATCTTTTAAAACTAATCTTTTAAAACTAAAAGTATATAATCTCTAAATATTAATAGACGGCTCAAATTTTAGATTTCTTATATTATGTGATAAAAGCTTTAATTTTGAAATAAATGAAATTGACCACACAATCTCTTTAAACTAAAAGTATTTTAAACCTTAATATTAAGGCAAGTATGAAATTTAATAAACTTCGAATATTTTATCATAAAATATTTAATTTTGGAATTATTAAATATGGCCCGCCTCAGAATCTTTTCAAACTAAAAGTATTTTACCTCTAAATGTTAAGGCAGGGTTAGAATTTATAAAATAACGAATATTTCATGAGAAAAGTTTTAATTTTGGAAATCTTGAATATGGCCCGCCACAGAATCTCTTAAAACTAGAAGGATTTTACCCCCTTATTTATTAAATATGCAATATTTTTTAATAAAAGCTTAAATTTTGAAAATAATGAATATGGCCCGCCTCGGAATCTCTTAAAACTAGAGGGATTTTAGCCCTAAATATTGAGGCAGGGCCTAAATTTATAAAATTTCGAATATTTTATGATGAAATCTTAAATTTTGAAAATATTGAATATGGCCCGCCACAAATTTTCTTTGATATATTAGGGTTTTTATTGAATTTTAAATATTTTAAGCTTAATAATAAGTTTTCTTTAGAAAAGTTTGAATTGGCTGTAGTTTTCTATAGAAAATTTTTTGTTAGACCTTAGTTTTTGAATTTTTTGCCAATAATTTTCTCGCTTTTTCTTTTTTTTTCAGTTTTCTACTACTAAATTATACATTTAGCCATTAAAAAAATAATTTTAAAAATAAACGACAAATATAATTTGAAACTCAAAACTTCAGCATCTACCACTACAAGTATTATTAGCTGCATATTAAAGCCAAGCTCCTTCTTCTAATTCTACTCATCTAATCTAAACCTAAACCAAGGATATATTCTTAAAATTTTAGAGGATCTTTGAACATAAACGATCTACAATATATACATACATACATACATAATTGTTACAAACATACTCATTAGCAACATAAGTTTCAAGCAACAGTCGCAGGTTTAAGGACAACGTGAATTATTAAAAAAATAAAATAAACCAGGATTTATACTTTTATAAGGCAAAACAAAAAATAAAAGTTGATAAATACTTTGTTATAAAGATATTTTTATAAATATAAATTAAGGACTAAGGATTAAGGATCTAGCTTATTAAGTTACAGTTTTAAGGATAAGAGAAACTTTGAAGGCTGATTGTTACATAAGAAGAGAATCATATAAAGAAATTTTTACAGAAAATAATTCAAAATTTTATAAATTTTAAGAGAAGAGACTGATTTTTTAAAAAAAAAGAAAATTTAAGGAAATTTGTAAACATTACAAAAAAAAAACTTATTCATAACTTCTCCCAAAAAGAAAGTTATAGATGAGACCCTAAATTTAAAGGAAACACACAAAAAATTTTAGTGATTTGGATCTAATCCCTTGATATATTTTTGGAACATATTTTTGGATTAAATAAAGTAAAAATTAACTTAACAAAATGTTGAAAAAATTGAAATGTCTAGAGGCAGCCAATATTTTGGCTCGGGAAGTGGCCTCAAACTCAATTTCACATCAAAACAATCATAACAATAATTTACAAGCTAACAGCAACAACAACTCAAATACAACTACAACAACCAGTGTTAAGATCATAAAAACCGAGCCTTTGGATTTTGAAATGTTGCATCTGGAGGAGAAGGATTTGAGGGAGAGAAATTTGACCCGAGATAATGAGACCACCACCACCATAACCTCATCTTCCTCGAGTATAAATACACAAAACCAACCACCTCCTAATCCACCACAAAGATATACCCATGTCCAAGTGCAGACAGTGCCTCCCAGACAGGGTATAACCAACTCAGGGGCTTCACAAAAGGTCATTCTCACCCCAAGAGTGGAATATGTGCAAATACCCCTAAATAATGGGGAAAGAAACCTTAGCAATGGCAATTCTCCCCAAATTATTATCACACGCACTTTAAGCCACAACAACAACAACAATAATAACAACTCTTTAAATTCCACATCAGTCTCTTCTAGCAATTCAGTGCAACCTCAGCATCACCAGCATCATACACATCACATAGCCCGCCGGCACTCGGCTAGTCCCTCGCAATATCATCGGGTCTCTCTTAATGTCTCGCACTCTAATAATAATTCACACTCAGCGCCTTCATCACCACCGCCTTTACATCATCAGCAACAGCATCAGCCTCAGACCTTGCAACCACAAACAACACCTCACAACTCAGGTTCTCAGCATGTGAGAGTCATACGGGATGGTCGTTTGTATGAGGAAACTTTAACAAGCTCAACAATGCCCCTGCGCCGGCATTCGGTATCGCCGCCTCCCTTGCAGCATTATTCACGTAATACCACGGTTTCCAGCGTAAGTGGGGCGGCCGGCTTAGTAAGGCGTTATACACCACAATCGCCACCTTTGCCACCTCCACCGCCGCCACCTTCTTCCACAAATCTTCAAACACATGCAAATAACTCGCCTTCAGCATCTTCACAGACCAACAACAACAGCAGCAGTCTTAGTGCTTTAGCGGGTTCCTCAACAGGTCAGAAATATATCATCACCAATACACCCTCACAACGCAAATATGTGGTGAATTTGATCTCAAATTCACCTTCGAACCATCAAACCACACACATCTATCAGGCATCAACGCCAGCAACTCATACATCCAACTCACACAATCAACAGCAACATATTATAATACCATCGGCGCCCACTACACAACAACATCTTATCGCTCATCATCATTCTGCATCAAATTCGGCCTCCTCCGGCTCTAGCTCTCTTTATCTTAATAATCATCTTATGAACTCATCTCATCATCATCATCATCACAATTCACCTTCATCCTCTAACTCATCAGCATCATCTTCTTCAACTCTGAATGCCTCTAACTCTAATCAAACTTCACATATATTTCGTACTCCTCCCTCTGTAGTGTCCAGCAGTAGCGGTCATCATTCGTCCTCCTCCTCTAACTCTTCCCATACTTCGTCTTCTTCTTCTTCTTCGAATGCTTCTCACCACAATCAAAATAACAATTGTAACACTGCCATGCGTCCACCGCCGCCACCTCCACCTCCTAAAATTAAACATTCTTCCATGGGTCTTCAGAGTCATGGTGGAGTCGTGGTGGTGGGTAATGGTGGCCTAGGATCGGCGGCAGCTTCATCTTCTAGCGCCCATTGTACGCAATCATCAATGTCTTCTTCGTCATCGTCGTCTATGTCATCTTCTTCCTCGTCTTCGGGCATGGGTGGAAGTTTGAATGGGAATTGTGAGGAGCCCTCAAGTTCGATACCGGATTTAGGTAAGTCTTTTCAAAATTATGTATTAAATAGATGTTTAATGGCATTCAAAATCGATAATGAAATTAAAATTGAATTGAGGAAGCTTGAATCAAACCTTAGGTTAGACTGAATCGAACATTGGTTATGTTCGTTTCGAACATAAAACATTTTTATATGAAATAATTTACAATTTAAATTGAAATTAAACAATATTAAGTTGCTCCAATTAAGTACACACGATTTTTAAAACAAAACCAAAAATATTGACCGAATTTTTATTTTATCAGAGATGTTTGAATCAAACATTAAGTATGTCTGAATCAAACTTTATGTATGTTTGAAAAAATCAAAAATTTTGTCTCTAAATTGATAGATTACTCCAATTTTTTTCTTATTTTTATAAGAAATTAAAAAATTTTTTTTTATAAGAAATTAAAAAATTTTTTTTTATAAGAAATTTTTCAAAAATTTCTTGTTTTTATAGAAAAATTTTCAAAAATTTCTTATTCTTATAGGAAATTTTTCAAAAATTTTATATTTTTTTACGAAATTTTTCAAAAATTTCCTATTTTTATACGAAATTTTTCAAAAATTTCATATTTTTATAGAAAATTTTTCAAAATTTTTTTATTTTTATAGGAAATTTTTCACAAATTTCTTATTTTTATAGGAAATTTTTCAAAAATTTCCTATTTTCATAGGAAATTTTTCAAAAATTTCCTATTTTTATAGGAAATTTTTCAAAAATTTCCTATTTTTATAGGAAATTTTTCAAAAATTTCCTATTTTTATAGGAAATTTTTCAAAAATTTCCTATTTTTATAGGAAATTTTTCAAAAATTTCCTATTTTTATAGGAAATTTTTCAAAAATTTCCTATTTTTATAGGAAATTTTTCAAAAATTTCCTATTTTTATAGGAAATTTTTCAAAAATTTCCTATTTTTATAGGAAATTTTTCAAAAATTTCCTATTTTTATAGGAAATTTTTCAAAAATTTCCTATTTTTATAGGAAATTTTTCAAAAATTTCCTATTTTTATAGGAAATTTTTCAAAAATTTCCTATTTTTATAGGAAATTTTTCAAAAATTTCCTATTTTTATAGGAAATTTTTCAAAAATTTCCTATTTTTATAGGAAATTTTTCAAAAATTTCCTATTTTTATAGGAAATTTTTCAAAAATTTCCTATTTTTATAGGAAATTTTTCAAAAATTTCCTATTTTTATAGGAAATTTTTCAAAAATTTCCTATTTTTATAGGAAATTTTTCAAAAATTTCCTATTTTTATAGGAAATTTTTCAAAAATTTCCTATTTTTATAGGAAATTTTTCAAAAATTTCCTATTTTTATAGGAAATTTTTCAAAAAATTCGTATTTTTATAGGAAATTTTTCAAAAATTTCCTATTTTCATAGGAAATTTTTGAAAAATTTCCTATTTTCATAGGAAATTTTTCAAAAATTTCCTATTTTCATAGGAAATTTTTCAAAAATTTCCTATTTTGATAGGAAATTTTTCAAAAATTTCCTATTTTTATAGGAAATTTTTCAAAAATTTCCTATTTTTATAGGAAATTTTTCAAAAATTTCCTATTTTTATAGGAAATTTTTCAAAAATTTCCTATTTTTATAGGAAATTTTTCAAAAATTTCCTATTTTTATAGGAAATTTTTCAAAAATTTCCTATTTTTATAGGAAATTTTTCAAAAATTTCCTATTTTTATAGGAAATTTTTCAAAAATTTCCTATTTTTATAGGAAATTTTTCAAAAATTTCCTATTTTTATAGGAAATTTTTCAAAAATTTCCTATTTTTACAGGAAATTTTTCAAATTTTGCAAAAATGTTTTTAATTTTATAGGAATTATTTAAAAAATTTGTTATTTTTATAGAAAATTTTTGAAAAATTTCTTATTTTTATAGGAAATTTTTTAAAAATTTCTTATTTTTATAGGAAATTTTTCAAAAATTTCCTATTTTTATAGGGAATTTTTCAAAAATTTCCTATTTTTATAGGAAATTTTTCAAAAATTTCCTATTTTTATAGGAAATTTTTCAAAAATTTCCTATTTTTATAGGAAATTTTTCAAAAATTTCCTATTTTTATAGGAAATTTTTCAAAAATTTCCTATTTTTATAGGAAATTTTTCAAAAATTTCCTATTTTTATAGGAAATTTTTCAAAAATTTCCTATTTTTATAGGAAATTTTTCAAAAATTTCCTATTTTTATAGGAAATTTTTCAAAAATTTCCTATTTTTATAGGAAATTTTTCAAAAATTTCCTATTTTTATAGGAAATTTTTCAAAAATTTCCTATTTTTATAGGAAATTTTTCAAAAATTTCTTATTTTTATGAGAAATTTTTCAAAAATTCCTTATTTTTATGAGAAATTTTTCAAAAATTCCTTATTTTGATAGAAAATTTTTCAAAAATTTCTTATTTTTATAGGAAATTTTTTAAAAATTTCTTATTTTTATAGGAAATTTTTCAAAAATTTCCTATTTTTATAGGAAATTTTTCAAAAATTTCCTATTTTTATAGGAAATTTTTCAAAAATTTCCTATTTTTATAGGAAATTTTTCAAAAATTTCCTATTTTTATAGGAAATTTTTCAAAAATTTCCTATTTTTATAGGAAATTTTTCAAAAATTTCCTATTTTTATAGGAAATTTTTCAAAAATTTCTTATTTTTATAGGAAATTTTTCAAAAATTTCCTATTTTTATAGGAATTTTTCAAAAATTTCCTATTTTCATAGGAAATTTTTCAAAAATTTCCTATTTTCATAGGAAATTTTTCAAAAATTTCCTATTTTTATAGGAAATTTTTCAAAAAATTTCCTATTTTCATAGGAAAATTTTCAAAAATTTCCTATTTTTATAGTAAATTTTTCAAAAATTTCCTATTTTTATAGGAAATTTTTCAAAAATTTCCTATTTTTATAGGAAATTTTTCAAAAATTTCCTATTTTTATAGGAAATTTTTCAAAAATTTCCTATTTTTATAGGAAATTTTTCAAAAATTTCCTATATTTATAGGAAATTTTTCAAAAATTTCCTATTTTTATAGGAAATTTTTCAAAAATTTCCTATTTTTATAGGAAATTTTTCAAAAATTTCCTTTTTTTATAGGAAATTTTTCAAAAATTTCCTATTTTTATAGGAAATTTTTCAAAAATTTCCTATTTTTATAGGAAATTTTTCAAAAATTTCCTATTTTTATAGGAAATTTTTCAAAAATTTCCTATTTTTATAGGAAATTTTTCAAATTTTGCAAAAATGTTTTTAATTTTATAGGAATTATTTAAAAAATTTATTATTTTTATAGAAAATTTTTGAAAAATTTCTTATTTTTGTAGGAAATTTTTGAAAAGTTAAATTTTCTCAGTGTTTCAAAATCATTTAATTCATGACTTAATTCTAACGGTATTTATGTATTTCTAAGATCTTTTTCTATTAACATAAACATTTTTTTAAAATATTCATTAATTGTCAATAAAATTATAAAAAAAACTAGTTACAATTAATATGTAAGTGAAGGATTGAAATTAAAACTTATTTCAAATGAAAAATCCCAGACTAAATATTTTATTTCATTTTGACGTGTTCGTACTCGTATCATAGAAAACCAGTTGACCCTGAAGGCTTAAAGATACATATTTAGATGCCAGATACAAATAGAAACAAACACTTTTATATAAATATCTCTAAGATACTCGCATTTACTAAGTCCGTCCGTCCGACCGTCTGTCCGTCCGTTAGACCGTCCGTCTGTCCGATCGTCTGTCTGTCTGCTCATGCACTTGCACTTGGGGACTGACATAAATGCTATCATTGTTGTTGGTGTTGTCAAGTTGACAATTCATTAGAACAGACAAGGAAATGAATTGTGCAATAGATTTTTATATATAAAACTAAAACAACAAAAACAACAACCAAAGTATTTGTTTAGTTAGTTAGAAATCATAATTATAAATCAATATTTAACTATTGAACTTTAATAGAATTATCTTATATATAATTATGGTCCGTCTGTCTGATCATTTAATACAAATCAATTATTAACTCGAGAATTAAGGTCATTGGGAAAATATGTTTTAATTAGAAATTCTACGAAACGGATGTTTATTAAGCAGTTGGTTTTTGTTTTTTTTTTCGGAATCCGATCTCAAGTTGTTTAACTCAATCCAAAAGGGGGTTTCATTTTACAAAATTCATTCAAAGAATTATTACAAAGTCGAGAGTTATAATGAGGCACGTATTTACAAATCCAACCGTTATTTAACCTCGTAAATTAATATTTAAACAAAAAAACTTGAATATGAAATTTAAAGATTTAAAAAAAACTTTTAAAAAAGTTAAAAATCTAAATAAAATGAAAAATTACACTTATAGGAATTTTTTATTATTTTTTCTATTTTTAAAAGAAATTTTCAAAATTTCAATATTTAAAGGAAATTTCGTAAATTTCTTTAGTAAAAAGAAAATTTTTTAAATTTCGTTATTTAGAAAGAAATTTTAAAAATTTTGATGTATAAAGAAAATTTCATAATTTTTTTTTTGTAAAAGGGAAATTTTCTAAATTTCGATATTTAAAGGAACATTTTTAAAATTTCTATATATAAAGGAAATTTTGTAAATTTCTTTAGTAGAAGGGAATTTTTCAAAATTTCCATTTTGAAAGGGAAATTTTCAAAATTTCCATTTTTAAGGGCAAATTTTTAAAATTTCCATTTTTAATGGCAAATTTTTAAAATTTTCGTATTTGAAGAAAATTTTTGAAATTTCTTTTTAAAGGGAAATTTTCAAAATTATATCGAAATTTTGTAAATGTCTTTAGTAAAAGGAAATTTTTCTAAATTTCAATATTTCAAGGGAAATTTTCAAAATTTTGATATTTAAAGAAAATTTTGTGATGGAAATTTTGTAAATTTCTTTAGTAAAAGGGAATTTTTCAAAATTTCTATTTTGAAAGGGAAATCTTCAAAATTTTCATTTTTAAAGGCAAATTTTAAAAATTTCCATTTTTAAAGGCAAATTTTTAAAATTTTAGTATTTGAAGAAAATTTTTGAAATTTCTTTTTAAAGGGAAATTTGAAAAATTATATCGAAATTTTGTAAATGTCTTTAGTAAAAGGAAATTTTTCTAAATTTCAATATTTCAAGGGAAATTTTCAAAACTTTGATATTTAAAGAAAATTTTTTGAATTTCTTAATAAACGATTTTTTCTTTAAATTTTGGCATTTAAAGGGAAATTTCAAAAACTTCGATATTTAAGGAAAATTTTGTAAATTTCTTTAGTAAAAGAGAAATTTTCAAAATTTCGATATTTGAAGGAAATTTTGTAAATTTCTTTAGTAACATTTATTTTAAAAATTTCGATATTTTATAAATTTTTTAGTAAAAGTGACATTTTTTAAATTCCGATATTTAAAGGGAAATTAACAAAATTTCAATATTTGAAGGAAATTTTATAAACATCGATATTTGAACGAAATTTTGTAAATTTTTTTTAGTAAAATTTTCTAAATTTCTATATATAAAGGGAAATTTTCAAAATTTCGATATTTAAAGGAAATTTTGTAAATTTCTTTAGTAAAAGGGAAATTTTTTAAATTCTAATATTTAAGAGGAAATCTTCAAAATTTCGATATTTAAAGGAAATTTTGTAAATTTCTTTAGTAAAAGGAAGTTTTTTAAATTTCTTTAACAAAAGGGAAATTTCATAAATTTCTATTTTTAAGGGAAATTTTCAAAAAAATTTCGTTATTTAAAAGGAAAATTTAAAAAATTTCGATATTTGAAGGAAATTTTTTAAATTTCTTTAGCGAAAGGGAAATTTTGTAAATTTCTTTAATAAAAGGGAAATTTTAAAAATCTTGGCATTTGAAGGGAAATTTTCAAAATTTCGATATTTTAAAGAAATTTTGTAAATTTTCTTTGTTAAAGAGAAATTTTCTAAATTTTAGAGGGAAATTTTCAAAATTTCGATTTTTTAAGGAAATTTTGTAAATTTTTTTAGTAAAATTGAAATTTTCTCAATTTTGATATTTAAAGGGAAGCTTTCAAAATTTCGATATTTGAAAGAAATTTTTTAAATTTCTTTAGTAAAAGGGAAATTTTGTAAATTTCTTCACTAGAAGGGAAACTTTTTAAATTTCGATATTTAAAGGAAAATTTTCAAAATTTCTATATATAAAAGAAATTTTCTAAATTTCGATATTTAAAGGGATATTTAAAAAATTTAGATATTTAAAGTAAATTTTATAGATTTTTTTAAAGAGAAAAATTTTCAGAATTTCGATATTTAAAGGGAAATTTTTAAAATTTTGACATTTAAAGTAAATTTTGTAAATTTCTTTAGTAAAAAGAAAATTGCCTTAATTTACATTTTAAATGAAATTTTCTTTAGTAAAAGGGAAATTCTACAAATTTCTTTAGTAAAAAGGATATTTTCTAAATTTTGATATTTAAAGGAAATTTTGTAAATTTCTTTAGTAAAAGAAGATTTGCTAAAGTTCAATATTTGAAGGAAAATTTGTAAATCTCTTTAGCAAAAGGAAAATTTTCTAAATTTCTTCAGTAAAAGGGATATTTTCTAAATTTAGATATTTAAAGCTAAATTTTCAAAATTTCGATATTTAAAGTAAATTTCGGTATTTAAAGATAAATTTAGAATATTTTAGATATTTCACATTGGGAAATTTTTAAAATTTCGTAATTATAGCGAAATTTTCCATATAGAAATTTTATTACTTATAGGGAATACATTTTTATACTTTTGTTATGTTGCAGCATCATGTTGCTGCAACATTTCAGATTGAAGTAAATATTTTTTTTGCTATTGCTATTATTATTTGCTATTGGTACTCAGACTTAGGTAGATGAAAACATTTTCGAATTTGTCAATAAACTTTCAGCAACATGTTGCTGCAACATTTTTTTAAAGTGATTTTGGACTAAAATCTATGAAATATTTTTATAAATCATATAAACAACATTTTTCATCAAACATGTTGCTGCAACATTTTTCATCAGCAACATGTTGCTGCAACATTAGGCATAAATATTGAAATTTTATTGTTTAGAACCTATTTTTAGTAGACCAAAATTTTTCAGATAAAGAATAACTTCAAAATTTGTTTTAGTTCTTGGCAACATGTTGCTGCAACATTTTTTTTATATATTGAGATTTTCACAAAAAACCTGCTTCAAAGCAATGGAATATTTTTGTAAAGCATTGGTATAACATCTTATCATTTTGAGTTTGTTGCTGCTTTTTTGGCAACATGTTGCTGCAACATTTTGGCTAATTATTAAAAAATTAAAATTGAACTATTTTAAAAGGATTTGTCTAGCGATTTGACTAAAATTGATCAGTTGCAAGTTTTTAAAAATTTGTAATTACATTTTCGGCAACATGTTGCTGCAACTTTTGATGCTAAGCCTGATTTAAAAAAAAAATTGATTAAAATCTACGAAATACTTTTGGAAAACAAAACAGCTTATCATTAAAGGTATTTCATTTTCCATTAAAATGTTGCTTCAACATTTTTTGTATTTAACTTGATTTTCTTGTAAATCTAGATTAATATCCATGCAATATTTTTGTAAAACATAAGTATTACAAATAATCGTTTGAAAACTTTTGTTCTTCAGCAACATGTTGCTGCAACATTTTGCCTAAAAGCTAAAATTATACTTTTTAAAATCAAATTTCATAAGATTCCTTTGAAATTTCTCAACGTGTAGTCTACAATTTATTTAATTAATATTTTGGTACACAATTTTTTTGTTAAATCTCATGACGCGTCTTTTTTTTGTTAGTATTTTTTTTATTTGTTTTATTGTATCCGACTACTCTCAGTTACGTGTGTGTAGTTTTAATTCTATTCTAAAGTTTTATTTATTTTTAAATTTGTTGCTTTTGAATTACTCGTATTTTTGCATTTTTTTGTTTATTTTAAATTCATTTGTATGGATCAAGATACATTCATCGTATATACTAGAGTAAAAAATATTTATAATTTTAAATATTAAATATGCATTATAGTTTGTTTTGTTGTACTTCTCTTCTTTTTGTTGGATTTTGTTTATGCAAACTTGTCTACCGATAGTTTTGAATGATGAGAAATGATCTGAATTTTTTGAAAAATGTTTAATATTTCAGACTCATATTCAGATGATGAAAATAAGGAAGTCTTTAGACTTTGTAAAACAATAAAGTGGAGGGGAATTTTAGGAGATTCCATAACAATTTCAAGTGGTTTTGTTAGTCGTAAAAATTTTAATAGATTTTTAATGAGTTTTTAAGTCCCCTACATTCTTTAAAATATTTTGTCATTTTCTGAAATATTAATTTAATATTTTTGGTGCTTTATATTTAAATAATTTTTGGTGTTAATTGTGCACTTTTGTTTAATGGACTTGACGTTCTAACAATTTTTCGATTGTTGCTGTTGCTGTCGATGGCATTGAAATTTTGAAATTTTAGCTGTGAAATGACCTTGTAAAATAATTAAATTTTTTGAATATAATTTCAAACACATATACCAACTTTTTCTAGAACAAAAAGGGTAATTTTTCAAAAAACAAATTAAAAATATGAATAACCACGATATCAACATGTTGCCTAAAAATATTTTTACACTTTAGTGATAGAATTTAATTTTTACAGTAAAAAATTGTTTTAACATATAAAATTTGTTCATAAAATTTTCAAAGTTTAAACATTTTTGATCACAAATAAGTTCAGCAACATGTTTCTGCAACATTTTTTTTGCAGAAAAGCTTTAGCCACATTTTTTAGATTAATACTAATACAAGAGGAATATAGATTTAAGCACAAGTAATTTCTTAATATTATCTAAAAACTAATGCAACATGTTGCTGAAACATTTTAATGCAATATATAATATTGCAGGAAAAATATTTGAATTTAAGGTGAGAAATATTCAAAATTTTGAGAAATAATTTTAATTTTTGATAAATTAGTGATAGCAACATGTTGCTAGAAACATTTTTCAATTTCTATGGAACCATTTAATTTATATGGCAAACAATTTTCATTCAAATTTAAAAATTTGTTTACAAAATTTTTATAAATTTTACATCATAGAGATTTTGGATCTCAAAAAATTTCAGCAACATGTTTCAGCAACATTTTTATTTGCCCAAAAGTAGTAGTCATATATTTTTGATTAATAGTAATACAAAATAAACAAAGATATAAACACAAAAAGCTTCTTTACATTAATTGAAAACTAAAGAATCATGTTGCTGAAACATTTTAAAGCAATACTTATTACATTAAATTTCTTATTTCAACTCATTCAGGAAAAATATTTGAATTTAAAGTGAGAAAAATGTTGCTAGAAACATTTTTTTTAATTTCAATGGAACCATTTAATTTATGTGGCAAAAAATTTTCATTTAAATTTTAAAATTTGTTTACAAGATTTTTTTAAATTTTAAATTTTATAGACATTTTTGAAAATTCAGCAACATGTTTCTGCAACATTTTTATTTGCCCAAAAGCATTAGTCATATATTTTTGATTAATAGTAATACCAAATTAACAAAGATATAAGCACAAATAGTTTCTTTGCATTAACTAAAAACTATAGCAACATGTTGCTGAAACATTTTAATGCAATATATAATCTTTTAAATTTCTTATTTCAACTCATTGAGCGAAAATATTTGAATTTAAAGTGAGAAAAATTTTAAATTTTGAGAAATAATTTTAATTTTTGATAAATTTGTGATAGGAACATTTTGCTAGCAACATTTTTTTTCTATGGAAACTTTTAAATTATATGGAAAAAAATGTTCATACTAATTTGAAAATTAGTTTACAAAATTTTTATAAATTTTAAATTTTATATACATTTTTGATCTTAAAAAATTTCAGCAACATGTTTCTGCAACTTTTTTTTTTGCCCAAAAGCATTAGTCATATATTTTTGATTAATAGTCATAAGAGAAAAGTAAAAATTTAATCAGAAATAGTTTTTTTGTAAAACTTAAAACTCCAGCAACATGTTGCTGCAACTTTTTAATGCTATAAACAATATTTTAAATTTATAATTTCAACTTCTCATCAAAATAAAATTTTAAATTTGAGTTGATTTTTTCTTTAATTAATACTAGTCTCTAGCAACATGTTGCTGCAACATTTTAAAGCAAAATACAATCTTATTTATATTAAATTCCTATCTCTTTGAAAAGAACATTTTTATTTTCAATTTTATTAAAATACAAAATTTTAGGAAAATGCTTCAATATTTAACAAATTAGCGATAGCAACATGTTGCTAACAAATATTTGGTTAATGTTAACAAAATTTATGCTTTTAAATTTTAAATTTCTTCACAAATTTTATATTTCATAGGGGTTTTAGAACTTACCAGAATCAGCAACATGTTTCTGCAGCATATTTTTTGTTGCACAAAAGCATAAGTCATATATTTTAAAATATAATTTTTTATACATTTTTTATAAATTTTATGTTTCATAGGGGTTTTAGAACTTGTAGAATTTCAGCAACAAGTTTCTGCAACATATTTTTTGTTGAACAAAAGCATAAATCATATAGTTTTAAACATAAGCCACCAAAAAACAATTAAGATATCAGCATAAATCGTTATTTTAATTTATTTGAAACTCTGGCAACATGTTGCTGCAACTTTTTATGGCGATCTTTAATCTGTTAATATCTGACTTTAATTCCTTAAAAAGTCAACAAAATGAGTTTACAATTTTTTATTTAAATAAATTTTACATTTTATAGACATTTTTTATCTAATATAACATAAGCAACATGTTTCCGCAACATGTTTATAAACTTAAAAACCATAAATATAGCCTTCAAATTTTAAATCTGTTTATGAATTAATAAATTTTACATTTTGCATGTGCTTTTAATCTCTAAATATGTTTATAAAGTCTTAGGAAACATGTTGCTGCAACATTTTTATGTATATTTATGACATAAATATAATGTCATTATTTTTAAAAATTAATAACAAATTATAATTTCGAAAAGAAAAAATATTGCTGCAACATATTTCATCAAAAATAATATAAGCAACATGCTTCCGCAACATGTTAGTAAACTCAAAAAGCAAAAATATTGCTTTCAAATTTTAAATCTGCTCACGAATTAATAAATTTTACATTTTTATGTTTTTTTAATCTCAATAAAATAATAACATTTTTGGCAACATGTTGCAGCAACTTTTTAATATAGATTTATTACTTAAATATAATGTCATGGTTTTTAAAAAATCAATAAAAAATTAAAAAAATTCTAGTTTCGAAAAAAATGTTGCTGAAACATTTTTCATCTAAAAATAATATAAGCAACATGTTTCCGCAACATGTTAGTAAACTCAAAGCGCAAAAATATCACTTTAAAATTTCAAATCTATTCATGAATTTGAATAATTTTTAATATTGTATGTTCTTTTAATCTCTAAATATATTTATAAGATTTATGGCAACATGTTGCAGCAACATTTTATAATATTTTTATTACTTGAATACAATTTCATGGTTTTCAAAAATCAATAAAAAATTAAAAAATTATAATAAAAAAAGATGTTGCTGCAACATTTTATACAAGTTTATGGAAACATGTTGCCGCAACATTTTATTTACATTATATTTTTCTAAACTAGAATTTCATAATTTCCTAAAATCAATAAAATAAAATTATAATTTAATCATCTTTATTTTTGGTTTAAAAATGTTGCTGTAACATTTGATAAAAGTTTATGGCAACATGTTGGAGCAACATTTTAATATATATTACAAAAATAGAATTTTAAAATTTCCTAACATCAATAAAAGATGTTAAAATTACAATTTTATCATCTTTATTATGACGATTTGTTTGAAAATGTTGCAGCAACATTTTCAAACAAATTGTTGGCAACATGTTGCCGCAACATTTTAATAAAGAATTTCATTATTTCTTAAAAAGATGAGAAAATTATAATTTTGAAAAAAAAAAACAAGAAATGTTGCTTCAATATTTTAAAACAAGTTATTGGCAACATGTTGCCTCAAAATTTTGATATAGAATTTCATTTAAAGAATAAAATTTCTTAAAAAGCTTATAGAACTATAATTTCGAAAAAAAAAACAAAAAATGTTGCTGCAACATTTTGATTAAAATTGATTTTGAGCTAAAATGTCTTATTTTAAATGATTTATTGATACAATTTGATGACATAACAACTTTTTAAATAATTATTTCTTTTTCTTTGTTATATTTAACATTTTGACTCTTAATAATTCAATAAAACAATTAACAACACTTCCACCTTTCCCCTTCAAAATGTCTAAACTCTTCACCATTAATGTGGTCTGAAGTGATTCAAATACTTAATTAGAACTGGTTATTTCGAATAATTCTCAGAAATCAAACGAAAAAGAAAAAAAACGACTTAATTAAGAACCCCTAAAATTTTATACATCTCCAAAAAAATAAAAGTGACACTTTTGTGTGTTAGTTTGAAAGCTACCACTTACCTCTATTGTTCCTGGAAGTCTAGAGCGACATTTGATTTATAGGAGAGCTACGTTTCAGCTTAAGGTATGTCAAATTTGTTATTAAACAAAGAATCTCTATATGAAATATGAGACCGGCGGTCTACTATATTGTGATATTTAAGCCTCTTTCCGACAAAGCAAAAGTCTGTATCAGTGATGGAATGGGTTCAAAATTCTTTTAACCCAAAAACACACGAAGCCGACGAATCGCCGATCAACTATATTTTGGCCAAAGGGGCTCAAAATTCGTTAAAGCTTTTCCTAACTCTTACTCTTGATTTCATTTGAATTCTTTGTATTCTGTATGACACATATTGATGTTGACTTTTCAATTTTTTTCTTTATATAATTTTATTTTGCGTTTTTACTCGATTTTAATGTATTTTTTCGTTTAGTAGCCATAAAAAGTCAAGGTTGTCCACATTGTTTCATAAACATGCATTCATAGTTTTTGCGAATAAAAAAGCCACAAACCAGACAATAATTGTGGATATAAAACAACAAGGGAAGAGAATTAGAACTTTGTTTTTGAGACTGGTTGACTGAACAGGTATTAAATCAAATTTTGAAATTATTTTTGAGATAATCTCATAAATTAATAAAGAATATAAAATAAACAAATTTTACAAATTGTTAATTTCTATTGTGAATTGTAGGTTCTAAGTATGATAATATAAACAACCAATTAGCAACATGTTGCTGGAATATTGACTTACAAATCATGTTTTTTTAACCCATTCAATCATTTGAGATGAAAATTTCTTAGAAATATTAAAATAAAAAAATGTTGCAGCAACATGTTGCTAACAATTTTTTTGCTTTAAACAACAAAAATTTCATTAATTTGTATTTAAAAATTTGTATACAAAATTTTGCAATGTATAAAATTTTAAAATATTGCAGCAACATGTTGAAAAAATAACAAAATGTTTACACAACAAAAAATTAAAGCATTTTTTAAAATGGATTTTTCTAAAGTTTTGACTCTAAACAAAATTACCAGAGAAATTATAATACTAATACACTATAAGCAACATGTTGTTGGAATATTGAGAGACAAAATTACGTTTAATTGAAAACTAAATAATGAACTTAATCATTTGTGGTAGAAATTTATGAAGAATAATGAAATATATAAAAATGTTGCAGCAACATGTTGCTAACAATCTTTTTTACTTCAAGCAACATAGCATGTATAATTTGTTTAATAAATTTTTTTTCGAAATTTCTTTCGATAGGAATTTGTTATATACAAATTTTTTCGATAGAAAATTTTTGTATAAGAATTTTTTCGTTAGAAAATTTTTGTATAAAAATTTTTTTGATAGAAAATTTTTATATAAACATTTTTTCTGGAGAAAATTTTTGTTAAACATTTTTTTCGATAAACAATTTTCGTATAAAAATTTGTTCTAAGACAATTTTTGTGTAAAATTTTTTTTGAAAAATAAAATCTAAAATCTATAAATTTTTCTATAAAAATTTGTTTTTTGTAAAAAATTTTGGTAAAAAATTTTTCTTATAAAAATTTTATCGTTACAAAATTTGTATGAGGAAATGTTTCTAAAATTTTTGTATAAATTAAGGAATTCATAATAAATTTCTGATGAAATCGGAATATTTATGAAGATTTAAAAATGTTGCAGCAACATTTTCCTAGAAATCTATATTTTAACATTAGTTCTATAGCTTAGAAAAAAGCAAAATGTAAAAGAAAAATGTTGCGAAACATTTTGTAATTTGACATCTTATAAATTATAAAATGTTGCGCAACATTTACCAGATGTATTATTAAATGAGTTAAAAGATTATATTTATATAATACAATATGAGCAAAATGTTGCTGAAGAATGGTTTATTGTTCCTAACTTTTTCGAATAGAATACAAAATTGTGTCAAAATACAAAAAATTTAAAAATTCAGGTTTATTTAACAACAAAAATCAAATGTTGCAGCAACATGTTGCGCAACATTTAACAGATGTATAGTCAAATGAGTTAAAAGATTAAGAAAAACTTCTGTTTAATCGTTGAAAATAGAATTTAGGTCGTTTGAGAATGATATTAGTCATATTATACAGGTTAAAATAAAATGTTGCTGAACATTTTTTGCAACATTTTTGTATTTTTAATCTATTTGATTATTTAACAAAATTATGTGAAAACATAATCAATTTAAAGAATTAAAGTATGTTTAACTACTAAAATCAAATGTTGAAGCAACATGTTGCGCAACATTGAACATATGTTTAGTTAAATGAGTAAAAACATAAGAAAAATATATATTATTTTGTTGAAAATTCAACGTAGTGCGTTTGAGAATGATATTAGTAGATTAAAGTAAAATGTTGCTGAAAATTTTGTGCAACATTTTTGTATTGTTAATATAATTTGATTTTTTAAGAAATTTATGTGAAAATATAATCATTTTGAAATATTTTTAGTATGTTTAACAACAAAAATCAAATTTTGCAGCAACATGTTGCGCAACATTTAACAGATGTATAGTCAAATCAGTTAAAAGATTAAGAAAACCCATGTTTATTCGTTGAAAATACAATTTAGTTCGTTTAAGAATGATATAGTATTATACAGGTTAAATTAAAATGTTGCTAAGAATTTTGTGCAACATTTTTGAATTTTTAATTTAATTTGATTATGCAACTAAACAAAGTGAAAATATAAACATTTTGCAAAATTAAAGTATTTTGTATCACTATTAATTTAAATGTTGCACAAACATGTTGCGCAACATTTAACACATGTATAGTTAAATAAGTAAAAAGATTAAGAAAAATTTATATAAATTCGTTGAAAATACAATTTAGTTTGTTTGAGAATGATATTAGTTATATTATTACAGGTTAAAGTAAAATGTTGCTAAAAATTTTGTGCAAAATTTTTGCATTTTTAATTTAATTTGATTATGCAAACAAATAATGTGAAAATATGAACATTTTAAAATATTGTAACTATGTTTAACAACTAAAATATCAAATGTTGCAGCAACATGTTGAGCAACATGTTGACCAACATTTGGAAGATGTATAGTTAAATAAGTTAAAAGATTTTGGAAATGTATATTTATTAATTTTGAATAGAATTTAATTCGTTTATGTGCGATCTAATTCCAATAATTCGGCGTAAAGCAAAATGTTGCTGAAAAATGTTGTGCAACATTTTTTTTAAATTAAAATATTATTTGATGAGGCAATAAAATTGTGAAAAAATAATTTAAGTTTAAAAATTTAAGTGTGTAAGCCGGTTAAAAGCAAATGTTGCTGCAAAATGTTGCGCAACATTTTGCGAAAAAATCATTAAAGAGGCTAAAAAAATAGCAAAAAACCTACATTTAATATTTTTGAATACAATTTGAGTCTGATTGTCTTGCCTTGGAATAAAGTGTTGCGGCAACATGTTGCCACTTAATATAATTTAGCCTTAATTAATTAAGATATTTTAAAATCCCTAACTTCTCAACTATTTATTATTTTTAATAGAACAGTCTGCGATAATAACTCTATTTCCATTAGTCTTAAGTATAAGACATTCTATTTATGTACTAGGGCATAATCTAAACTACATTCCTCTTAAGTCTGAACTATTTATTTAACAATTAAATCACTTCACACAAAACCTCTCCCTTTTATTACCTTGAAATTGTTTTCCCTATAACTAATTTAAGTTCCTTTAAAAAAAAAGTAAATAAATAATGAATGTTTTGTAAAATGTTATGGAATAATTAAAATATTTTTTGTAACTGCACCAGACATATAATCGTCATAATTTCAAATAAATATAGACATTTTTTTGAATAATAAATTGTGACTAAAGAAAACATGATAGATTGGCAACAAGTGGGTTTTTTGTACGAATTTACACCGATTACTACAAATTTTAAGTTTTGAATATAAATAAAGCAGAATTTCTACTCTAGTGCAAAAACTAGGTAAGTGTAAACGATGTTTTTATATAAAAATAAATATTATTTATTGGCGAATTATGGGTGTGGGTGGCATGTGCCACATAATTGTTTACTGTTGTTAAGAAAAAATCTATAAATTGAATTGATACTTTTGCAAACAAATATAATATGACCGCACTTTATCTATTGATTTTTATTAGATCATTAATGAGAAACTAAAGAAATATGGAAAATATTTAGAAAGAAAAGGAAATTATGAAATTATTTTTAAGACGATAAAATGTTGCTTTAAACATTATTTTGCTTCATTTAAGGCCTTTTTCTCAAGAAACTAGCTTAGCAACATGTTGCTGCAACATGTTGCTGCAACATATGTTTTTGGCAACATGTTGCTGAAATATAAACTCTCACACAAATTCTTTCTAAAACAAGAAAATAAATTCAATAATTTGAGATGATTTTTCATAGAAAATAATATGATAAGAAAATGTTGCAGCAACATGTTGCTAACATTTTTCTACTTTTAACAAAAAAAAAAAAAAAACTTTTAACAAGAAAAATTTTAAATGAAAATTTTTCTATAGAAAAGTTTTTTGATGGTCGTGGGTTCGAGTCGGGCTCAGGTTCATATCATAAATTATTTTTTTAATTTATGATTTTTAAATTAGATGAATAAATTTTAGGAATACTGAAAAAACTATGTGACACTTAGCAGTGTGGAATGCTGCATTTTCTGTCCCGCTACGGACTTCATCAGCACACTGTGTCACCAACTGTTAGATGCCAGTAGTTAAGATCATCTATTTAACTGAATTCTTAAGCGAAATTGAAAACGAGAATTATGTTAACACTCATTTCTATTTCACCTATGACCATATGATCGATTCAGTTAGACGAACTTATCCACCATAGTTTTTTCCTTTATGTTTTGTATCCCTATCCTTTATTAATCTACATTTACTTTGTACTTTAACCAACTGTCAGCTGGTAATGAAGACAAAGATTTTTGTTTTGACAAGTTTTGTTTTTTTATTCTTTTACGTTAATGCAAATTTTTGAATTTAGTATCAACTTGAAAGAGTTAATGAAAACATGTAAATCGCGGTGCCCATGCAATTTAATTGAAAGAAATTAATTTTAGTTGAACCAGAAATTTATGTTGATGGTCGTGGGTTCGAGTCGGGCTCAGGTTCATATCATAAATTATTTTTTTAATTTATGATTTTTAAATTAGATGAATAAATTTTAGGAATACTGAAAAAACTATGTGACACTTAGCAGTGTGGAATGCTGCATTTTCTGTCCCGCTACGGACTTCATCAGCACACTGTGTCACCAACTGTTAGATGCCAGTAGTTAAGATCATCTATTTAACTGAATTCTTAAGCGAAATTGAAAACGAGAATTATGTTAACACTCATTTCTATTTCACCTATGACCATATGATCGATTCAGTTAGACGAACTTATCCACCATAGTTTTTTCCTTTATGTTTTGTATCCCTATCCTTTATTAATCTACATTTACTTTGTACTTTAACCAACTGTCAGCTGGTAATGAAGACAAAGATTTTTGTTTTGACAAGTTTTGTTTTTTTATTCTTTTACGTTAATGCAAATTTTTGAATTTAGTATCAACTTGAAAGAGTTAATGAAAACATGTAAATCGCGGTGCCCATGCAATTTAATTGAAAGAAATTAATTTTAGTTGAACCAGAAATTTATGTTGATGGTCGTGGGTTCGAGTCGGGCTCAGGTTCATATCATAAATTATTTTTTTAATTTATGATTTTTAAATTAGATGAATAAATTTTTGCATTAACGTAAAAGAATAAAAAAACAAAACTTGTCAAAACAAAAATCTTTGTCTTCATTACCAGCTGACAGTTGGTTAAAGTACAAAGTAAATGTAGATTAATAAAGGATAGGGATACAAAACATAAAGGAAAAAACTATGGTGGATAAGTTCGTCTAACTGAATCGATCATATGGTCATAGGTGAAATAGAAATGAGTGTTAACATAATTCTCGTTTTCAATTTCGCTTAAGAATTCAGTTAAATAGATGATCTTAACTACTGGCATCTAACAGTTGGTGACACAGTGTGCTGATGAAGTCCGTAGCGGGACAGAAAATGCAGCATTCCACACTGCTAAGTGTCACATAGTTTTTTCAGTATTCCTAAAATTTATTCATCTAATTTAAAAATCATAAATTAAAAAAATAATTTATGATATGAACCTGAGCCCGACTCGAACCCACGACCATCAACATAAATTTCTGGTTCAACTAAAATTAATTTCTTTCAATTAAATTGCATGGGCACCGCGATTTACATGTTTTCATTAACTCTTTCAAGTTGATACTAAATTCAAAAATTTGCATTAACGTAAAAGAATAAAAAAACAAAACTTGTCAAAACAAAAATCTTTGTCTTCATTACCAGCTGACAGTTGGTTAAAGTACAAAGTAAATGTAGATTAATAAAGGATAGGGATACAAAACATAAAGGAAAAAACTATGGTGGATAAGTTCGTCTAACTGAATCGATCATATGGTCATAGGTGAAATAGAAATGAGTGTTAACATAATTCTCGTTTTCAATTTCGCTTAAGAATTCAGTTAAATAGATGATCTTAACTACTGGCATCTAACAGTTGGTGACACAGTGTGCTGATGAAGTCCGTAGCGGGACAGAAAATGCAGCATTCCACACTGCTAAGTGTCACATAGTTTTTTCAGTATTCCTAAAATTTATTCATCTAATTTAAAAATCATAAATTAAAAAAATAATTTATGATATGAACCTGAGCCCGACTCGAACCCACGACCATCAACATAAATTTCTGGTTCAACTAAAATTAATTTCTTTCAAAAGTTTTTTAATGAAAATTTTTCTACAGAAACATTTTTTAATGAACATTTTTCTTTAATGAAAATTTTTCTATGGAAAAATTTTTTAATTAAAATTTTTCTATAGAAAGTTTTTAATGAAAATTTGTCTATAGAAAAATTTTTTTAATGAAAATTTTTCTATAGAAAAATTTTTTAATGAAAATTTTTCTATAGAAAATTTTTTTAATGAAAATTTTTCTATAGAAAATTTTTTTTAATGAAAATTTTTCTATAGAAAATTTTTTGTAATGAAAATTTTTCTATAGAAAATTTTTTGTAATGAAAATTTTTCTATAGAAAAATTTGTTTAACGGAAATTTTTCTATAGAAAAATTTTTTTAGTGAAAACTTTTCTATAGAAAAATTTTTTTAGTGAAAATTTTTCTATAGAAAAAATTTTTGAATGAAAATTTTTCTATAGAAAAAAATTTTTAATGAAAATTTTTCTATAGAAAAATTTTTTTATTGAAAATTTTTCTATAGAAAAATTTTTTTATTGAAAATTTTTCTATAGAAAAGTTTTTTGAATGAAAATTTTTCTATAGAAAAATTTTTTGAATGAAAATTTTTCTATAGAAAAATTTTTTGAATGAAAATTTTTCTATAGAAAAATTTTTTGAATGAAAATTTTTCTGTAGAAAAATTTTTTGAATGAAAATTTTTCTATAGAAAAATTTTTTGAATGAAAATTTTTCTATAGAAAAATTTTTTGAATGAAAATTTTTCTATAGAAAAATTTTTTTAATGAAAATTTTTCTATAGAAAAATTTTTTTAATGAAAATTTTTCTATAGAAAAATTTTTTAATGAAAATTTTTCTATAGAAAAATTTTTTAATGAAAATTTTTCTATAGAAAAATTTTTTTAATGAAAATTTTTCTATAGAAAAATTTTTTAATGAAAATTTTTCTATAGAAAATTTTTTTTAATGAAAATTTTTCTATAGAAAAATTTTTTTAATAAAAATTTGTCTATAGAAAAATTTTTTTAATGAAAATTTTTCTATAGAAAAATTTTTTAATGAAAATTTTTCTATAGAAAAATTTTTTTAATGAAAATTTTTCTATAGAAAAATTTTTTTAATGAAAATTTTTCTATAGAAAATTTTTTTAATGAAAATTTTTCTATAGAAAAATTTTTTTAATGAAAATTTTTCTATAGAAAAATTTTTTTAATGAAAATTTTTCTATAGAAAAATTTTTTTAATGAAAATTTTTCTATAGAAAAATTTTTTTAATGAAAATTTTTCTATAGAAAAATTTTTTTAATGAAAATTTTTCTATAGAAAAATTTTTTTAATGAAAATTTTTCTATAGAAAAATTTTTTTAATGAAAATTTTTCTATAGAAAAATTTTTTTAATGAAAATTTTTCTATAGAAAAATTTTTTTAATGAAAATTTTTCTATAGAAAATTTTTTTTAATGAAAATTTTTCTATAGAAAAAATATAATAAATTTTTATAATAAATATATACAATTTTTTTTCTATAGAAACATTTTTTTATTGAAAATTTTTCTATAGAAAAATTTTTTTATTGAAAATTTTTCCATAGAAAAATTTTTTTAATGAAAAATTTTCTATAGAAATATTTTTTTAATGAAAATTTTTCTATAGAAAAATTTTTTTAATTAAAACTTTTCTATAGACAAATTTTTTAATGAAAATTTTTCTATAGAAAAATTTTTGTAATGAAAATTTTTCTATAGAAAAATTTTTATAATCATTTTTCTATCATTTTTCTATAGAAAAATGAAAATTTTTCTATAGAAAAATTTTTTTGGAAAAATTTTCATTAAAAAAATTTTTATAAAGAAAAAAAATTTTTCTATTGAAAATGTTTCTATTGATTCATATTTCTTGTCTTTATTGTCAATTTTTGCTTTTCTGAAACTTCTATTAAAATTTTTTGCTGGAATTTTTTGCTCAAGTTTATTAGTTAATGCCTGTGACATTGACATTGAATTTGAAAATTAGATGTTTTAATAATCTTGTGTTATTCTGGGAAAAAAGTCAGCAAAAACGAAAATAACACTTAAAAATGTGCCATCAAATAAAGCGACAAACAAATTTTATTTAAACAATTTAATAGAATAGAAATTTAATGGAATTTTTGTTGAAAAAAATTCGCAAAATTTATTAGAATTATTTTTGGGTGATTATGGGATTAATAAACAAATTGTGTTGAAGATATTTATTATTAATGAAAAAAAAAATTGTTTGAAATGGTGTTAGACACATGTTGCTAATAAGATTGTAACAAAACTTTTTATATCTACAAGTTAAATACCCTTATATACAGTCAAAAAACCTATAAAGAATGTACCTAGCAACGTGTTGCTAAGCTCCTTATTCTGAAATCATTAATATTTCGTCTATTAAATATATCTACGAATATATTGACCACATGTTGATGAAAAACTTATCTCTAGAATACCTTAAATATCATTAAAAACCGTCTTTACCTACAAAACAAAAACCCAGCAACATGTTGCTAAGCCCATAACTCTCGTAATACTAAGTTTTCCTCTATAAAATTAATTATTCATAACAACGCATTTAATAAATGCTTTAGAATCAGTCATAAATATTTACTAATGTCTGCTAAAATCTCATAAACATTTTGTTTATTGTTCCTATTCATATAATATCTGTATTTTTTTGCATTTATGAATAATCTTTTGTTAGCAACATTTGTTAATCCGAGCTATAAAATAACAGTAAAAAATATATTACAATTTTACAACTACTCGAATACGACATTATAACAAAAAAATAGAAAAAAACTATAACTATCTACTACTAGGTTTGAGTATAAGTATAGAGGAAAAAGTAAACGACCTTGTAATAATAACTATAAGTAAATGTATCTAGATACATTTACATTTATATCTATAAACATTTCTAGGTATATAATGAAACACCTTACACTTTATATAATATTCAGAATAAATATACGTAAGTAAAAAATAGATTGATTACACATTCTGTCGGAGTCATATTAAAAAAAGAATCAGCGGCGTAAGAAAAAAGGAAATTAAATGAAAATAAAATAAAGGCAAGAGTGAAATTTAATAACTAAAACTCACAAAAAAAAAATAAAAAGCTAAAAAGAAGTCTCTAATAATGATTTTCAATTAATTAAATAAATTTAGTTATTAAATCTAAAATTTCAAGAACTTTAAAGTAAAATGTTGCTGCAACATGTTGCCAAAACTTAAATTAATTTCCTTGTAAATGTCTTCCTTTGGTCAACTTTTCCATAGAAATGTCTACTTATGGTCAACTTTTCTATAGAAATGTCTTCCCTTGGTCAACTTTTCTATAGAAATTTCATCCTTTGATCAACTTTTCTATAGAAATGTCATCCTTTGGTCAACTTTTCTATAGAAATGTCTTCCTTTAGTCAACTTTTCTAAAGAAATGTCTTCTTTTGGTCAACTTTTCTATTGAAATGTCTTCCCTTGGTCAACTTTTCTATAGAAATTTCATCCTTTGATCAACTTTTCTATAGAAATTTCATCCTTTGATCAACTTTTCTATAGAAATGTCATCCTTTGGTCAACTTTTCCATAGAAATGTCTTTCTTTGGTGAACTTTTGTAACGAAATTTCTTCTTATCGTCAACTTTTCTATACAAATGTCATATTTTGGTCAACTTTTCTATAGAAATGACTTCCTTTGGTCAAATTTTCTATAGAAATGTCTTCCCTTGGTCAACTTTTTTATAGAAATTTCATCCTTTGATCAACTTTTCTATAGAAATGTCATCCTTTGGTCAACTTTTGTATAGAAATGTCTTCCTTTAGTCAACTTTTCTAAAGAAATGTCTTCTTTTGGTCAACTTTTCTATTGAAATATCTTCCTCTGGTCAACTTTTCCATAGAAATGTCTTTTTTTGGTGAACTTTTGTAACGAAATTTCTTCTTATCGTCAACTTTTCTATACAAATGTCATATTTTGGTCAACTTTTCTATAGAAATGACTTCCTTGGGTCAAATTTTCTATAGAAATGTCTTGCTTTGGTCAACTTTTCTATAGAAATGTCTTCCTTTGGTCAACTTTTCTATAGAAATGGTTTCCTTTTATCAAATTTTCTATAGAAATGACTTCCTTTGGCCCAATTTTCTATAAAAATGTTTTCCTTTGGTCAAATTTTCTATAGAAATGTCTTGCTTTGGTCAATTTTTTTTATAGAAATGACTTCCTTTGGCCCAATTGTCTATAGAAATGTTTCCCTTTGGCCAACTTTTCTATAGAAATGTCTTCCTTTGGTCAACTTTTCAGTAGAAATGCCTTCCTTTTGTGAAATTTTTTACAGGAATGACTTCCTTTGGTCAAATTTTCTATAGAAATGTTTTTTGGTCAACTTTTCTATAGAAATGTCATCCCTTGGTCAACTTTTCTATAGAAATGTCATCCTTTGGTCAACTTTTCTATAGAAATGTCTTCCTTTAGTCAACTTTTCTAAAGAAATGTCTTCTTTTGGTCAACTTTTCTATTGAAATGTCTTCCTCTGGTCAACTTTTCCATAGAAATGTCTTTCTTTGGTAAACTTTTCTAACGAAATGTCTTCTTATCGTCAACTTTTCTATAGAAATGTCATCTTTTGGTCAACTTTTCTATAGAAATGACTTTTTTTGGTTAAATTTTCTATAGAAAAGACTTCCTTTGGCCCAATTTTCTATAGAAATGTTTCCCTTTGGTCAAATTTTCTATAGAAATGTCTTGCTTTGGTCAACTTTTCTATAGAAATGTCTTCCTTTGGTCAACTTTTCCGTAGAAATGCCTTCATTTTGTCAAATTTTTTATAGGAATGACTTTGTTTGGCCCAATTTTCTATAGAAATGTCTTCTTGTGGTCAATATTTCTATAGAAATGTCTTCTTGTGGTCAATTTTTCTATAGAAATGTCTTCCTTTGGTCTACTTATCTCTAGAAATGTCTTCCTTTGGTCAACTTTTCAATAGAAATGTCTTCCTTTGGTCAACTTTTCTGTAGAAATGTCTTCCTCAGGTCAACTTTTCTATAGAAATTTCTTTCTTTGGTCAACTTTTCTAGAGAAATGTCTTCCTTGGGTCATCTTTTCTAAAGAAATGTCTTTTTTCGGTCAACTTTTCTATAGAAATGTCTTAATTTGGTCAACTTTTCCATAAAAATGCCTTCCATTTGTCAAATTTTCTATAAAAATATTTTCCTTTAGTTAGAAATGTCTTTCTTTGGTAAAATTTCGATAGAAATGTCTTACGTTGGTCAACTTTTATATAGAAATGTCTTCCTTTGGTCAACTTTTCTGTAGAGATGTCTTACTTTTGTCAACTTTTCTATAGAAATGTTTGCTTTGGTCAAGTTTTCTGTAGAAATGTTTTATTTTGGTCAAGTTTTCTATAGAAATGTTTTCCTATCTTGAAGATTTCTATAGAAGTTTTTTTTTTATCTTGAATTTTTCTATAAAAATGTCATCATATCTTCAACTTTTCTTTGGAAATGTCTTCTTATCTTTCGCTTTTTTATTTTCTTTCTTTCTATCTTTATTTTTTCCATTTACATTTTTCCTACCTTGAACTTTTATATAGGAATATCTCCCTATCATAACTTTTTTATTAAAATGCTTTGTTATCTTTAACTTTTCTATAGAAATGTTTTTCTGTCATCTTCTTTCTTAAAGAAATGTCTTCTTTTCGTCTTGGCAACATGTTGCAGAAGTCAGTTTAGAGTTAGGCAACATGTTGCAATTAACATTTTAGTTGATTTTAAGAAGATTCCTTTTTTATTTGAAAAAAATTTTTAACATCATTAACTCTTTAGGTTGGCAACATGTTGCTAAGCTTGTATTTAAAACAAGCTTTTTAGTTATGAAGCTTATTCTCTGTTTTGTGTATATTCTCCGCACAAAATCAATTCATGTTAATGACCTAAGTCAAGGGCACTGCACTTGTACCAGAAATCCACATAAAAACTAGTTTTACCAACTTAAACTTTGAAAAGGATAGCCAGGGGCAGAAAACCCATACATACTTACATCTGACATAAGCAAGCCTCTAACAAACCAGTTTCCCGAAGAGCTTAACTCCAGAGGCACAAATTCTTGGCTTAAAAATAAACCATGTTAAACATTTAGAAATTTTATAAACATTTTTTTGTTGCCTCTGTCTTCTTCCTGACTTCATCTTCTTTCTGCTCCGGCTGGACAACGTGACTTGATTTATACGAAACCAATAAATTTTTTTGTGAAGCAGTTTAAATTGTTTTTGTATTAGCTCGAAAAGGGTTTCATTGGTGTTTATTTATTTTCTTTATGATAAAATAAAAATCACTAAACCATGACGACTTGTTATTATTAAGTTTTACTTTTGTTCAGCAACAAAATCGTTTTGCTGCTGCTATAACTCGGTCTTGCCCTCTGAAAGTGTTTTGTGAGGCAAGTCGTTGACAATATCAAGGTCTTTTTTTTTTTTTGTTGCTGTACTTTTGATGTCTAGAGATCTTCTTTCTGGTTAACCAGATTTTCTTTTATTCGTATCAAAAGCCTATAAAAAGGGATTTTTTTTTGAAGGAAAAATGACGCACTTATTTAAAAATGAGCCATGATTTAGCAAAAGCTGTTGCTGTGTTTAAAAAGTGTGAGATCATTCATGTTTAGAGTTCATTAACTTCCATGATGTTGCTGCAACATTTGCATGTGTATGAAAATGCGTTTCCTTTTAAGTCCTCTCTCTCTAGTCAAAGTCTTTAGGATTTTCTTTATTTTAACTCTAAAGGAATTTTTTGACTTGTATTTATTTGTATGACAAAAAAAAGAAGAAAGAAAATAAAAATGTCTTTAATTAACTTCTGCCCCAGTTCTGCAGTTTATTTGTTGAGTATGTTTCATTCTTGAAGATTCAGTTTTGCGGTTGAGTTATTTCATCATGTTGTTATTTATTTAAATGCACCCTACCCAAACAAATCAATCAGTCACGTTAAACGTTTAACAATTAAGCAACATGTTGCTAAAGATTTTCAAAAAAAAAAAAAGAATTCTGAAAATTAAAGAAATGCTAAATATTGAATCAGCAAGGCTTCAGCAACATGTTGCCAAACATTACAGAAAACTGAAAAACTCTACTTTACTTACCAGCAACATGTTGCCAAACTGTTAAGTAAAATAAAAACAAATATATGTAAGAGTTTTAAAAATTATCGATCTACTAAATATTTACTCATAACAAAAAATGCTTCAGCAACATGTTGCTAAAAATAAAAGACATTTCTTTAAAAAAATTGACGATAGGTTGACGACAGGAAGACATTACTATAGAAAATATGACCAAAGGAAGACATTTCAATAGAAAAGTTGATCAAAGAAAGATCTTTCTATAAAAAAGTTGACCAAAGGAAGACTTTACTATAGAAAAGTTGACCAACGGAAGACAATTCTATAGAAAAGTTGAACAAAGGAAGACATTCCTAGAGAAAAGTTGATATTAGGTAGACATTTATAAAGAAAAGTTGTCGACAGGAAGACATTTCTATAGAAAAGTTGACCAAAGAAAGACATTTCTATAGAAAAGTTGAACAAAGGAAAACATTTCTATAGAAAAGTTGACTAAAGGAAGACTTTTCTATAGAAAAGTTGACCCAAGGAAGACTTTTCTATAGAAAAGTTGATCAAAGGAAGACATTTCTATAGAAAAGTTCACCAAAGGAAGACTTTACTATAGAAAAGTTGACCAACGGAAGACAATTCTATAGAAAAGTTGAACAAAGGAAGACATTCCTAGAGAAAAGTTGATATTAGGTAGACATTTATAAAGAAAAGTTGAAAAAACGAAGACAATTCTGTAGAAAAGTTGACCAAAAGAAACATTTTTGTAGAAAAGTTGAAAAAAGGAAGACATTTCTATAGAAAAGTTGACCAACGGAAGACTTTTCTATTGAAAGTTGACCAAAGGAAGACTTTTCTATAGAAAAGTTGACCAAAGGAAGACTTTTCTATAGAAAAGTTGACCAAAGGAAGACTTTTCTATAGAAAAGTTGACGAAAGGAAGACATTTCTCTAGAAAAGTTGACGAAAGGAAGACATTTCTATAGAAAAGTTGACCAACAGAAGAATTTTCTTTACAAAGGTTGACCAAAGGAAGACTTTTCTTTAGAAAAGTTGACCAAAGGAAGACTTTTCTATAGAAAAGTTGACCAAAGGAAGACTTTTCTATAGAAAAGTTGACCAAAGGAAGACTTTTCTATAGAAAAGTTGACCAAAGGAAGACTTTTCTATAGAAAAGTTGACCAAAGGAAGACTTTTCTATAGAAAAGTTGACCAAAGGAAGACTTTTCTATAGAAAAGTAGACCAAAGGAAGACTTTTCTAAAGAAAAGTTGACCAAAGGAAGACTTTTCTATAGAAAAGTTGACCAAAGGAAGACTTTTCTATAGAAAAGTTGACCAAAGGAAGAAAAGTTGACCAAAGGAAGACTTTTCTATAGAAAAGTTGACCAAAGGAAGACTTTTCTATAGAAAAGTTGACCAAAGGAAGACTTTTCTATAGAAAAGTTGACCAAAGGAAGACTTTTATATAGAAAAGTTGACCAAAGGAAAACTTTTCTATAGAAAAGTTGACCAAAGGAAGACTTTTCTATAGAAAAGTTGACCAAAGGAAGACTTTTCTATAGAAAAGTTGACCAAAGGAAGACTTTTCTATAGAAAAGTTGACCAAAGGAAGACTTTTCTATAGAAAAGTTGACCAAAGGAAGACTTTTCTATAGAAAAGTTGACCAAAGGAAGACTTTTCTATAGAAAAGTTGACCAAAGGAAGACTTTTCTATAGAAAAGTTGACCAAAGGAAGACTTTTCTATAGAAAATTTGACCAAAGGAAGACTTTTCTATAGAAAAGTTGACCAAAGGAAGACTTTTCTATAGAAAAGTTGACCAAAGGAAGACTTTTCTATAGAAAAGTTGACCAAAGGAAGACTTTTCTATAGAAAAGTTGACCAAAGGAAGACTTTTCTATAGAAAAGTTGACCAAAGGAAGACTTTTCTATAGAAAAGTTTACCAAAGGAAGACTTTTCTATAGAAAAGTTGACCAAAGGAAGACTTTTCTATAGAAAATTTGACCAAAGGATGATTTTATATAGAAAAGTTGACCAAAGGATGACTTTTCTATAGAAAAATTGACTTAAAGAAGGCATTTCTTTAGAAAAGTTGACTAAAGAAAGACAAATATATAGAAAAGTTGACCAAAGGAAGACATTTCTATAAAAAAAATTGACCAAAGGAAGACGTTTCTATAGAAAAATTGACATAAGAAAGACGTTGCTGTTGAAAAAGATATTTCTTTAGAAAAGTTGGCGATAGAAAGTCATTTCTATAGAAAAGTTGACGATAGAAAAACATTTCGATCTAGAAAATATTTTTTTATATTAAAAAAATGCTTCACGATTTTTCTATAGAAAAGTTGAACAAAGGAATATATTTCTGTAGAATTATACCAATAATAGTTTAGATAATAATATAGCAACATGTTGCTAAATATTGAATATTAAAAATTTGTTAAAAAACTAATTAAAAATTTAAATTCAAACGAAATTGGTTAATTATTTTATATAAAATATGCAATTAATATATGTTTTGAAAATGTTGCAGCAACATGTTGACAATGATTTAAAGTATATTTAAAAGTGTTTGAGTGCCATGATTTATATCCAACAATTTGCTTATTGTTCTGAGATTGTTATGTAAATTATAAAGAATGTTGCAGCTACATGTTGCTGAAACTAAGAAAGTTATCAAGGATGTTAATGAAAAAGTTAATGAAACATTGGTTTTTTTGAATTATTTAAAATTAAGTATATTATTTTTAGTGGTTTTAAAAATGTTGCGGCAACATGTTGACAATAATATATATGTTACAAGAATTGTTAGGCAAGTTTTAAAAATGTTGCAGCAACATGTTGCTAAACCTTTCCAAGCTATGTAGCATTAAAATGAAAGATTTTTAAAAACAAGAAGTTTTCAAAATTAATAATATTGCTATTAACATTATTACGACAACATGTTGCTTAGGCAACTAATATGTTTCCAAAATGTTGCCAAGCCTTGCTTGAACCTTCTACTACCTTCTATAGATTTCTTATTAATAAGACATTTTTTATTCTTATTAAAATTTGTTTTTATAATATTTGCTTTAGTTTTTTTTTGTTGTTGTCTTGTTCCTTCCCTGTGTTATTTTAATGAATAAAAAATTTAAGAATTTTTGTAAAGTTCAAGGTTTTTCGGTTATTTGTAGTATGTACAATATATTTTTTGCTTGGTCTTCTTTATCTGCTGTTGCTGCTGCTGATGTTGCTGCTTCACATATGAAGCTATTGAATATGCGTTGTTTTATATATATAATTTTATCTGTGCTTTTGTTGTCATGTCTGTACAATTCGAGCATTTAAGTCTGATTTTGCCGCCTGTACTTGTTTATACTCTTTAAGTATCTAGATACTTATATACATACATATTTTACTATAGTAAGTCGATTTAAATGTTTCGAGTTTTTGGGTCTGTTTATAAACAAAATGAAAAATTGCTGATCATCATTTGTGATGATTCAATACAAAAATTGTATTTTGCCATTTAATGTGTATACAAAATCTGTTTATAATGTAATTGAATTTGTGTATGGCAAATAGGCTATAGACATACGAGTCTTTCAATTGCATTTGGAATGAAAAGAGAGGGTTAAAAGGGAGGTTTGAATAAGGCAACATTGTTGCTTAGAAACGTCATTATCAATTAAGAAGAATGAAGTAGTTAAATTATGCAAAATACGAAAAAAATTAAAAAATGTTGCGCAACATGTTGTTATACAAATATTGACGGATAGGAAATATGTTATAATAAGGCAACATTGTTGCTTAGAAATGTTTTTTATGGTTAAAAAGAATGAAATAATAAAATTATAAAAAATGTCAAAAAAAAAAAAATAAAAATGTTGCGCAACATGTTGTTTTAAAAAATATTGCGGAAAAGAGAAAATGTTATAATAAGGCAACATTCTTGCTTGGGAATGTAATTTTAAGTTGAAAAAATTTTAATGATACAATTTTTTAAAATATTAAAAAATTTACAAAATGTTGCGCAACATGTTGCTAAAAAATTCTTTCAAAATACGAAATATTTGTTATAAATACCTCTGATAAACATAGCTTTTATATTGATTTGTATGTTTTTTGAAACATTTATGTGTTTTTTAGTATTCGAAAGTGTTGCTGCAACATGTTGCCAGACATAAGTATTTTTATTCCTTAGAAATTTGTAATCTAAAATATTTGTTATAAATTTCTCTGATAAATTATATTAATTTGTTTATTTTTTGAATCATTTATATGTCTTTAGTATTCAAAAGTGTTGCTGCAACATGTTGCTAGACAAAAGTATTTTTATTCCTCAGAAATTTGTAATCTAATATTAAAAACAATCGAATTAGAATAGATAAAATCCAAAATTTTGATAAAAATATATTGTGCAACATGTTGCTAGAGTAATAATGTTAATGCAACATGTTGTTAGAGCTATTTTCTAAAAAAGAGATCGAAAAATAAAAAATTCACAACGTTAGAAGAATGATATAATCAAATTATGCAAAATAAAAAAGAATTAAACGAAAATGTTGCGCAATATGTTGTTATACAAATGTTGTCGAATGGAGAATATGTAATAAAAAGTCAACATTGTTGCTTAAAAAAGTAATTTATGGATAAAAAGAATAAAATAATAACATTATAAAAAATATAAAATTATTTTGAAAATGTTGCACAACATATTGTTATACAAATGTTGTGGATTACAAAATATGTTATGAAAACTCAAAGTTGTAGCTTAGAAATGTAATTTATATTTAGTTAAAAAAATGAAATAAGAAAGTTTTTCATAATATTAAAATATTTCCAAAATGTTATATTTGATACAATTTCATTTAATAAACATGGTTTTCATTTTAATTTGTATGTTTGTTTTGGATTATTTTTGTGTTTTTTAGTATTTAAAAGTGTTTCTGCAACATGTTGATAGACTTAAGTTGTTTTAAATCCTTAGTAACTTACAATCTACAATAAAAAATAATCAAATTAATATTGAAAAAATGAACATATTTTTGCAAATATATGTTGCGCAGCATGTTGATAGAGTAATAATGTTAATGCAACATGTTGCTAGATCAAAATTAACAAGAAAAAGTTTCTTCATTATGGCGAAGGACTCATATTCGAAAATGTTTGATTTTGATTGAAAAGATGTTTCTATTTTAATATGATATTTTCATTCTAAAATGTTGCTGCAACATGTTGCAGAAATAATTTGTTTAAAACTGTTTCATTATGCCTTAATTTAAAATTCGTGCAAAAATGTTCATTATACAGCTCAAAAAACGTTAAATATGTAATATCAAAATATTGCTGCAACATGTTGCTAGACCTTATATTCTTAAATATGCTTTAAAAATCCTCCAATTTTATACAAAATTCCTTTAAAATTTACATTTCGATTAACCTCTTCCCACTTCCATCCAAATTTTTCATAAAATTCCACTTGTCCTTGCAGTTTTATTTTATTTTATAATTTCTTTCCCATAAATCGAGCAAAACTTTTCCATTCACTATTTACTTTTCCTCTTATCTTTCTCTAATAGTTATTATATTATGTTATGTATTTTGTTGTAATCAAATTATTCAATTAATTTTCTTCCTCTGTTTTCACTTTCTATTTTGTCTAACTTTCCATTTTCTAAAACTTAATGCCCAGTTGTTGGATGTTGCAAATGAATTGTGACAATATGGTACACAGACAATAATTACAAAAGACTTTAAATAGGTTTTGCTAACGAAATTTTAAAGCAGAAGGCCTGAAATGGAACAGCAACATGTTGCTAAGGCAAATGTTTGATTTAAAAGTCACAAAAAATTAGGTCAGATACAAAATAAACCTTTGCATAATTAATTTGAAACATATTTTATAAACAATTTCCCTAAAATTGTTCTCACATTCTTCTGGCAACATGTTGCAGAAACTTTAGCACCATTAGAATTTTGTAAAAAAAGCTTTTAATGAAGAAATACTTTTTTGGTCAAATGTTTTAAAAATTGTTCAACTTTTCAATATAAATTCGTTTCTATCGTCAATTTTTCTTACAAAAATGTTTTCCTATCGTCGACTTTCTATAGAAATATTTTACATTGTTCAACTTTTCTATGGAAATGTCTTCCTTTGGTCAACTTTTCTATAGAAATGACTTCCTGTGGTCAACTTTCTATCGAAATGTCTTCCTATAGTCAACCTTTCAATAGAATTGTCTCCCTTTGTCAACTTTTCTATAGAAATGCCTTTCTATCGTCAACTTTTTTATAAAAATGTCTTTCTATCGTAAATTTTTCTATAGAAATGTCTTTCTTTGGTCAACTTTTCTATAGAAATGACCTCCTGTGGTCAACTTTCTATAGAAATGTCTTCCTATGGTCCACTTTTCTATAGAAATGTCTTACTTTTGTCAAGATTTCTATAGAATTGTCTCCCTATGTTAACTTTCTACAGAAATGACCTCTATCGTTAACTTTTCTATAGAAATATCTTCCTTTCAGTCAACTTTTCTATAGAAATGACTTCCTTCAAAGCAACTTTGTCAACTTTTCTATAGAAAAGTCTTCCTTTGGTAAACTTTACTACAGAAGAGTCTTCTTTTGGCTAACTTTTCTATAGAAAAGTCTTCCTTTGGTCAACTTTTCTATAGAAAAGTCTTCCTTTGGTCAACTTTTCTATAGAAAAGTCTTCCTTTGGTCAACTTTTTTATAGAAAAGTCTTCCTTTGGTCAACTTTTTTATAGAAAAGTCTTCCTTTGGTCAAGTTTTCTATAGAAAACTCTTCCTTTGGCCACTTTTTCCATAGACAAGTCTTTTCTATAGAAAAGTATTCTTTGGTCAACTTTTCTATAGAAAAGTCTTCCGTTGGTCAACTTTTCTATAGATAAGTCTTCCGTTGGTCAACTTTTCTATAGAAAAGTCTTCCGTTGGTCAACTTTTCTATAGAAAAGTCTTCCGTTGGTCAACTTTTCTATAGAAAAGTCTTCCGTTGGTCAACTTTTCTATAGAAATGTCTTCCGTTGGTCAACTTTTCCATAGAAAAGTCTTCCGTTGGTCAACTTTTCCGTAGAAAAGTCTTCCGTTGGTCAACTTTTCCATAGAAAAGTCTTCCGTTGGTCAACTTTTCCATAGAAAAGTCTTCCGTTGGTCAACTTTTCCATAGAAAAGTCTTCCGTTGGTCAACTTTTCTATAGAAAAGTCTTCCGTTGGTCAACTTTTCTACAGAAAATTCTTCCGTTGGTCAACTTTTCTTTAGAAAAGTCTTATTTTGGTCGACTTTTCTATAGAAAAGTCTTCCTTTGGTCAACTTTTCTTTAGAAAAGTCTTCCTTTGGTCGACTTTTCTATAGAAAAGTCTTCCTTTGGTCAACTTTTCTATAGAAAAGTCTTCCTTTGGTCAACTTTTCTATAGAAAAGTCTTCCTTTGGTCAACTTTTCTATAGAAAAGTCTTCCTTTGGTCAACTTTTCTATTGAAAAGTCTTCCTTTGGTCAACTTTTCTATAGAAAAGTATTCCTTTGGTCAAATTTTCTATAGAAAAGTCTTCCTTTGGTCAACTTTTCTATAGAAAAGTCTTCCTTTGGTCAACTTTTCTATAGAAAAGTCCACCTTTGGTCCACTTTTCTATAGAAAAGTCCTCCTTTGGTCCACTTTTCTATAGAAAAGTCTTCCGTTGGTCTACTTTTTTACAGAAAAGTCTTGCTTTGGTCTACTTTTTTATAGAAAAGTCTTGCTTTGGTCTACATTCCTATAGAAATATTTTCCTTTGGTCAACTATTCTATAGAAAACTTTTACTTTGCTTAACTTTTCTATAGAAATGTCTTTGTTTGGTCAAGTTTTCTATAAAAATGTCTTCGTTTGGTGAACTTTTCTATAGAAGTGTCTTCGTTTTGATAACTATTCTATAGAAATGTCTTAGTTTGATCAACTTTTCTATAGAAATGTCTTAATTTAGTCAATAATTCTTTTGACATGCCTTTCTATGGTCAATATTTCTATGGAAATGTCTTCTTTTGGTTAAGTTTTCTCTGGAAATGTTTTCTTTTTGTATACTTTTCTATAAAAATGTCTTGTTTTGGTCATTTTTTCTTTTGAAATGTCTCACTTTGGTCAACTTTTCTATACAAATGTCTTTCTTTGGTCAACTTTTCTTTAGAAATGTCTTCCTTTCTCAACTTTTCTATAGAAATGTCTTCCTTTGGTCTACTTTTCTTTAGAAATGTCTTCCTTTGGTTAACTTCCTGTGGTTAACTTTTCTTTAGAAATGTGTTCCTTTGATCAACTTTTCTACAGAAATGTCTTGCTTACGTCAACTTTTCTCTAGAAATATCTTCCTTTGGTCAACTTTTCCATAAAAATGTCTTCCTTTGTTGAAATTTTCTATAGAAATGTTATCATTTGGTCAACTTTTCTGTAGAAATGTGTTGCTTTGGTCATTTTTCTATAGAAATGTCTTCCCTTGGTCAACTTTTTTTAGAAATGCCTTCCTTTGGTTAATTTTTCTTTTGAAATGCCTTCCTTGGGTCAGGTTTTCTTTAGAAATTTCATACTTTGGTCAACTTTTCTTTAAAAATGTCTTTCCTTGGTCAACTTTTCTATAGAAATGTTTCCGTGGGTCATCATTTCTATAGAAATGTCTTCCTACTTTTACACTCAGAATATTATGTAAGTAAAATTAACTTAAAATGTAATTTAAAATGAATGAATATTCATTTAAAAACCGGTCAACTGATTTTTCATTCAAATTGAATAAATATTTCATTTAAATTTAACTGACAAATATTTAAACTACATGTTCAGTTTTAAAAAAGGAATATTCAGTTGTTTTCAAAAAAATGACTGACAAAAATTTAAACTACATTTTTAGTATAAAAAACGGAAATTTTCATTTATTTTAAAAAAATTGAATGGTAAAAAACTACGTAAAATTTCCATACAACGGACAATTTTCATTTGTTTTTGTAATTAACGTAATATAAAAGACGAAACCATAAAAAGGTTATATCCTTTAAGGCATCAAAAAACCAAACAAACAAAACAAAGTTTGTTGTTTGCTTAGGCCATACCCCGTGATAGGTGGCCAGTATTATAAAAAGTTTCTTCAGTAAGCAAACCTAAGATACTTAAGGAAAAACAATAATTAAACAAATACGAATTATATTTGATACAATAATTGAAAAAATATATAAAAACTAAACAACTGATATTTTCAAATGTTACGGATTTTCAGTATTTTTTTGTAGGTTGTTTTTTAAACAAATGTATAAATATGTTAAAAATCAATTTTCATGTAAATTTAAATGAATATTCATTTGAAAACAACATAACCGAAAATTTCTTAAACAACATACAATCAGTTACTGTAATAATTTCCTGAGTGTAATATTTAAGATCCCCTGATTCATAGTTTAAACGCTTTGTAGTAATTTTAATCTCCTATACTATATATTAACAGCAACAAAATCTTGCAATATGTTTGTATATGTAATTGAGTACAGAGAATAAAAAACTAAACTATAAAATAGTGCCATAAAAATGAACTTGAACGAAAAAGTCCTTGGCCTTGTATGTTTATTATGGCCTGATAACTAAGGACAGGCATTTTAGCCTCCCCAACATCCTAAACCCGACTACTACTGCTACTAACAGTTCAGTCTCTGCTTACGTGTAACCAGATAATATTTAGTGATGAAATGAAATCCATAAGCAGGGCATCATCATCATCAGCTGACTGAAAATATAAAAACAGAGAAAGGAAAATTTGAGGCAAAAGGGGGCACTATAGTTTTTATTAGGTTGTATCATCATGTTTAAATATACATATGTATGAGAACTATACAGCAAAAGACCTCAAAGTAAAAACAAATATTTCTACCGGATTTGACCATGAACAAGAACTTAACAATGTCACAGCCTTAAAAATGAGAACGAAGAAGCAGGAAAATTAAAAATCTTCCTCCTAAAATGACCTTCGTCGTACTCAGATTTTTTTATGTTGGTTGGAAAAGGCTGATGATGTTTAGGGTTGAGGTCTTTGAGAGATTTTTTTAAAAGAGAGTATAACAAAATGCTCTTAATTTTTAGGGGAAAAAATTAAGAGTATTTTATTTGTAAAATTCTTACGTTAAATGACACTGACATTGAACATGAAAATTGTAGTTTTTCTTATTTTTTTGTGACATTGAAATTTTATTTCATTATTTTATAAGGTTTTTGCAAAAATAAACTGCAGCCGCTTGTAAATTTTACTATATTTTTTTTCAGAAGAATTAATGTCACGTTTTTTTTTCATTTTCTAAATATTTTTTATACTAAAGTTTATTATTGAACTTGAAAAATGTGGGCTTTTCGTTTAACTCCTAACTATCATAAAACTGTTAACTTTACTATATATTTTCATACTTAACACTTTCAACTGCTTAAGGTTGCTACAACTGCAGCTGCATAGTTTATAGTTTTTCTATTTTTCGAAATATTGAAGGCGAAGGCTGTTCTAGGTCATGGCCAAATAACTTGACATTTGTTACGAGAACACAAAATATCTAGCAGAGAAAATAAACTGTAAAGATATATAGAGGTAAAAGCTAAACTTAAATGCTTTTTAAAAAATTCAATGAAGGGGGGCAAGGGAGGAAAGAAAAGGGCCCTAAAGGAAATTGATTATAAAATTGAAAGTAAATTAGTTTAAGTCAAAAGGAAGGACAAGAAATTAAAATTGCAAAATTGCTCTTGACTTTCTTTGCACTAATACCAAAACCTAAACTAATAATATTACTAAAGATACTAATACATAGTTATAGAAAATGGGAAGAGTTTTCTATAGAAAAATTATTCTATAGAATAGTTGACGATAGGAAGACACTTCTATCTTTGCACTAATACCAAAACCTAAACTAATAATATTACTAAAGATACTAATACATAGTTATAGAAAATGGGAAGAGTTTTCTATAGAAAAATTATTCTATAGAATAGTTGACGATAGGAAGACACTTCTATAGAAAAGTTGATGATAGGAAGACATTTCTATAGAAAAGTTGACCAAAGGAAGATATTTCTACAGAAAATATGACCACAAGAAGACATTTCATAAGAAAAGTTGAACAAACGAAGACATTTCTATATAAAAGTTTACCAAAGAAATACCTTTCTATAGAATTTTCTGTAGAAAAGTTGACTAAAGGAAGAAATTTCTATGGAAAAGTTGACTAAACGAAGACATTTCTATAGAAAAATTGACTGAAAGGTAGATATTTCTATAGAAAAGTTGACCAAAGAAAGACATTTCTATAGAAAAGTTGACCAAGGGAAAACATTTTTATAGAAAACTCTTCCCATTGACAACTTTTGTGTAGAAAACTCTTTCCATCGACAACTTTTGTATTGAAAACTCTTCCAGTCGACAACTTTTCAATAGAAAACCTTTCCCATCGACAACTTTTGTTTTGAAAACTCTCTTCATTGACAACTTTTTTATAGGAAACTCTTCGACATCGACAACTTTTCTATAGAAAACTCTAGCCATCGATAACTTTTCTATAGAAAACTTCGAAATGTCTTCCTATCGTCAACTTTTCGATAAAGATATCTTCCTAATGTCAACTTTTCTGCCTTCTTATCAACTTTTCTATAGAAATGTTTTTCTATCGCCAACTTTTCTATAGAAATGTCTTCCAATCGTAAACTGTTCTACAGAAATGTCTTCCTATCGTCAACTTTTCTGTAGAAATGTCTTCCAAGCGTCAACTTATCTATAAAAATGTCTTTCTATCGTGAACTTCTCTTTAGAAATGTCTTCCTTTGGTCAACTTTTCTATAAAAATGTCTTCCTTTGGTCAACTTTCCTACAGAAATGTCTTCCGTTGGTCAACTTTTCCATAGAAATGTATTAATTTGGTCAACCTTTCTTTAAAAATATCTTACTTTGGTCAACTTTTCCAAAGAAATGTCTTCCTATATTGAACTTTTTATAGAAATGTCTTTCCTTGGGTAACTTTTCTACAGAAATGTCTTCCTATCGTCAACTTTTGTATAGAAATGTCTTCCTTTGGTCAACTTTTCTATAGAAATGTTTTCCTTTGGTCAACTTTTCACAAAAAATGTCTTTCTTTGTTTAACTTTCTATAGAAATGTCTTCCTTTGATCAACTTTTCTATAGATGTCTTCCTTTGGTCAACTTTTCTCTATAAATATCTTCCCGTCCTCAACTTTTCTATAGAAATGTCTTCCTATCGTCAACTTTTCTATAGAAATGTCTTCCTATCGTCAACTTTTCTGTAGAAATGTCTTCCTTTGGTCAACTTTTCTGTAGAAATGTTTTCCTTTGGTCAACTTTTCTAAAGAAATGTCTTTCTTTGGTCAACTTTTCTATAGAAATGTCTTTCTTTGGTCAACTTTTCTATAGAAATGTCTTCCTTTGGTCAACTTTTCTATAGAAATGTCTTCCTATCGTCAACTTTTCTATAGAAATGTCTTCCTATCGTCAAATTTTCTATAGAAATTTCTTCCTGTCGTCAACTTTTCTATAGAAATGTCTTCCTATCGTCAACTTTTGTATAGAAATGACTTCCTATCGTCAACTTTTCTATAGAAATGTCTTCCTATCGTCAACTTTTCTATAGAATTGTCATCCTATCGTCAATTTTTCTATAGAAATGTCTTCCTATCGTCAACTTTTCTATAGAAATGTCTTCCTATCGTCAACTTTTCTATAGAAATGTCTTCCTATCGTCAACTTTTCTATAGAAATGTCTTCCTATCGTCAACTTTTCTATAGAAATGTCTTCCTATCGTCAACTTTTCTATAGAAATGTCTTCCTATCGTCAACTTTTCTATAGAAATGTCTTCCTATCGTCAACTTTTCTATAGAAATGTCTTCCTATCGTCAACTTTTCTATAGAAATGTCTTCCTATCGTCAACTTTTCTATAGAAATGTCTTCCTATCGTCAACTTTTCTATAGAAATGTCTTCCTATCGTCAACTTTTCTATAGAAATATCTTCCTATCGTCAACTTTTCTATAGAAATGTCTTCCTATCGTCAACTTTTCTATAGAAATGTCTTCCTATCGTCAACTTTTCTATAGAAATGTCTTCCTATCGTCAACTTTTCTTTAGAAATGTCTTCCTATCGTCAACTTTTCTATAGAAATGTCTTCCTGACGTCAACTTTTCTATAGAAATATCTTCCTATAGTCAACTTTTCTATAGAAATGTCTTCCTATCGTCAACTTTTCTATAGAAATGTCTTCCTATCGTCAACTTTTCTATAGTCGGTGGGAATAGTTTTCTATATTTTTATCTTGAATTAATTATTGCCACCAGGAAATATTTTGTTCATAGCCATTTTTCGTTCTAAATAAATTTTAGCTTGTCTTATATTTATAAATTTTTCTTAAGGTCATTGCTATTGACGTAGTTTTTTTTTTCTTGTTATTTTTATTGTTTGTATATGATTTAAGTTTTGTTTTCTTTTTTTTGCGAATTTGTTTAAATTTGTTGTATGCAACACAGTCGGCAAATTGCCAAGTTTTTGAAAAAAAAGCAGAAATAAAATAAAATGAAATAATCAAGCTGATGCATGCACACAAGTGCACTAAAGTGACTAGAAGTGAGTAAGTACTAAAAGAGTACGTGTCACAAATATGACTAGTTGCTAAGGAGTGGGTAGATACTATCTAGATACAGAGAAAATATTAAAAATTTAAGAATGAATATTCAATTTTTATAGCTGTTTGGTGAATTTTTATAAAATTTTTTGATTTTGAAAAAATTTCTTATGCTTAAGCTGAAAAAGCAAACGCGAATTATATGGTTAACTGCTAATAAAGCTCTTAATAATGCTTCAACATGTTCATGAAAGATTTGTGAACCAAAATTTAGTTTAAATGGGAACTTTTAGTAGTAAACTTTACAAAGTGGAGGATTTTTTTCAAAATGTATATAGAAAATGTTGCAGCAACATGTTGCTGGAAAAATATTTAGAGAATAATAGGCGTAAAGCAGGATTTTTATATAATTTATGTACTAAACTTTAAAATAGAAGTGTTATTTCTTGCTTTTGAGTAACAAAAATGTTGCCTCAACATTGTTGCTAAACAAAATACTGCATATTTTTAATATTCCTTAAAAACCAAACCATTATTCTTTCAGAAAACACAATTCCAAAGGTCACCAATTAATTAAACAATTCCATTACAAACAAATTCATTTAACTAAAAACAAACGTTGTACAAGTAACAGCAATAACAAGTTGATATTGTTCATAAGGCATTTTGTTAAATATTCAACAAACAAATAAGGAAATACTAATACGACCTTGAAAGTGAATTTCGAAAAAAAAAACGTAATCGTGCAATAGAAAAAAATTAGAAAAAATAGAAAAACGCTATTTGTATGTGCAAACGACAGCCAAATTGATGAAAGTGAAAAGAGTTGAATGTTATCAGGAAATAAATTTTGCTTTTAATTTTTTTATTTTACTTTCATTCGATTTTATTTTTTATAGAAAATAAAAGCAAATGAAAACAGACATTGCAAATGTAGAGCAATTTTAAATTGGGTTAGTGGTAATAAAAATGAAAAAAATAAATAAAAGTAATTTAGCAACAACATAGAAAAAATCCAATAAAATAATTTACAATTTATTTTATAAGAGAAATTCTTATAAAAGAAATTATTAAATTTTATGCGCAAATAGAAAAGTCCTTGAATACTCGTACGTATGAGTAATATGAGAATTTCATCAAGAAAAGAAATATTAAACATACGCCCCCATAAACTGCAATAACTTGAATATGACATGCCCTAGTCTGACTTTTTTATAGAAAAGTTGACAGAAATGAAGACATTTCTAAAGAAACGTTGACCAAAGCAAGAAATTTCTATAGAAAAGTTAATAATAGGAAGAAATTTCTAAAGAAATGTTGACCAAAGGAAGACTTCTCTATAGAAAAGTTGACCAAAGGAAGACTTTTCTATAGAAAAGTTGACCAAAGGAAGACTTTTCTATAGAAAAGTTGACCAAAGGAAGACTTTTCTATAGAAAAGTTGATCAAAGGAAGACTTTTCTATAGAAAAGTTGACCAAAGGAAGACTTTTCCATAGAAAAGTTGACCAAAGGAAGACTTTTCTATAGAAAAGTTGACCAAAGGAAGACTTTTCTATAGAAAAGTTGACCAAAGGAAGACTTTTCTATAGAAAAGTTGACCAAAGGAAGACTTTTCTATAGAAAAGTTGACCAAAGGAAGACTTTTCTATAGAAAAGTTGACCAAAGGAAGACTTTTCTATAGAAAAGTTGACCAAAGGAAGACTTTTCTATAGAAAAGTTGACCAAAGGAAGACTTTTCTATAGAAAAGTTGACCAAAGGAAGACTTTTCTATAGAAAAGTTGACCAAAGGAAGACTTTTCTATAGAAAAGTTGACCAAAGGAAGACTTTTCTATAGAAAAGTTGACCAAAGGAAGACTTTTCTATAGAAAAGTTGACCAAAGGAAGACTTTTCTATAGAAAAGTTGACCAAAGGAAGACTTTTCTATAGAAAAGTTGACCAAAGGAAGACTTTTCTATAGAAAAGCTGACCAAAGGAAGACTTTTCTATAGAAAAGCTGACCAAAGGAAGACTTTTCTACAAAAAAGTTGACCATAGGTAGACTTTTCTATAGAAAAGTTGACCAAAGGAAGACTTTTCTATAGAAAAGTTGACCAAAGGTAGACTTTTTTATAGAAAAGTTGACTAAAGAAAGACTTTTTGATAGAAAAGTTGACCAAAGGAAGACATTTTTAGAGAAAAATTGACCAAAGGGAGACACTTTTAGAGAAAAGTTGACCAAAGGGAGACACTTCTAGAGAAAAGTTGACTAAAGGAATACATTTCTATAAGCCGACCGACCAATTTTTCCATATACATTTTTTTTTATAAATTTTATATATATAAAAGTGTGTATGATATTAAACATTTTTCACACAATGTATCTACACATTTTCTAAGTATCGAAATATGAAAATAAATAAAAATACAATTTTGCAAAAAGTACCGACCACAAGCTCCAAACACCCCAAAAGACAAACAAATAAAATACAAATTAAGTAAAACGATGGAAGCGACAAAAAAATAACAAAAATATTGTATGGAGCAAAAATACAAATTTACATAGATTGCGCATTGATATATTTGTAACCCAGTGGTTCAAAATAGAGAACCGTCTCAATAATTAGAAAAGTAAATAGTCATTTAAAGATCAGCTGACAATTATTGCGCAAATATTGGCAATTTTTACAAAACAAAGATAAATGCCCGTAGGTTTGCGTTAAGATTACCCAATTTTGGGCTCTGCACATTGCGAATTAGCTTCAGAATGTAAAAAAGTGTTCACCTTTAACCCCCCAAAATAAGCTCTGATCAGAAAGGAAACTCAATTTACAAAATTTGAAGTCTCCTCCCAGTTTTGAAACTGCTGAGAAATCCGTATATGACCGAGGGTATGTGTTTGCTGTTATTTCACTTACTCACGAAATCAAAAACAAAAAAAACTTTTACAAACACTGTCTCACAAAATCCAAGAAACATACACACCCATACATGTCTATAAATGTGTATTTGGCATCAACACATTCGACGTTAGCGCCTCAGTCGACCTTGACCATCACAATAATTTTGTTTTTATTTTTGTTTTGGCTTTTTTATTGTTATTTTTAATTTTTTGCTTTGTATTTGTTGTTGTAGAAATTTTTGCTTAAATTTTGTTATTTTATAAATACAATTTTTTTGTTGTTATTTTTGAGGGTATAAAAATTATTAAACAGAATTAGAAAGAAAATTCAAAATTTTTCCATAATAACTTTTTTTCGTTAACTTTTCTCTTAAAATGACTTCCTAATGTCAAGTTTAATGAAATGATTTCCTTTGGTCTTCCCTTGGTCAACTTTTCTATAGAAAAGTCTTCCTTTGGTCAACTTTTCTATAGAAAAGTCTTCCTTTGGTCAACTTTTCTATAGAAAAGTCTTCATTTGGTCAACTTTTCTATAGAAAAGTCTTCCTTTGGTCAACTTTTCTATAGAAAAGTCTTCCTTTGGTCAACTTTTCTATAGAAAAGTCTTCCTTTGGTCAACTTTTCTATAGAAAAGTGTTCCTTTGGTCAACTTTTCTATAGAAAAGTCTTCCTTTGGTCAACTTTTCTATAGAAAAGTCTTCCTTTGGTCAACTTTTCTATAGAAAAGTCTTTCTTTGGTCAACTTTTCTATAGAAAAGTCTTCCTTTGGTCAACTTTTCTATAGAAAAGTCTTCCTTTGGTCAACTTTTCTATAGAAAAGTCTTCCTTTGGTCAACTTTTCTATAGAAAAGTCTTCCTTTGGTCAACTTTTCTATAGAAAAGTCTTCCTTTGGTCAACTTTTCTATAGAAAAGTCTTCCTTTGGTCAACTTTTCTATAGAAAAGTCTTCCTTTGGTCAACTTTTCTATAGAAAAGTCTTCCTTTGGTCAACTTTTCTATAGAAAAGTCTTTAATTGGTCAACTTTTTTATAGAAAAGTCTTCCCTTGGTCAACTTTTCTATAGAAAAGTCTTCCTTTGGTCAACTTTTCTATAGGAAAGTCTTTCTTTGGTCAACTTTTGTATAGAAAGTCTTCCTTTGGTCATATTCTCTATAGAAAAGTCTTCCTTTGGTCAAGTTTTCTATAGAAAAATCTTCCTTTGGTCAAATTTTCTATAGAAAAGTCTTCCTTTGGTCAACTTTTCTTTAGAAAAGTCTTCCTTTGGTCAACTTTTCTATAGAAAAGTCTTCCTTTGGTCAACTTTTCTATAGAAAAGTCTTCCTTTGGTCAACTTTTCTATAGAAAAGTTTTCCTTTGGTCAACTTTTCTATAGAAAAGTCTTCCTTTGGTCAATTTTTCTATAGAAAAGTCTTCGTTTGGTCAACTTTTCTATAGAAAAGTCTTTCTTTGTTCTTTTTTTTAAAGAACTGTCTTTCGTGGGTCAAGTCTTTTATAAAAATGTCTTCCTTTTGTCAACTTTTCTGTAGAAATATCTTTCTTTATTCAATTTTTCTATAGAAATGTCTTTTTCCTTTCAATATTTTTAGAGAAAAGTCTTTCTTTGGTCAATTTTTGTATAGAAATGTCTTCCTGTGGTCAACTTTTCTATAGAAATATTTTCCTTTGTTTAACTTTTCTTTAGAAATGTCTTCCTTTGGTCAACTTTTCTAAAGAAATGTATTTTTTGACTTAAGATTTTCTAATAAAATTTCTATTTATCTTCTCTTTCCAGGTATGTTTTCATTTTAATTTTAATTTGTATTTATTATTGAGTAAGTACGCACTTTTTATAATTCCAATTTTTTCATATCTTATTAGAAATTGCCACATATTGTAGTTATTCTCTAATTAATTTCAAGGAAACGCCCATTAATTATCTATTTTTGCCATTCTAAGTTGGTTTATTCCTGGCAATTTCCTGCTAATATTTGTTGCTCTAAATAGCCCTAAAGTAAGATAAGCAAAGAATATTAGAAGGGGATTAGATAAAACCATATTTCCAATGTCATTATCAATGATGACCAATGTCAGCAGAGTTTAAACATTAGGACTCATAAAGCCCCTCTTACCCACATGTTGTGGTTTTAATGAAATCAAGTTCAAGTAGAAATTCGTAGTTACTTTCAGTTTGTTCTTGAAATCATACTACAAGTAACCTTTAGCTCTCCAACTTTCTCTAGCCTTAACATTGAGTTTCTGTTCGTGCTCAATAACCTTTTGGAAAGACACGTTATTTGCTGTTGCTGATAACCTTTAAATTTTGTTGATGTTTCTTTTTTGCAATACGAAAATTATAAATGAAATTATTACAGAAAATTTTTTCTCTTATAGTTAATTTTCAGTTCACTTTATGTTTGTTTACTTCCCTTCCCCGTTCTGCCATGGTTTGGCAACAGTTTGCCAAGCCGGCTGTTTTGTGTTTCCGTTTCCGTTTAATCTTCCATTTTTGCAACAACTTGTTAGATTATGTTGTTGTTAGTAAATGTCCCTCCATAAACAAAAACATTTATTAAGAGAGTAAGAAATTGAGTAAACATTTTAACGGTTTTTGTTAAAACACTAAAATGGGAGAGTTGAAAACACAACATGAGAAGAGTAAATAACTGTTAGTTTTAATACATAAATATATAGAAGTCTTGTGTTAACTATAAGCAATATAAGAGTACGAAATCTCTTAAAAGTATAAGAAATAAACTAAAACTTAAAAAGTTCACCACAGGTAGACATTTCTATAGAAAACATGACCAAATGGAGACATTTCTAAAGAAAAATTGACCAAAGGGAGACATTTTTAAAGAAAAGTTGAACAAAGGGGCCAATTCTATAGAAAAGTTGACCAAATGGTGACAATTCTATAAAAAAGTTGACCAAAGGGAGACATTTATAAAGAAAAGTTGACCAAAGGAAGACATTTCGAAAGAACAGTTTACCAAAAAGAGACATATCTACAAAAAACTTGATCAAAAGGAGACATTTCTATAGAAAAGTTGATCAAAGGAAGACAATTCTATAGAAAAGTTGACCAAAGGGAGACATTTATAAAGAAAAGTTGACCAAAGGAAGACATTTCGAAAGAACAGTTGACCAAAAAGAGACATATCTACAAAAAAATTGATCAAAAGGAGACATTTCTATAGAAAAGTTGACCAAAGGGAGACATTTCTATAGAAAAGTTGACCAAAGGGAGACATTTCTATAGAAAAGTTGACCAAAGGGAGACATTTCTATAGAAAAGTTGACCAACGGGAGACATTTCTATAGAAAAGTTGACCAACGGGAGACATTTCTATAGAAAAGTTGACCAAAGGGAGAAATTTCTATAGAAAAGTTGACCAAAGGGAGACATTTCTATAGAAAAGTTGACCAAAGGGAGACATTTCTATAGAAAAGTTGACCAAAGGGAGACATTTCTATAGAAAAGTTGACCAAAGGGAGACATTTCTATAGAAAAGTTGACCAAATGGAGACATTTCTATAGAAAAGTTGACCAAAGGAGACATTTCTATAGAAAATTTGACCAAAAGGAGACATTTCTTGTAAAAAGTTGAACAAATAAAGACACTCCCAAAGAAAAGTTGACCAAAGGAAGACATTTCTGTAGAAAAGTTAAACAAAGGTTAATCAAAGGGAAACATTTGTAAAGAAAAGTTGAGCATATGAAGATATTTCTAGCGAAATTTTTATATATTTCTTTAATAGAGGAAGGCTTTTCTATAGAAAAGTTGACCAAAGGAAGATGAACAAAGGGAGACATATCTATAGAAAAGTTGATCAAAGGGAGACATTTCTATAGAAAAGTTGGCCAAAGGAGACATTTCTATAGAAAATTTGACTTGTACAAAGTTGAACAAATAAAAACACTTCTAAAGAAAAGTTGACCAAAGAAAGACATTTCTGTAGAAAAGTTGAACAAAGGGAGACATATCTATAGAAAAGTTGATCAAAGGGAAACATTTCTAAAGAAAAGTTGAGCAAATGAAGATATTTCTAGAGAAAAGTTGATCCCAGAGAGACATTTCTATAGAAGACATTTCTATGGAAAAGTTGACCAAAAGAAGATTTTAAATATATTTCCTTAAAAGAGTTGACCAAAGGAAGGCTTTTCTATAGAAAAGTTGACCAAAGGAAGACATTTCTGTAGAAAAGTTGATCAAGGGAAAACATTTCTAGAGAAAAGTTGAGACATTTCTATAGAAAAGTTGACCAAAGCGAGACATTTCAGTGGAAAAGTTGACCAAAGGAAGACTTTTCTATAGAAATGTTGACCAAAAGAAGACCTTTCTATAAACAAATTTACCAAAGAAAAGCTTTTCTATAGAAAAGTTGACCAAAGGAAAACTTTTCTATAGAAAAGTTGACCGAAGGATGACTATTCTATAGAAAAGTTGACCAAAGGAAGACTTTTCTTTAGAATAGTTGAGCAAAGGAAGACTTTTCTGTAGAAAAATTGACCAAAGGAAGACTTTTCTGTAGAAAACTTGATTAAAGCAAGACTTTTCTCTAGAAAAGTTGACCAAAGGAAGATTGATAAAAGATGATAAAAGTTGACCATTGGAAGACTTATCTATAGAATAGTTCATCAAAGGAAGACCTTTCTATAGATATCGAGACTTTTAATTTATATTAATTTTGTATAAAAATTTCTTTCTCGACATTAAAATTAAAACCTTTATTCCCAAGATATATCTGTAATGCAACCCAATAATTTTTTTTTGCGCTAAGTTGCGCTATTTTGAAATACAGAATATTTTTTTGCTGAAGAATTCGAAAAAATATCCACTTTTTTCTGTTGAATATTAACGAAAACCTTTCGATTTTTTCAGAAGATTGTAAGGAAAATTGCATAAAATTATAGTCAATTAAAAACATTAACAATAATCTGCGTTAATTTGCGGCATTTGAATATATATTTAGTTTTAGAAAAGTGATTAGAAAAAAAATTGGTATTGCTTTCGTTGTATATTTGTGGGTAAAAATTAGTGAAATCTTTTCTTCTCCGAACTAAAATTGAAAACCTAAATTGCTACGTAGTCTAGAGCATGAGATGCACTTAACAATATTTGCCCCAAGTTGCGCCTTCTATTTTTCTGTTAGTCATTTGAACACAATTTTTTTTAAAAGAAGAATTTTATTTCTATATACATATAAACAGGTTTGATGTGGATTAGATTCATTTACTTTAGATATTTTTTCTTTTTATTCAAATTTGATTTTAAATTCTTTCCAATCTGGTAACCCAAAAAGCTTTTATCTTCTCTTCACTAGCGCCAACTCTTGTTTATTTGATGCACTTTTTAGTTGCATTTAAAAGCTTTTTAACTCACATACGGGCAAAGCTTTTTCATGAAAAACTAATGCAACTTTTATTGAACAAAACATTAGATTTTCTATGCAGTTAACATTAAATGAGATTACAGTGCATAGGAAAGCTTTTAAAGTGCATAACCGGAAATGCAATGTTTTCCACTAGTAGTTACACTAACAAATAACAGATGTCGCCTTGATGTAATGTAATTTAACAGGGTGTTAAATGCAATATTGTAAAATCTTTTAGAAAACTAATTGCGCATTTAAATTTCTAAAAAATCTACAAACATCCAATCCAATTTTCCTATTTCAATATTTAACTTTGAAATTTAATATTGTTTTTAACCTTTATATTTACCCGCTTTCTTTCCTTATCAATTTCCTAACCACCCTTAACAAAATATAAATAAAAATTCATGGTCAACCCATTCCTACACCACAACTCAATTCCCCCTTTTTACCAATAAATAGCAAAAATCAATGGCAAAAGTAAAGCCATCATCATCCCTTCCTCGATAAGCTCAAAAAAGAACCACAGGTTATTTCTGTTGCCAAAGGACACACAAACAAATTCTCTGGCAAACTTTTCAAACCAAACAAAAATTGCTTATTCCCAAAGTGAGAGTCTATCACCCACTTTGTTGGAAGGCATTTAGAATACGGGCCACCCTTGCCTTAAAAATTATTGCGTATGGTTAGGTCTCCCTTAATGCCCCATTAATTTACTTTCGAAAGACAAAATAACTGGATTTACAAATGTAACTTTTGGTGGTTGATTTGCTTCTACACGTTAACGGAAGTTAACGTGGGGGCTACACGTGTATGCGTTGAATATTAAGGATTTTGAAAAACTGTTTCAAATCCGAATTTCCTTGAAAGCCATTTTGTATGTATTTGTGTGTGTGTGTCTTCAACAATTCTGTTGAAGTTGTAGACTACAAATAAAACGTGGCAAAGCAGGATTTATACTTGATAGAATTTGAGATTTATTAAAAAGTTTAGGAATTAAAAAAGGGGAGAAAATAAATATAATAAATTGCGAAAAATAAATTATTGAAGTGGTTTGAATATTTAGCCTAGGGGGAATAAATATCAAAATATTCGAACTAGGAAAAGACTTACAGGCTAAATTGGCTAAAGATAGTTGACCAAATCGACTATAGATAGTCGACCAAATCGACTTTAAATAGTCGACCAAATCAACTATAGATAGTCGACCAAATCGACTATAAATAGACTTTAGATAGTCGAACAAATCGACTATAGATGGTCGACCACATCGACTATAAATAGTCGAACAAATCAACTATAGAAAGTCGACCAAGTCGACCCTACATGGTCGACCAAATTGACTATAAATGGTCGGCCAAATCGACTATAGTTAGTCGACCAAATCGACCACAGTTGGTCGACCAAGTCGACTATAAATAGTCGACCAACTCAACTATAGATAGTCTACCAAATCGACTATAAATAGTCGACCAAATCGACTATGGATAGTCGACCAAATCAACTTTAGATAGTCAACCAAATCGACTGTAGATAGTCGACCAAATCGACTGGAGATAGTCAACCAAATCGACTAATGATAGTCAACCAAATCGACCACAGCTAGTCGAGCAAATTGACTAAAGATAGTCGAGCAAATTGACTAAAGATAGTCGACCAAATCGACTTTACATAGTCGACCAAATTAACTATAGATAGTCGACCAAATCGACTATAGATAGTCGACCAAATGGACTTTAGAAAGTCGACCAAATCGACTGTAGATAGTCGACCTAATCGACTTTACATAGTCGACCAAATCAACTATAGATAGTCTACCAAATCGACTATAAATAGTCGACCAAATCGACTATAGATAGTCGACCAAATCAACTTTAGATAGTCAACCAAATGGACTGTAGATAGTCGACCAAATCGACTGAAGATAGTCAATCAAATCGACTAATGATAGTCGACCAAATCGACTATAGATAGTCGACCAAATGGACTATAGATAGTCGACCAAATCGACTATAGATAGTCGACCTAATCGACTTTACATAGTCGACCAAATCAACTATAGATATTCGACCAAATCGGCTATAGATAGTCGACCAAATCGACTATAGATAGTCGACCAAATCGACTATAGCTAGTCGAGCAGATTGGCTAAAGATAGTCGACCAAATCGACTGGTGATAGTCAACCAAATCGACTAATAATAGTAAACCAAATCGACTTTACATAGTCGACCAAATCAACTATAGATAGTCGAGCAAATCGACTATAGATAGTCAACCAAATCGACAATAGATAGTCAACCAAATCGACTATAGACAGTCGACCAGATCAACTATAGATAGTCGACCAAATCGACTCTAGATAGTCGAACAATTCGACTCTAGATAGTCGACCACATCGACTATAGATAGTCGACTGGTCGATTGGAGATAGTAAACCAAATCGACTATAGGTAGTCAACCAAATCGTCCACAGATAGTCAACCAAATCGACTATATATAGTCGAGCAAATCGACTATAGATATTCAAACAAATCGACTACAGATATTCGACCAAATCGACTATAGATTGTCGACCAAATCGACCTATAGATAGCCGACCAAATCGACTATAGATAGTCGACCAAATTGACTATAGTTAATCGAACAAATGGACTATAGATAGTCGACCAATTCGACTAAAGATAGTCGACCAAATCGACTATAGATAGTCGACCAAATTGACTATAGTTAATCGAACAAATGGACTATAGATAGTCGACCAATTCGACTAAAGATAGTCGATCAAATCGACTATAGATATTCAACCAAATCGACTACAGATATTCGACCAAATCGACTATAGATTGTCGATCAAATCAACTATAGATAGTCGATCAAATCGACTATAGATAGTCGACCAAATCGACTACAGATAGGCGACCAAATCGACTAAAGATAGTCGACCAAATCGATAGATAGTCAACCAAATCGACCATAGATAGTCGACCAAATCAACTATAGATAGTCGACCAAATCGACTTTATATAGCTGCTATTCCTGTGCGTAGTCAAAGGCCAAGTCTCTAGCCTGGGCATAATCGAGTTCATTTCCTTCCAATAGACAAGAAGCTGTCAGTGATTTCTGGACCTTGAATTTAAATAAGGACCATAAATCTATTAGTTCTTACTAAAAATTGTTTTAATTCCTCATTTTATAAAATAATACTCTTATACAAATCTTTTGATTTCTCTGCCATTTATTAAGATTTTGGAACTTCCTATGAATTTCTAAAATGCAAAAAATTACAAATAACGAATATTTATTGTTCATTTTATTTGACAACTCTACACGCGTTTACACTTAAGATTAAATATCATTGTTTATTTTTATCTTGCCATTTTATACAAATCTCCCTCCCCTTCCCTTCCTACAAGAGCCTAAAATATAGGACTCCAAAAATATATAGAACACAATTCCCATAATTTAGGTTTATTTTCTCTATAACGAAAAGGTTCATATAAATAATACTTATACATTTTGTTATTATATAAAGAAAATTAAACAGAAATAAAGTTCTCTTTAGGTTTTTGTATGTAAGTATGTACTCCTGCTGTCTTTAGCCTAAATTTTATTTGTGTATATTTATTATATACTTTTGGTATTTTGTATATAAAAACAAAGTAAATAGGTGAACGACCGTAGATAAAACCCGACCTTCAAAATAATCTGGGCCAAGTGAAATAAATAGTCTTTTTACGATGTATGTATATATTTGTTTGTATTGCTTTAAGTATTAGAGCGTGTGTTTGTGTATGTTGGTGTAAGTGTGTTTTGCAATGTTTTTTAGTCTCTCAGTTTCCCTCTCTTTTGTAAAGAGCTTGAGTTGGCTTTGATGTTGGCAATGCTTTTGACGATGTTATGATGCTGTAGAATAACAGTTAAATAGTGTGACCATAGAGGAAGGAATTTGAAATTGCACGAATGAATATATAATCGAGCATTTATAGTCGATTTAATCGACTAGCTTTAGACGACTTGGTCAACTATCGATGGTTGATTTGGTCGACTATCTATAGTCGATTTGGTCAATTATCTATAGTCGACCACCTTTTGTAGATTTGCTCTACTGTATACAGTCGATTTAGCCGACTATATACGGTCGATTTAACCGACTATATACAGTCGATTTAGCCGACTATCTATAGTTAATTTGGTTGAATATCTATAATCGATTTGGTAGACTATCTCTAGTCGATTTGGTGACCTATTAATAGTCGATTTGCTCGACTATCTATGGTCGATTTGCTCTACTAAATATAGTCGATTTGCTCGACTATCTACAGTCAATTTGTTCGACTATCTATAGTCGATTTGCTCTACTATATATAGTCGATTTGCTCTGTTATATATAGTCGATTTGCTCGACTATCCACAGTCAATTTGCTCGACTATCTATAGTCGATTTGCTCTACTATATATAGTCGATTTGCTCTACTATATATAATCGATTTGCTCGACGATCTATAGTCGATTTGCTCGACTGTCCATAGTCGATTTGCTCGACTGTCCATAGTCGAATTGCTCGACTATCTATAGTCCATTTGCTCGACTTCTTATAGCCATGACTATCTATAGCCGATTTGCTCGACTATGTAAAGTCGATTAGATCGACTATCTATGGCCGATTTGCTCGACGATGTATTGTCGATTTGCTTGACTATCTATAGCCGATTTGCTCGACTATGTATAGGCGATTTGATCGACTATGTATAGTCGATTTGCTGGACTATCTGCAGCCGATTTGCTCGACTATCTATAGTCGATTTGCTATAATATCTCTAGTCAATTTGCTCGACTTACTATAGTCGAATTGCTCGACTACCTATGGTCGATTTGCTCGACTTCTTATAGCCTTGACTATCTATAGCCGATTTGCTCGACTATGTATAGTCGATTTGCTCTACTATCTATAGTTAATTTGCTCAACTATCATTAGTCGATTTGCTCGACTATCTATAGTCGATTTGCTCGACTATCATTAGTTGTTTTGCTCGATTTTCTATAGTCGATTTGCTTGACTATCTATAGTCGATTTGCTCGACTATCTATAGTCGATTGGCTCGGCTATCTACAGTCGATTTGATCGACTATCTATAGTCGATTTGCTCGACTAACCATAGGCGATTTGTTCGACTATCTATAGGCGATTTGCTCAACTACCTATAGGCGATTTGCTCGACCATCTATAGTTGATTTGCTGGACAGACTATGGGCGATTTGGTCGACTATCTTTAGTCGATTGCTCGACTATCTATAGTCTATTTGGTCTACTATTTATGGTCGATTTGGTCGGCTATCTTTAGTCGATTTGGTCGACTATCTGTAGTCGATTTGGTCTACATTATCATGTCTCTTGTAATTCAAATTTTGACGTCATTCTTTTGATTTGTTTTGTTCTTTATTCAACATTCGATGTTTTTTCCATACTCAAGTGTTTCGTTTACTCTCATTCTTATTTTTAGCTGCCAGAGGTCTTCAGTTAAAGTCATTGTACGCTTTTGAACTTTTTTTTTTATACCAAATGTTGTAATGTTGCTTCTATCTAGCAAGGCAATACTTACAAAACTACCTTCAAAATCTCGGTACTTTTTTAAACAATCACTCACTTTACTACAGGTTTTCAATACTTCGTTGCAATGTTTTACATTGGCAACATAAATTTTAATGCCAAGTGACAATAACAAACACCTACAAAATTGAAAATATTGAAAAAAAAAAAAAATAATTCAATTGTTACACGATTCTCCTTAGATACTAAAAACGAGATAATAGTTAATTATAACCTGCAATAGTAACGAAAAACCTTTAAATATTGCAAAAACCTGATTTGCCTGAGTTAAACACTCCATTAAAATGACAATAAATAAATAAATTGTTAAAATATGATACCATTATTTATTGCTAATACAATACAATTGGCAGCAAGAAGTTGCAAACAAGAGCAACAGCAACTAGTAGCTCCAATAGTTCCAGCAAACAATTGATCTTATAAACCAGTCAAACGCCACCTTGTACAACATACGACTATTATGGCCAACATGCAATTGATTCAACTCTCCTTATGTTGCTAGTTCTGAGGGTTGCAAAACTGCCACCAATTCTTCTCTGTTGTAGTTGCTGTATTTGATAAACTGCTGGCTGTTGGGCTGCCTGTTCTTGTTGGTTGCTACGAAAGACCTAACACTCCAACTGACCCACTGTCTGACTGTCTTTGAGTAACTATGTCTCTTCGTCGACTTCACCACTAGTCTGGGTTATGTTGTCGACATGTTGTGCTCAAAAAAAAAAAAAATTGTATGTCGTTGCACGAGTTCAGGGCCATATTTTGCTATGAATTTTGTTTTTGTTTTCAGTTGCTCGTTGCTGAGCGTTTGAGTTTATTCTAGCAAACATTTAATTTAACCTCCTTTTTTTCTAAAACGTAAGTGAATTGTTTGCATGTAAGAGCAATTTAGGTGTAAAGGAGAAGAGAACAGTGGGATGAAATATGGTAATTTTATGTTAAAAAACTCACCTATATATAGTTTGGCTTGACAATAAATAGTCGACAATCTCGACTATCTAAAGTCAAGAAGCTCGACAATCTGTAGTCGAGAAGTTCGACTATCTATAGTCGAAAAGCTCGACTATATATAGTCGAGAAGCTCGGCTATTTATAGTCGAGAAGCTTGACTATTTATAGTCGAGAAGCTCGACTATTTATAGTCGATAAGCTCGACTATCTATAGCCGAGTTGCTCGACTATCCACAGTCGAGAAGCTCGACTATCTATAGTTGAGAACCTCGACCATCTATAATCGAGAAGCTCGACTATCCATAGTCGAGAAGCTCGACTATCTATAGTCGAGAAGCTCGACTATCTACAGTCGAGAAGCTGGAATATCTATATTCGAGAATCTCTACTATCTACAGACGAGAAGCTCTACTATCTATAGTCGAGAAGCTGGGCTTCTCGATTATAGATAGTAGAGCTTCTCGTCTATAGATAGTAGAGATTCTCGACTATAGATATTCCAGCTTCTCGACTGTAGATAGTCGAGCTTCTCGACTATAGATAGTCGAGCTTCTCGACTATAGATAGTCGAGCTTCTCGACTATAGATAGTCGAGCTTCTCGACTATAGATAGTCCAGCTTCTCGACTATAGATAATCGAGCTTCTCGACTATAGATAGTCGAGCTTCTCGACTATAGATAGTCGAGCTTCTCGACTATAGAGCTTCTCGACTACAGATAGTCGAGCTTCTCGACTATAGAGCTTCTCGACTATAGATAGTCGAGCTTCTCGACTATAGATAGTCGAGCTTCTCGACTATAGATAGTCGAGCTTCTCGACTATAGATAGTCGAGCTTCTCGACTATAGATAGTCGAGCTTGTCGACTCTAGATAGTCGAGCTTCTCGACTATAGATAGTCGAGCTTCTCGACTATAGATAATCGAGCTTCTCGACTATAGATAGTCGAGCTTCTCGACTATAGATAGTCGATCTTCTCGACTATAGAGCTTCTCGACTATAGATAGTCGAGCTTCTCGACTATAGATAGTCGAGCTTCTCGACTATAGATAGTCGAGCTTCTCGACTATAGATAGTCGAGCTTCTCGACTATAGATAGTCGAGCTTCTCGACTATAGATAGTCGAGCTTGTCGACTCTAGATAGTCGAGCTTCTCGACTATAGATAGTCGAGCTTCTCGACTATAGATAATCGAGCTTCTCGACTATAGATAGTCGAGCTTCTCGACTATAGATAGTCGAGCTTCTCGACTATAGATAGTCGAGCTTCTCGACTATAGATAGTCGAGCTTCTCGACTATAGATAGTCGAGCTTCTCGACTATAGATAGTCGAGCTTCTCGACTATAGATAGTAGAGCTTCTCGACTATAGATAGTCGAGCTTCTCGACTATAGATAGTCGAGCTTCTAGACTATAGATAGTCGAGCTTCTCGACTATAGATAGTCGAGCTTCTCGACTATAGATAGTCAAGCTTCTCGACTATAGATAATCGAGCTTCTCGACTATAGATAGTCGAGCTTCTCGACTATAGATAGTCGAGCTTCTCGACTATAGAGCTTCTCGACTATAGATAGTCGAGCTTCTCGACTATAGATAGTCGAGCTTCTCGACTATAGATAGTCGAGCTTCTCGACTATAGATAATCGAGCTTCTCGACTATAGATAGTCGAGCTTCTCGACTATAGAGCTTCTCGACTATAGATAGTCGAGCTTCTCGACTATAGATAGTCGAGCTTCTCGACTATAGATAGTCGAGCTTCTCGACTATAGATAGTCGAGCTTCTCCACTATAGATAGTCAAGCTTCTCGACTATAGATAATCGAGCTTCTCGACTATAGATAATCGAGCTTCTCGACTATAGATAGTCGAGCTTCTCGACTATAGATAGTCGAGCTTCTCGACTATAGATAGTCGAGCTTCTCGACTATAGATAGTCAAGCTTCTCGACTATAGATAATCGAGCTTCTCGACTATAGATAGTCGAGCTTCTCGACTATAGATAGTCGAGCTTCTCGACTATAGATAGTCGAGCTTCTCGACTATAGATAATCGAGCTTCTAGACTATAGATAGTCGAGCTTCTCGACTATAGATAGTCGAGCTTCTCGACTATAGATAGTCGAGCTTCTCGACTATAGATAGTCAAGCTTCTCGACTATAGATAATCGAGCTTCTCGACTATAGATAGTCGAGCTTCTCGACTATAGATAGTCGAGCTTCTCGACTATAGAGCTTCTCGACTATAGATAGTCGAGCTTCTCGACTGTAGATAGTCGAGCTTCTCGACTATAGATAGTCGAGCTTCTCGACTGTAAAAGTTGAGCTTCTCGTCTATAGATAGTCGAGGTTCGCCACTATAGATAGTTCAGCTTCTATCTATAGTCGAGAAGCTCGATTATCTATAGTCGAGAAGCTCGACTATCTATAGTCGAGAAGCTCGACTATCTATAGTCGAGAAGCTCGACTATCTATAGTCGAGAAGCTCGACTATCTATAGTCGAGAAGCTCGACTATCTATAGTCGAGAAGCTCGACTATCTATAGTCGAGAAGCTCGACTATCTATAGTCGAGAAGCTCGATTATCTATAGTCGAGAAGCTCGACTATCTATAGTCGAGAAGCTCGACTATCTAGAGTCGACAAGCTCGACTATCTATAGTCGAGAAGCTCGACTATCTATAGTCGAGAAGCTCGACTATCTATAGTCGAGAAGCTCGACTATCTATAGTCGAGAAGCTCGACTATCTATAGTCGAGAAGCTCGACTATCTATAGTCGAGAAGCTCTATAGTCGAGAAGATCGACTATCTATAGTCGAGAAGCTCGACTATCTATAGTCGAGAAGCTCGATTATCTATAGTCGAGAAGCTCGACTATCTATAGTCGAGAAGCTCGACTATCTATAGTCGAGAAGCTCGACTATCTATAGTCTAGAAGCTCGACTATCTATAGTCGAGAAGCTCGACTATCTATAGTCGAGAAGCTCTACTATCTATAGTCGAGAAGCTCGACTATCTATAGTCGAGAAGCTCGACTATCTATAGTCGAGAAGCTCGACTATCTATAGTCGAGAAGCTCGACTATCTATAGTCGAGAAGCTCGACTATCTATAGTCGAGAAGCTCGACTATCTATAGTCGAGAAGCTCGACCATTTATAGTCTAGAAGCTCGACTATCTGTAGTCGATAAGCTCGACTATCTATAGTCGAGAAGCTCAACTATCTATAGTCTAGAAGCTCGACTATCTATAGTCGAGAAGCTCGACTATCTATAGTCGAATAGCTCGACTATCTATAGTCGAATAGCTCGACTATCTATAGTCGAGAAGCTCGACTGTCTATAGTCGAGAAGCTCGACTGTCTATAGTCGAGAACCTCGACTATTTATAGTCGAGAACCTCGACTGTTTATAGTCGAGAACCCCGACTATTTATAGTCGAGAACCTCGACTATTTATAGTCGAGAAACTCGACTATTTATAGTCGAGAAACTCGACTATTTATAGTCGAGAACCTCGACTATTTCTAGTCGAAAACCTCGAGAACATCGATTATCTATAGTCGGGAACCTCGATTATCTATAGTCGAGAACCTCAAATTTCTATAGTAGTGTCTAGGCTTTGAAAAATTTTGTTAAGTTTGAGCCAATAGTTTTACCAATTGCCCCACTGTGCTTATGTGTGTTTAAGCTTTGATTTGGAAAATAAAATGCTGTACATGCTTATCAAAATATTTTCGGTTCATTTCCATTAATTTTATATCACAAAATTTTTTAACTAAATTTGTTTTTTTTAATATCATAAAAATTTTAAGAAAATCCTAAACATTTCATAATGTCTGCATTTTCCAGATTAGATGCCCTTATTCTAAAGATTTTGCTACCCAAATATTTTTTGTTAGTATTTCGGTCACATTTCCCAAACGACCTTATGATAAGTTCAATTACCTTTTCTTGGCCAAAGAAGGACTAAGGCAACAAATGTTTGAAAGACATGCGCAGTCCTGCTCAATTTGAATTCTGTTAAGTGTAAAAATTGTTTATTGTAATTTTAAATAGTCATTTGTTTTTAATTATGTTTTTTTTTGTCACTAAAAAAATGATAAATTGAATTAAAAAATGGGAGTAAATTGAATTGTTTGGAATTTCAATATAAAAAAATTTTATAAAAGTTTATGGCCAAAAAAGAATGAAGCTTAAATGTGGCCAATGCTTTTGACATTTTAAAATTGAAATTTTCCAACAAAAAAATTATTTCGTTGCCTAAAAAAATAGTTTTAAAGTACTTTTTGTTTTAGAGTCTATTAAATTTACATTTATTTTCGATAGTTTATAATAAAGTATGGAGAAGTAGGAGGAGAAGTGGCGTGGTTAAGATTTCGTTTGCAGTGTCTCAAACAAAGTTTCAAATATAAATTAAATTTTAAATTGAGAACGTCATTTTGTTAAACAATTACACATACAAAAAGACAAAGACCGACCCTCCTTTAAATAACACTTACAAAACAGTAATGCCCAAAATACCATTAGGATGAGAATAACAATTCAACATAAATTTCAAAAACTCTCCAACTTTTTATAAAAGCCACATTTTAAACAAATATCTTTCAGGATATTTTGGAAAAGTAACTAAGAAATTTTAAGACTTTTAATTTTGCTAATCCCTTATTTTGGGCATCACTGTTCTAATCAAATCAAATGCTCAAATATGTATTCCGAACGCTAGTATTTGTGTATGCAAATATGCTCGTAAAAAAGTCATTGATTATGTCGATGAACTGTTTTTTAGTACAATGACATAGAGAAAAAAAAACAACTATAGCAACACTTAAAACTATCAAACTATAAAGGTTTTAAATCACACTTACAGCCAAGATTGAGACAAACTACAATATAATAATATTTTCAATAAAATAATGACAATAAAAACTAATTAATAACAAAACTATGACATTGCAAAATTCTTATTTATAAATCAGTTTTTGTTGTTATTCAATTATAATAAAACAAAATCATTTTGATTTAGGTTTTTTTAATTGTTACAATAAATTTTAAACGAACTTTAAGTTAAAGTCAAGACACAGAACAATTATTAGTCAAGACATTTGACTAATTTCAGCCGAGACACTCAATTCATTATAGCAGGGGAACTCGACTAACTATAGCCGAGGAATATGAAGAAATAGACGTTTTTAAGAAATTTGATTATTCAAATCGACTATCCTTGTCAAGAAGTTCAACTAAAAATAGTTGAGAAGGTCGATTATCCATAGTCGAGAAAATCTGTTATCCGAAGTCGAGAAGATCCACTATCAGTATTCCAGAAGATTGACTATTCAAAATCGAGAAGATCGACTATCCAAGATCGACATATCCTTAGTCGAGAAGATCTATATAGTCAGGAAGATTAATTCCTTAGACGAGATGATCGACTATCCATATACGAGAAGATCGATTTTCCATAGGCGAGAAAATCTTCTGCCCATAGTCGAAAAACTCTCCCTCATAGTCCTGAAACCCTTATACCCAAAGTCGATAAAGACGATTATTCTTAGCTATGAAACTCATAAAGAAACACAACTAACCAAATTCGAGAAGAGAAGCTTAGAAACTTGATTTTTCACAGCCGAGAAATTCGACTATCCATAATCGAGATAATTGACTATCCTAGTAGAAACAATCGACTATCCGCAGTCGAGAAACTCGTCTACCTATACTCGATATATACTATTATTCATATCTAAAAAACTCCTAATACAAAATGAAGAAACTCGTCTATCCAGCATCGAGAAAATTTACAATCTATAGTCGAGAAACTTGACTATCCACAGCCGATCATTTTTAGTAGAGACAATCAACCAACATCGAGAAGATCGACTTTTCAAAGGAAAGATAATCGACTATTGTAAGTTCAGAGGAGCGACTTTTCACATTCGATTTGGTCGACTAACTATAGTCGATTTGGTCGACTACGTACAGCAGATTCGGCTAACCAACTATAGTCGATTTGATCGATTATTTAAAGTAAATTTAAAGGACTATCTATAGATGATTTGGTTGTCTATATGTAGTCGATTTTGTCGACTATCTATAGTCGATTTGGTCAACTATCTAGAGTTTATTTGAAAGAATTTGTATAGCCGATTGGTCGACTGTATATAATGGATTTGGTCGACTATCTAAAGCCGATTTCATCGACCATCTGTAGTCGATTTGGTCGACTATACATCGTCGATTTGGTCGACTGTCTATCGTCGATTTGTTCGACTATCCATCGTCGATTTGGTCGACTGTCTATAGTCGATTTTGTCGACTATCTATAGTCGATTTGGTCGACCATCTATAGTCGATTTAGCCATCTTTTTGTAGCCGATTTGGTCAACGACTATCTAAAGCCAATTTCATCGACCATCTATAGTCGATTTGGTCGACTATCCATCCTCGATTTGGTCGACTGTCTATCGTCGATTTGTTCGACTATCTATCGTCGATTTGGTCGACTATCTATAGTCGATTTTGTCGACTATCTACAGTCGATTTGGTCGCCCATCTATAGTCGATTTAGCCATCTTTTTGTAGCCGATTTGGTCAACTATCTATAGTCGATTTGGCCGACTACCTGATGCCTATTTGGCCGACTATCTATAGTCGATTTGGTCGACTGTCCATCGTCGATTTAGTAGACTATCTGTAGTCGATTTGGTCAACTGTCCATAGCCGATTTGATCGACTATCTATCGTAGATTTGTTTAAATACCCATCGTCGATTTGGTCGACTATCTATCATCAGTTTGGGCAACTATCTATAGTCAATTTGGTTGACTATCTATAGTCGATTTGGTCGACTACCAATCGTCGATTTTATCGACTATCTATCGTCGATTTGGTCAACTATCCATCGTCAATTTGGTCGACTATCTATCGTCGATTTGGTCAACTATCCATCGTCAATTTGGTCGACTATCTATTGTCGATTTGGTTGACCATCCGTCGTCGATTTGGTCGACTACGTATCTTCGATTTGGTCGACTATCTGTCATCGATTTGGTCCATCCATCTTCGATTTAGTCGACTATCTTTAGTAAATATATATAGTCGATTTGGTCGCCAATATATAGTCGATTTGGTCGACTATCTACAGTCAATTTTGTCGACTTTTCATCTTCGATTTCCATCTATCCATCGTTGATTTGGTCGACTATATATTGATGATTTTGTCGACTATCCATCGTCGAATTGATCGACTATCTATAGTCGATTTGGTCAACTACCCATCGGCGATTTGGTCGGATTATCTATCGTCAATTTGGGCGACTATCTATAGTCGATTTGGTCGACTACCCTTCGTCGATTTGGTGTACTATTTATCTTCGATTTGGTCGACTATCCATTATCGATTTGGTTGACTATTTATCTTCGATTTGGTTGTCTATTTATCTTCGATTTGATCGACTTCCTACCGTACATTTCGTGAACTACCCATCGTCGATTTAGCCGACTTTGTATCATCAGTTTGGACGACTATCTATAGTCGATTTGGTAGACTATTTATCTTAGATTTGGTCGACTTTCCATCGTCGATTGTGGCGACTATCCATCGTCAATTTGGTCGACTATCCATCGTCGATTTAGTCGGCTACCTATCTTCGATTTGGTCGACCATCTTTATTAAATATAGTCGACTATATTTAGACGATTTTGTCGAATATCTATAGTCGATTTGGTCGCCAATATATAGTCGATGTGATCGACTATCTATAGTCAATTTGGTCGACTATCTATAGTGTATTTGGTTTTATAGATTTGGTCTCTATCTATTACCAATTAGGTCGACTATTAATATTCGATTTGGTATTTAGACTTTAGTCTTCTATGTATAATCCATCTCGCCGACAATAGAGTTATTCGACTATCTCTAGTAGAGTTATTTCGTCAACTATTTTTTGAATATTTTAGCACTGAATTTGTGCCCTACTTTTAAATGTTACCCTTATTTTTTAACCTTCAAAAATCTTCAAATCCTTTTCACTCTGTTTCTCTCTCTTTTTCAACCTCCATCCAACAGCTCATAGGCCCTTTTTGCTAGTACTACTAAAATGACAGCGCTAACGTATAGAAATAGTAAATTTAAGAAAAAACGTTGTAGCTGCTGGAAAAAAAACACACAAAATTTAGAACAAGGCAAAATTTTCAAACAAATAGCTCCGTACATTCACATCTAGAGCTAGTGGCTTTTTTATATACATATACACACAAATTTAAATGTAAGTCTATAGGTAAGAGGGAGATAAGTGTTGGGGTAGATGTTTGGGTATGTGGTGACGTGGAATTGTATTTCACATAAATCCTTATAGGGAGGACTGTTATATTTTATGAACACACTTATACTCTCTCATATACTTATAGACAAATGTTTTCAGTTTTTTTTTTTCAAAGTCTGCGTGTTTGCTTGTGAGGTGGAGGAGGCATACCTTCATACTTTTTCTGTTACATATAGGAGATTTGGTTTATCCTTGAAAACTTTTTGGACAATGGCTTATGGTTGTTTGTAGTAGTTTTGTTGTAGTTGTAGTTGCAAGCTGCTAGCTCGTGTCATTGACATCTTTATAGTTCATTTAACTTGAAGCATGAAGAATAAATGTTAGTTTAAAGGACGAAGAAATGGTGGATAAGAAGTTGGGAATGGGGTTGGTGAGGAAAGTACTGTTTGGACTAGGGATTCGTTATATAAAGAATATTTATTCGACTCTCTATAGCATATTTGGTCGACTATCAAGAGTCGATTTAGTCGTCTTTCTATAAAAGATTTGCTCGACTATATGAAGTCGAATTGTTCGACCATCTAAAGTCAATTTGCGATTTCCTTAATTGTCTACAGTCGATTTTCTTAACTTTCTGTAGTCGATTTGCACGACTATGTATGGTCGATTTGCTTGACTATATATAGTCTATATATAGTCTGTATAGTCGATTTGGTCACCTATTTGCAAATCGATTTCGTCGACTGTCTACAGTGGATATTGGTCGACTATCCATAAGATTGATTTATCACCTCTCATTCTTGTATTTACAACCAAAATTTTGTTCTTAAAGAAACTAAGTCCTATTTGTCTCATACCCCCAGATTATCAAACCAAGCAGCAGCTTTTAGCATCAAACCAAACTCTATGAAATCATACTAAAAAACGCACGCGCTGCAACTTGTTGTTTGTTTCAACAAACCTCACCACCAACCAACTCAAAAAGCTTTTAACAATAAATTTGTATGGAAAAGCTTTTTTGGAGGGAATTCTTGCTACCAACAGGTTTGAACAAGCAACTAGTGAAATTATTCTTGTAAAATTCTAATGTCGTTTCTAACATGTTGCAAGCACATGCCACAGAGTCTGTCAAACTCGGTAGCCAACAATAATTTGTTTTTATTCCACATTCGCCAAGCGCCAATGAAAGACGAAGCGGTTAAAGCAAAATAAAAAAGTTTAATTTAACGCAAAATAAACAAATTTTGTTGTGCAAAAAAATAAATCTATCAAAAACGTAAAGTGTCAGAGAGCCAAGAAAGGCGCCAATTTGAATTTGAATCCAAAAAAAACTTCCAATAAACAAAAGTGTCATACAGTGTAAAAATTTAAGAAAAATAACTGCCATAAAAAAGTCATAGGTTAATACATATAAAAAAGTGAAAACTAAACCAAAAACTTACAAGGAAATGTTAAAAAACTGCAAACAAATTAAGAAGTAAAAATTATATTTTTTTTTCGAAAATTGTTGGTTCTTTTCTAGTTCAGTTCTAGTTTTAGTTCTGTTCTAGTTCTATTCTAGTTCTGTTCTAGTTCTGCTCTAGTTCTGTTCTAGTTCTGCTCTAGTTATGTTCTAGTTATGTTCTAGTTCTGTTCTAGTTCTGTTCTAGTTCTGTTCTAGTTCTGTTCTAGTTCTGTTCTAGTTCTGTTCTAGTTCTGTTCTAGTTCTGTTCTAGTTCTGTTCTAGTTCTGTTCTAGTTCTGTTCTAGTTCTGTTCTAGTTCTGTTCTAGTTCTGTTCTAGTTCTGTTCTAGTTCTGTTCTAGTTCTGTTCTAGTTCTGTTCTAGTTCTGTTCTAGTTCTGTTCTAGTTCTGTTCTAGTTCTGTTCTAGTTCTGTTCTAGTTCTGTTCTAGTTCTGTTCTAGTTCTGTTCCAGTTCTGTTCTAGTTCTGTTCTAGTTCTGTTCTAGTTCTGTTCTAGTTCTGTTCTAGTTCTGTTCTAGTTCTGTTCTAGTTCTGTTCTAGTTCTGTTCTAGTTCTGTTCTAGTTCTGTTCTAGTTCTGTTCTAGTTCTGTTCTAGTTCTGTTCTAGTTCTGTTCTAGTTCTGTTCTAGTTCTGTTCTAGTTCTATTCTATTCTATTCTAGTTCTGTTCTAGTTCAGTTCTAGTTCAGTTCTAGTTTTGTTCTAGTTCTGTTCTAGTTCTGTTCTAGTTCTGTTCTAGTTCTGTTCTAGTTCTGTTCTAGTTCTGTTCTAGTTCTGTTCTAGTTCTGTTTTAGTTCTGTTCTAGTTCTGTTCTAGTTCTGTTCTAGTTCTGTTCTAGTTCTGTTCTAGTTCTGTTCTAGTTCTGTTCTAGTTCTAGTTCTGTTCTAGTTCTGTTCTAGTTCTGTTCTAGTTCTGTTCTAGTTCTGTTCTAGTTCTGTTCTAGTTCTGTTCTAGTTCTGTTCTAGTTCTGTTCTAGTTCTGTTCTAGTTCTGTTCTAGTTCTGTTCTAGTTCTGTTCTAGTTCTGTTCTAGTTCTGTTCTAGTTCTGTTCTAGTTCTGTTCTAGTTCTGTTCTAGTTCTGTTCTGTTCTAGTTCTGTTCTAGTTCTGTTCTAGTTCTGTTCTAGTTCTGTTCTAGTTCTGTTCTAGTTCTGTTCTAGTTCTGTTCTAGTTCTGTTCTAGTTCTGTTCTAGTTCTGTTCTAGTTCTGTTCTAGTTCTGTTCTAGTTCTGTTCTAGTTCTGTTCTAGTTCTGTTCTAGTTCTGTTCTAGTTCTGTTCTAGTTCTGTTCTAGTTCTGTTCTAGTTCTGTTCTAGTTCTGTTCTAGTTCTGTTCTAGTTCTGTTCTAGTTCTGTTCTAGTTCTGTTCTAGTTCTGTTCTAGTTCTGTTCTAGTTCTGTTCTAGTTCTGTTCTAGTTCTGTTCTAGTTCTGTTCTAGTTCTGTTCTAGTTCTGTTCTAGTTCTGTTCTAGTTCTGTTCTAGTTCTGTTCTAGTTCTGTTCTAGTTCTGTTCTAGTTCTGTTCTAGTTCTGTTCTAGTTCTGTTCTAGTTCTGTTCTAGTTCTGTTCTAGTTCTGTTCTAGTTCCGTTCTAGTTCTGTTCTAGTTCTGTTCTAGTTCTGTTCTAGTTCTGTTCTAGTTCTGTTCCAGTTCTGTTCTAGTTCTGTTCTAGTTCTGTTCTAGTTCTGTTCTAGTTCTGTTCTAGTTATGTTCTAGTTCTGTTCTAGTTCTGTGCTAGTTCTGTTCTAGTTCTCTTCTAGTTCTGTTCTAGTTCTGTGCTAGTTCTATGCTAGTTCTGTTCTAGTTCTAAAAAAAGTACTTTTTGTGCAAAAAAGTACTTTTTTCTATATAAAGCTTTTTATCAAAATTTCAGAAGAATTTCGAATATTTTCATAAAAACTTTCTCAACAACGAATTAAGTGTCTAAAATTCAATTTCGAAATTTGTCAATACCAAGAAATCTCGTATCTAAAACGGAAATCAATCAAATTGCCTTATCAATTTAAACAATATATTAAACATTTTTGAAGCCATATTGTAAACAATTTCCCTTTAAAGCCTGAAAGTTTGAAATATAAATTTTCCTAAAATGTCTTCGATTTCATGAAAATGCATAAAGATTTGAGCAAAAATAAAACCCGTAAAAAACCTCTTTTAGTCAAGCTCAAATATTACAAATTGTGATACATATTTAGAAAAATTAGAAATAATTTAGTTCAAATTATATTTAATTAAAACTATAATAAATTAAAAGCTTAGGAACTTAAATAAGAAAATTCACCCATCTCAGAAGAAATTTACGCTCAGTGTTAAACTATAATAAAAAAGGTGCCATATGGAAACAATTTTAAAAGCTTAAAATTTAAATCCTTAAAAGAAAAAAGTGCCGTTATAAAGATAATTTTAAAAAAGCTCTTTAAATAAATTAAGATAAATTATCAACTCAACAAAAGTTAGCTAGAAAATATTTTGAAATCTAGAAAATATCTTGAAATCTTTAAAAAGAATTAACTACATTTGAAAAATATTGCTCGAGAAGTTCGAAAAAGGCTTCTTAAAAGTTTCATCTATTGCTCTCAATTGCTGCACAAAAATTCCCTCAAAAAGCTCTCAAAACCTTGGACTCGTCAAGATGACAGTCGGCTCACGAGAAGATCTCTTTGCGAATGCAAAGCCCATTGATGATACGGAACGTTTAATTGGAAGAGTGTTAGCGGGTAAGTTAAACAAGAAATCTTAAAAGCTTTTTCGAAAGCTTAGAAGTAGAATACATAATTTCAGAGTCTGAACTTTTTGAAAAAACTTATTATTATTTCAACTTAGTTTCAGTTTTTATTCTTTTCTAAAGCTTCTTTTTGCATTTTAAAATGACTTTGATACTTTATTCAAACTTTTGGGTCCAAAAATTTTTAAAATGCGCATAATATTTTCGAAAAGTACATGTTTGTATACTTAGAGAGATATGCGGTCGTTGAACTTTTTTTCCAATTTAACCCAATTTTTTCTATGTTTTTTATTACTTTACTATCGCTTTTTGCCAGAGATTAAGTAAATATTTCGAATTTCGAGATGTTAAGACCCGGCATTGCCCGAGTTTTTTTTGCAATTTGAAATTATCCACAAAGTTACCTAAAGCCCTCTCGCTACATTCAGATCTTGCAAACAATAATTTTGAATAATCCATTTTTAATAGTACAGAAGATACTTAAATTTCTTATTGTTTTCAAAATGTTGGGGACAAAGTTTCCCCTGCTCTTATTTCAAGCCTCAATATGTTTTTGGGTTGCATGCTGGAAGACTCACTCTTTAAAGTAGCGACTAATATGGGCCTTGTCTTAAACTTGAGTTGGAAGAGACCTCCCTTGTCCTTAATGCTGCCTTGGCGGCTCTTAGGACTAAGCATTCGGGTAACTCTTTACTCCACAATTAATCTGAACTTTTTATTTTAAGAAATGGGTCGGGTAATGGGTCGGACAAACTTTGAATACGGAAACTTTTATAGCTTAGAAATATTTTCTTAGATACAGAATTACCCTTGCTCCTATCCTATTTTATTTCTAACAAAACTCTTGCCCCTATTCTATTTTGTTTCTAACCAAACTTCATGAAAATAGTAAAAAAATTTTAATGTTTTAAGTTCAAAAGCTCTTCCTCTAATTCTTCTAGAGTTACTCTATTACAACTCTTCTTTTTCTATGGGGAGAGGATCTCCCTCTGCTCCGATCCTGCTATTTTTCTAAGCAAATTCAATAAAAATGAAAAAAATGTTGTTAGTACTATGTTTTAATTCTTCTAAAGATACTTTAAAATGTTTTTTTTTGTGGGGAATGAAACTCCTCCTGATCCGTTTCAGCTTTTTTCTAACCAAAATCGACACGAATGTTAAAAATGTTGGAAGAACTACGTACTACTAAGTATCTTGTGAAGATACTTTATAACATTTTTTCGTGGGGGATGAAACTTCTCCTCTTCCTTCTCCTGCTCCGATCCCTTTTTTTTAAACAAACTATTTTAGATGGATCAAATTTTCAAATTTTTTTAGTTCAATGACATTTCTTTTAATTCTTCTGTAGATATGGGCATTATAATAACTTTTATTTTTCTATGGGAAGTGGATCTCTCTGCTCCTATCCTGATTTTTTTCTAACCAAATTTGATAATAATATGATTTGTAATAAGTTTTCTAAAACGACTTTTAATTCTTGTGAAGATAATTAATAATGGTTTTTTTTGGGGGAATAAAACTCCTCCTGCTCCGTCCCTGTTTTTTTATAAAAAAAAACTCTCTTAAAATTATACAAATTTTGAATATTTTTAGTTCATTAACTCTTCCTTTAATTCATCTAAAGATATGGCTATTTTAAAAAGTTTTCTTTTTCTGTGGGTAATGAATCTCCCTCTGCTCCGATCCTGTTTTTTTCTTACCAAATTTGAATGATAAGAATTATAAAAATGTCGGAAGCACTTCGTTTTATAAAACGTCTTTTAATTCTTGTGAAGATAATTTATAATATTCTTTTGGGGGGTTAAAACTCCTCCTGCTCCGATCCTTTTGTTTTCTAAGCAAACTCTCTAAAAACTATACAAATTTTGAATATTTTTAGTTCAATAACTCTTCCAATAATTTTTCTGAAGATACTGCCATTAAAAAAGTTTTCTTTTCCTGTGGGTGATGAATCTCCATCTGCTCTGATCCTGTTTTTTTCTTACCAAATTCGAATGATAAGAATGATAAAAATGTTGGAAGCACTTCGTTTTATAAAACGTCTTTTAATTCTTGTGAAGATAATTAATAATGTTTTTTTTAGGGAATAAAACTCCTCCTGCTCCTATCCTGTTGTTTTCTAAACAAACTTTGTAAAAATTATACAAATTTAGAACGGATTTAGTTTAATAACTCTTCCTCTAATTCTTCTAAAGATATGACCATTACAATAAGTTTTCTTTTTTTATGGGTGATGAATCTCCCCCTCCTCCGATCCTGTTAATTTTTTTCTTACAAAAGTAATGATAAAATATTATTAGTACTAAGTTTTATAAAACTTATTTTATTTCTTGTAAAGCTACTTAATATTTTTTAAGTGGGGGGTGAAACTTCTCCTGCTCCGATCTTGTTGCTTTCCCAAAAAACTACATCAAAATTTTAAAAATTTCGAGTGTTTTTAGTTCAATAACTTTTCATCTAATTCTTCGAAGATATTGCCATTATAATAAGTTTCTTTTTCTATGGGCAGAGGATCTTCCTCTGCTCCGATTCTGTTTTTTCATAACTAAATTTAATAAGAACGATACATATTCTAATTCAAATTCTTCTTCTGAAGATACTTTATAATAAACATTTTTTTTTGAAAGGGGATAAAACTCCCCCTGTTTCTATCCCTTTTATTTTTGACCAACCTCGCTTATTATTAAAAAATATTTTTGCACTAAGTTCCTTTAATATTTGTAAATTTACACACGAACAAGTATTTTATTTTTATGGGGAAAAATTCCCCCCTTAACCGATAATACCACATTTTTTTCAATTTGCTTTCAGTGACAAAAAACTCGGTTGCAGAAAGTTTTTATTCTATAAGTTGATTTAAAGATACACAACAATAAGTCTTATATTCATATAGGGGTAAAACTATCCCTGATCCTATCCTTTATTTTTTAGTTAAAATTAAAGTCCACTACCTAATTTTTTTGTCATGTATGAAGTTTATTTCTGACAAATTCTTTCCTATTTGACCCTGACTTTAGAAACATTGTCTGGCCAAATTTAGAAAAATCATAGCCTATTTTACCCTGAGGGTAAAACACTATCTTTTTTTCAAAATGTTATCATAATGACACACAAATAAACAAACTTATAAACATTTAAGAAATATATATATGGATATGTTTAATTTCCTACTAAAATAATATTTATTTGCTAAATTTTATAAAAAAAAAATCTAAGCAAATATTAGAGATTAACAATAAAACCACATGCCATCTTCTCCCTATTTCACTCTCCCACCGATTTAGGAAAAAATTCACAAATTTCTGGAATCAATTTCTTCAAATGTTAACAAAATTCTCTACAAACTCATACACGTTTGATAAAACTACCTTCCAACTTTACTCTTAAAACACACATACAAACCACAAGCATATTTTCTATTATATCAAACGAAATGAAAACGAAATTAATTAGAAAATCGAACAAATAAATATTCCCCATATGCACTCTCACTCTCATTTTAACGAAGACACTTCGTTAACACACATTCACAATCATAACGAAACCTAAACAATATAAAAAATACGAATGTCAATCATCGCATACGTTTCGTACACGAGTACAGAGAATTCGCAAAAATGTTATCAACTAAAAAAACTTTTAAAAATATCAGAGTATTTGCGAATACTCTCCCGAGCACTCAAAGAAAAAGTTCAATGACCGAACATATCCCTGGCCTAGTTTGCGGGCTAAAAACGCAAATGTATTTCAATAGTAGCAACAAATATTTAGTAAAATAATAATATTGATATGATAACAAGTAAAAGTATTTACTGTGTACTCGTACCTCCCTCCCGACCAATCAAAAAATCTGATTAACAAGACAAGACTCCCCCAAACAAGAAATTAAAGAAAATGAAAGCGGATAGTAAAAATACAAAAAAAATAATGATAATAAATTATAGAAAAAAATACTTATATGGAAGCAAAAAAGAACTAGAAAATAACTATTAAAGAACTTGAAAAGAACCAGAACAGAACTAGAACAGAACTAGAACAGAACTAGAACAGAACTAGAACAGAACTAGAACAGAACTAGAACAGAACTAGAACATAACTAGAACAGAACTAGAACAGAACTAGAACAGAACTAGAACAGAACTAGAACAGAACTAGAACAGAACTAGAACAGAACTAGAACAGAACTAGAACAGAACTAGAACAGAACTAGAACAGAACTAGAACAGAACTAGAACAGAACTAGAACAGAACTAGAACAGAACTAGAACAGAACTAGAACAGAACTAGAACAGAACTAGAACAGAACTAGAACAGAACTAGAACAGAACTAGAACAGAACTAGAACAGAACTAGAACAGAACTAGAACAGAACTAGAACAGAACTAGAACAGAACTAGAACAGAACTAGAACAGAACTAGAACAGAACTAGAACAGAACTAGAACAGAACTAGAACAGAACTAGAACAGAACTAGAACAGAACTAGAACAGAACTAGAACAGAACTAGAACAGAACTAGAACAGAACTAGAACAGAACTAGAACAGAACTAGAACAGAACTAGAACAGAACTAGAACAGAACTAGAACAGAACTAGAACAAAACTAGAACAGAACTAGAACAGAACTAGAACAGAACTAGAACAGAACTAGAACAGAACTAGAACAGAACTAGAACAGAACTAGAACAGAACTAGAACAGAACTAGAACAGAACTAGAACAGAACTGGAACAGAACTAGAACAGAACTAGAACAGAACTAGAACAGAACTAGAACAGAACTAGAACAGAACTAGAACAGAACTAGAACAGAACTAGAACAGAACTAGAACAGAACTAGAACAGAACTAGAACAGAACTAGAACAGAACTAGAACAGAACTTGAACAGAACTAGAACAGAACTAGAACAGAACTAGAACAGAACTAGAACAGAACTAGAACAGAACTAGAACAGAACTAGAACAGAACTAGAACAGAACTAGAACAGAACTAGAACAGAACTAGAACAGAACTAGAACAGAACTAGAACAGAACTAGAACAGAACTAGAACAGAACTAGAACAGAACTAGAACAGAACTAGAACAGAACAGAACAGAACAGAACAGAACAGAACTAGAACAGAACTAGAACAGAACTAGAACAGAACAGAACTAGAACAGAACTAGAACAGAACTAGAACAGAACTAGAACAGAACTAGAACAGAACTAGAACAGAACTAGAACAGAACTAGAACAGAACTAGAACAGAACTAGAACAGAACTAGAACAGAACTAGAACAGAACTAGAACAGAACTAGAACAGAACTAGAACAGAACTAGAACAGAACTAGAACAGAACTAGAACAGAACTAGAACAGAACTAGAACAGAACTAGAACAGAACTAGAACAGAACTAGAACAGAACTAGAACAGAACTAGAACAGAACTAGAACAGAACTAGAACAGAACTAGAACAGAACTAGAACAGAACTAGAACAGAACTAGAACAGAACTAGAACAGAACTAGAACAGAACTAGAACAGAACTAGAACAGAACTAGAACAGAACTAGAACAGAACTAGAACAGAACTAGAACAGAACTAGAACAGAACTAGAACAGAACTAGAACAGAACTAGAACAGAACTAGAACAGAACTAGAACAGAACTAGAACAGAACTAGAACAGAACTAGAACAGAACTAGAACAGAACTAGAACAGAACTAGAACAGAACTAGAACAGAACTAGAACAGAACTAGAACAGAACTAGAACAGAACTAGAACAGAACTAGAACAGAACTAGAACAGAACTAGAACAGAACTAGAACAGAACTAGAACAGAACTAGAACAGAACTAGAACAGAACTAGAACAGAACTAGAACAGAACTAGAACAGAACTAGAACAGAACTAGAACAGAACTAGAACAGAACTAGAACAGAACTAGAACAGAACTAGAACAGAACTAGAACAGAACTAGAACAGAACTAGAACAGAACTAGAACAGAACTAGAACAGAACTAGAACAGAACTAGAACAGAACTAGAACAGAACTAGAACAGAACTAGAACAGAACTAGAACAGAACTAGAACAGAACTAGAACAGAACTAGAACAGAACTAGAACAGAACTAGAACAGAACTAGAACAGAACTAGAACAGAACTAGAACAGAACTAGAACAGAACTAGAACAGAACTAGAACAGAACTAGAACAGAACTAGAACAGAACTAGAACAGAACTAGAACAGAACTAGAACAGAACTAGAACAGAACTAGAACAGAACTAGAACAGAACTAGAACAGAACTAGAACAGAACTAGAACAGAACTAGAACAGAACTAGAACAGAACTAGAACAGAACTAGAACAGAACTAGAACAGAACTAGAACAGAACTAGAACAGAACTAGAACAGAACTAGAACAGAACTAGAACAGAACTAGAACAGAACTAGAACAGAACTAGAACAGAACTAGAACAGAACTAGAACAGAACTAGAACAGAACTAGAACAGAACTAGAACAGAACTAGAACAGAACTAGAACAGAACTAGAACAGAACTAGAACAGAACTAGAACAGAACTAGAACAGAACTAGAACAGAACTAGAACAGAACTAGAACAGAACTAGAACAGAACTAGAACAGAACTAGAACAGAACTAGAACAGAACTAGAACAGAACTAGAACAGAACTAGAACAGAACTAGAACAGAACTAGAACAGAACTAGAACAGAACTAGAACAGAACTAGAACAGAACTAGAACAGAACTAGAACAGAACTAGAACAGAACTAGAACAGAACTAGAACAGAACTAGAACAGAACTAGAACAGAACTAGAACAGAACTAGAACAGAACTAGAACAGAACTAGAACAGAACTAGAACAGAACTAGAACAGAACTAGAACAGAACTAGAACAGAACTAGAACAGAACTAGAACAGAACTAGAACAGAACTAGAACAGAACTAGAACAGAACTAGAACAGAACTAGAACAGAACTAGAACAGAACTAGAACAGAACTAGAACAGAACTAGAACAGAACTAGAACAGAACTAGAACAGAACTAGAACAGAACTAGAACAGAACTAGAACAGAACTAGAACAGAACTAGAACAGAACTAGAACAGAACTAGAACAGAACTAGAACAGAACTAGAACAGAACTAGAACAGAACTAGAACAGAACTAGAACAGAACTAGAACAGAACTAGAACAGAACTAGAACAGAACTAGAACAGAACTAGAACAGAACTAGAACAGAACTAGAACAGAACTAGAACAGAACTAGAACAGAACTAGAACAGAACTAGAACAGAACTAGAACAGAACTAGAACAGAACTAGAACAGAACTAGAACAGAACTAGAACAGAACTAGAACAGAACTAGAACAGAACTAGAACAGAACTAGAACAGAACTAGAACAGAACTAGAACAGAACTAGAACAGAACTAGAACAGAACTAGAACAGAACTAGAACAGAACTAGAACAGAACTAGAACAGAACTAGAACAGAACTAGAACAGAACTAGAACAGAACTAGAACAGAACTAGAACAGAACTAGAACAGAACTAGAACAGAACTAGAACAGAACTAGAACAGAACTAGAACAGAACTAGAACAGAACTAGAACAGAACTAGAACAGAACTAGAACAGAACTAGAACAGAACTAGAACAGAACTAGAACAGAACTAGAACAGAACTAGAACAGAACTAGAACAGAACTAGGAACAGAACTAGAACAGAACTAGAACAGAACTAGAACAGAACTAGAACAGAACTAGGAACAGAACTGGAACACAACTAGAAGAGAATAGGAACTACTAGAGAACTTAAACAAAACCAAACTAGAACTTAACTATAAAGAGAAAGACATTACTCTGATATGATACGGCTATTCCATAAAAACACCCTCTTACTCTTGTAAGCTTATATACCCTCTCTACTGATAACAGTTTTTATATTATCTAGGAAACAACACCTACCCTCTCCCACTGCGACCCACTTTCGTTTAGAGAGTGTGAGAGACATTCAAAAGTATCCTGCCATAAAAATTCACAGTTATTCGAGTGATACCAAGATATAGTGAGTGTCTGTGTATGTGTGTTAATGGCTTTGGCCTTGGAATCGCTTCGAACAGCCAGCAACGTTCATTGACCCAATCTAGTCTCATATATTTTGACACGCATACACTAATACTGACACACATACATAATTTTTACCCATACTAGGACTAGATGTTATCTTAAAATGAAATATTTGTGTGTGTGCGTGTGTGTATACACGAATTGGTATTATTATGATAGAAATGTTTACCCCAACTGAGAATAAATTTAACTTATTTACGAAAATTGTTAGATTTGAACCTAATATTGATGGGACATTTGAATTTGTTATAGAAAAGTACCAACAAATTAGTATAAGAACAATTTTAAAAACACAAAATTTGTATAGATTCAGTTTCTGGAAGAATGTGTGGGTGGATTTGGTCCTGATATGAAAATTCCAACACACTTCACTACAAATTTGTTTAGTTTAGGTGGATTGGGACCAAGGGGGGAGCACTTGTATTGTTATGTTCAATATTTTGATTACACTGTATTTTTACTAACAAGAACTTTTGTCAAATTGTTGCTTTATTTGTCCCACTGTTTAGTAACAGGCCATTGTACGACCTTCTATTGTTTTTTTACATTCTGTGCAACAAATATTAATTCAAAAGAATCGAATAAATATTATTATAGTAAACATGTGCAATATTTTACAATAAACTTTATATGTAACCCAGTAACGTCATCGAATTTTGAAACAAAAAAGCTTTTCATGTTGCTATCGTTAACTTTTCTATAGAAATGTCTACCTTTTGTCAACTTTTCTATACAAATATATTCCTGTGGTCAAATTTTCTATAGAAATGTCTTCCTGTGGTCAAATTTTCTATAGAAATGTCTTCCTGTGGTCAAATTTTCTATAGAAATGTCTTGATGTGGTCAACTTTTCTATAGACATGTCTTCTTTTGGTCAACTTTTCTATAGACATGTCTTCTTTTGGTCAACTTTTCTATAGAAAAGTCTTCCTTTGGTCAACTTTTCTATAGAAAAGTCTTCCTTTAGTCAACTTTTCTACAGAAAAGTCTTCCTTTGGTCAACTTTTCTATAGAAAAGTCTTCCTTTGGTCAATTTTTCCATAGAAAAGTCTTCCTTTGGTCAACTTTTCTATAGAAAAGTCTGCCTTTGGTCAACTTTTCTATAGAAAAGTCTTCCTTTGGTCAACTTTTCTATAGAAAAGTCTTCCTTTGGTCAAATTTTCTATAGAAAAGTCTTCCCTTGGTCAACTTTTATATAGAAAAGTCTTCCTTTTGTCAAATTTTCTATAGAAAAGTCTTCCTTTGTCAACTTTTCTTTACAAATGTCTTTGCTTTGATCAACTTTTCTTTACAAATGTCTTCTTTTGATCAACTTTTCTTTAGAAGTATCTTCCTTTGGTCGACTGTTCTTTAGAAATGTCTTCCTTTGGTCAACTTTTCTTTAGAAATGTCTTTCTTTGTTCAACTTTTCTATAGAAATATCTTTCTTTGGTCAACTTTTCTCTAGAAATGACTTCCTTTGGCCAACTTTTCTTTAGAAATGTCTTCGTTTGGTCAACTTGAAATAATGGTCTACCGCTCTGGTACTCTCTGATCTGACTTTAAACTCTAACCTTCAGTTAAAATTGTACATAGATGCTATTTCAAAATTATTTATTGTAAAATGAACATAACATTGTTTCTGTAAACCAATTTACATTTGATTGAGAAGCTCTCAAATATGATTATCTTTTCATTAAAACAGACCAGTGGTTCCCAACTCCAAGAAAATGTATGTATTTAAGACTTATTTAGAAGTCTTTATACTATTCAACAAGATCCTTTGTGCCAAACACATTATGATAAGCTTATGACAAGTGTACAATATCTTGTTGAAGGCTCTTCATTTGGGAAACTCTGCTTAAGATAATGTTTATGTTTGTAATTCTCTGAACATTTGTTCAATGATTGTTAACCCTGAAATATGCAATGAAGTTTAATAACTTTATGTTATTGTAAATTGTTTTTTGTTTTGTTTGTTATTCTCCTGCTATCGCTTGTTTTTTGCTGTGTAACTGTAATTTGTTCTCTTCTTGATTTGAAGTTTATTAACAAAGTTTTTGCCAGTTTTGACAATTAAAAGCTTTTGTGCTATGAATTTTAAAATGCAGCGTATATTCACATCACCTTGATTTTATAACGATTATTGAACTTTTTTGTAATTGAAAAATACTAAAATATGAGTTAAAGATGGAGGCAAAAAACGATTGGCCTACATGATGTAAATAATAGTTTTCTTTTCTAGTTCTATTGTAGTTGTGGTTCTAGTTCTGGTTCAAGTTGTGGTCTTAGTTTTAGTCCAAGTTTTGGTTCTAGTTCTAGTCCTAGTTCTGATCCTATTTTAAATTTTATAAACATTCTATTTCAATTATAATCATTTAATTAAACAGACCAAGTTCAAAACACGCACACACACACACACACTCTCATAATCATGAAAAAAGCTTTCCAACATCAGACTCCAACAAATGTAACATAATTTGCATTTTCTTTAATTTAAGCTCCTTTCGCTTTTTATATCAAATACAACTAAACATGAGTGTGTTAAGAGACTGTGTCTGTGAGTGTATTTTACACGAGAATAAAATGTAGTTGTTGCTTTGTTTAGTTCTATGTATGTGTGAATGTGTTTGTGAATATATTTATGTAGATCGAGGTTATTGAGCTGCATTGGATGCAAAAAGTCCATTCAACTTTTCAATATGTCATTTATTTAGTTTCAGTTTTTATTTCTATCATGGAAAATTAAGTTTTTGCTTTTAGCAAAAAAATTAAAAAAAAAAAAATATATACAAATTATTATAAAAATCTCTTGTTTGTAGTTGTAATTTAGGTTAAAATCAAAGCGAAAAACATATTAACATTTATATTAAAATTATAAAATATTTTTACAAAGACTTTTAAAGCAAAGGAAAATATCCTTAGCACAAGGATTAACATCATATTCTCTATGTTAAAGGACATTCGGTTGCTTTGATGATTTTTAAAAATTTGCCTTAAAATTCTTGTTTTATTAAACCTTTTGACGGCACGTCCTTCACGTAAACCATTAGTTTGTCTTTTGTTGGCATTTTAATCTTAAAAACAATTTTGATAGTTTATCTGTTAATGCCTCAAAAGCAGTAGATTTCAAATATTTTCGGTTATAAAATGAAATTAAAAACGTGTCTGGTAGAAATTCTATTTTGCAGTTGCAATAAACCTAGATATTTTTAATTAAAAAACAAAAACTTTCCAAGTGCCTCAACATTAATAAAAAAACGTGAGGAAATCAAACTCAAGTTTTTCTAGGAAATACAAATTTTTGGTAATATTTCATAATATTTAAAATATATATATATTTTTTTTTTAATTTTTAATAATTTAGATTTCGGTTACAATTTTGAAAATTACAAAAATTAAATCTTGTTGCCAACCTCACAAATTTGAAAATTGTGGACGTTTTTCTTCAAAGTTTTTATTCTTTTTTATCATGTGGCAAAACGAGTTCAATGTCGTTCATTGTTCACTCTATAAAAAGTTTTTGCTTGTTTCAGATGCAATCCCAAAGTCCTCCCCCCTTTTCTACTATACAATTTCAAATTACAATTTTAAACACTCTTGAACAAAAAAATAAACAAAAATTTACCAGAAAAGCACTAGAACAGAATAAGAACGGAACTAGAAAAGAACTAGCACAGAACTAGAATAGAACTAGGAGCAGAACTAGAACAGAACTAGAACAGAACTAGAACAGAACTAGAACAGAACTAGAACAAAACTAGAACAGAACTAGAACAGAACTAGAACAGAACTAGAACAGAACTAGAACAGAACTAGAACAGAACTAGAACAGAACTAGTACAGAACTAGAACAGAACTAGAACAGAACTAGAACAGAACTAGAACAGAACTAGAACAGAACTAGAACAGAACTAGAACAGAACTAGAACAGAACTAGAACAGAACTAGAACAGAACTAGAACAGAACTAGAACAGAACTAGAACAGAACTAGAACAGAACTAGAACAGAACTAGAACAGAACTAGAACAGAACTAGAACAGAACTAGAACAGAACTAGAACAGAACTAGAACAGAACTAGAACAGAACTAGAACAGAACTAGAACAGAACTAGAACAGAACTAGAACAGAACTAGAACAGAACTAGAACAGAACTAGAACAGAACTAGAACAGAACTAGAACAGAACTAGAACAGAACTAGAACAGAACTAGAACAGAACTAGAACAGAACTAGAACAGAACTAGAACAGAACTAGAACAGAACTAGAACAGAACTAGAACAGAACTAGAACAGAACTAGAACAGAACTAGAACAGAACTAGAACAGAACTAGAACAGAACTAGAACAGAACTAGAACAGAACTAGAACAGAACTAGAACAGAACTAGAACAGAACTAGAACAGAACTAGAACAGAACTAGAACAGAACTAGAACAGAACTAGAACAGAACTAGAACAGAACTAGAACAGAACTAGAACAGAACTAGAACAGAACTAGAACAGAACTAGAACAGAACTAGAACAGAACTAGAACAGAACTAGAACAGAACTAGAACAGAACTAGAACAGAACTAGAACAGAACTAGAACAGAACTAGAACAGAACTAGAACAGAACTAGAACAGAACTAGAACAGAACTAGAACAGAACTAGAACAGAACTAGAACAGAACTAGAACAGAACTAGAACAGAACTAGAACAGAACTAGAACAGAACTAGAACAGAACTAGAACAGAACTAGAACAGAACTAGAACAGAACTAGAACAGAACTAGAACAGAACTAGAACAGAACTAGAACAGAACTAGAACAGAACTAGAACAGAACTAGAACAGAACTAGAACAGAACTAGAACAGAACTAGAACAGAACTAGAACAGAACTAGAACAGAACTAGAACAGAACTAGAACAGAACTAGAACAGAACTAGAACAGAACTAGAACAGAACTAGAACAGAACTAGAACAGAACTAGAACAGAACTAGAACAGAACTAGAACAGAACTAGAACAGAACTAGAACAGAACTAGAACAGAACTGGAAACAAAACTACGAACAGAACTAAAAGAGAACTAGGAACGGAACTAGGAACGAAACTAGAAACAGAACTAGGAACAGAACTAGGAACAGAACTAGGAACATAACTAGTAACAGAACTAGGAACAGAACTAGAAACGGAACTAGGAACAGGAATAGAAACAGAACTACAAACAGAACTAGGAACAGAACTTGAAGAGAACTAGGAACAGAACTAGAGACAGAACTCGAAACAGAATAAAAGCAGATCAAAAGTAGAACTAGCACCGAAGGCAAAGAGTTAGCTAGCCTAAGCTGAGCTTTAACAATTTTTTTCATATTAGAGTCATTTTGTCTCCTTCTCTTTTAGTTCTTTGAATTTTATGTTTAATATTTTATTCGTTGGTTCTGTTACAATGCTCAAAATTCATCTTAATATTATTCATAATTGACGTCACACAGTGCATTGAATTTTACAATTTATTTTGAAGTAGAAATAAAAAAAAATAATAAAAAGCTGCAGCTGAAAAAAAAACCTAAACTAAAAATTGAGTTCATGAACGTTTAACGACTTCAATTGGCACGACTGCAACTATTTTCATAAAAATAAAAAACAATAGAAATAAAATGGAAATACAAATGGCAGAAACACTGTTTTACAAATACAAACAAGTATTTTCAGACACATACACACACATATAGTACCTGTAAAAATCGTATGCACACAAAAAGCTTTTTTTATACATATAAAGAAAATGCATTTGCAAAAGCTTTAACGAATGCATTTGCGAGGGAAAACGATTGCTGTAATGCATTGGCGAATAAATACGATTTATGGCACGAGAGTTAAGGCATTTATTTGTTAAAGAGATTGGGGGAGAGTGAAAGAAGCTGTTAAGCACGTGCAGTCATCGAAAGCTTTTTAATACCCAGCAAACACTGATGTTTTATTTTGAAAATGATGAGTTAGATATATTTAAATTAAATTTTTGGATGGGGAGGGCAACTGATTTTTTAAATTAAATTGCTAGACCGACAAATCCATAGGGGGTACGACTGGTGATTTAAGGCCTTAAAAAGCTAGTCCATTTAGTCCATTTTATTTTTGGAAATTTATTTGTAATCATTTCTTCATTATTCAGTGGTAATGCTTTACAAGGTTATCTCTGTGTTATTTAAAACAGCTTCAACTACAAAAATAATCGTCATAAATTTTATTTCAAACCAAACACTCTCGCTCACACTTACATACGTACAACATACACAAACCTCAAAAGTTGTACATACTTTTAGGAAAGAGTGTGTGGGGTAGCAGCGGGTAATAATGGCAAAGCTTTTGCTGCTTCTGTTATAAATATGAAGGCGAATGAACTAAATTGACCCGCTTTAAATTGACCTCTAAAAACAATTTTTACTGCTTGCATGTGAGAACTGTATTTCATAGATTTTCTGTTACAATAAATAACAAAGAATGAAAAAAATTCAATAAAAAACATGATTGTTCATGCTTAAGCAAGAGTAAAAGGTGTGGGGAGGGATTTCTTTTAAAATCGTGTAGCTTTTATTATGAAAGATTTCAAAAATTAAGCCTGAAAGTATGCAACTCGATTTTCTTTAAAAAAAAAACCGATTTTGTTTCAAATAATAGAAAAACAATATTTTTGGTTTTAGGTCCTGGTCCTAAATTCTCTATCATTTCGTTTTCCATTTAATAGAAAATTTTTCTTACAGAAAAATTTTGATGAAATAATTCATATATAAAAATTTTTTTATAGAAATATTTTGATGAAATTTTTCTTATGGAAAAATTTTATTGAAATTTTTCTGACAGAAAAATTTTTATTCTTATAGAAAAATTTTGATGAAATTTTTCTTATAGAAAAATTTTGATGAAATTTTTCTTATAGAAAAATTTTGATGAAATTTTTCTTATAGAAAAATGTTGATGAAATTTTAGTTATAAAAAAGTTTTGATGAAATTTTTCTTAAAAAAATTTTTTTTCGGAAATTTTTCTTATAGAAAAATGTTGATGAAATTTTAGTTATAAAAAAGTTTTGATGAAATTTTTCTTAAAAAAATTTTTTTTCGGAAATATTTCTTATAGAAAAATGTTGATAAAATTTTTTTTATAGAAAAATCTTGATGAAATTTTTCTTATAAAAAAATTTTATTTTGCAAAAATTTTGATGAATTTTTGCTTATAGGAACATTTTGATGAAATTTTTCTTATGGAAAAATTTTGATGAAACTTTTCTTACAAAAAAATTTTTATAAAAATTTTCTTTTAAAAAAAATTTGGATGAAATTTTTCTTATAGAAAAATTTTGATGAAATATTTCTTATAGAAAAATTTAGATGAAATTTTTCTTATAGAAAATTTTTGATGAAATTTTTCCTATAGAAAAATTTTGATGAAATTTTTCCTATAGAAAAATTTTGAGGATTTTTTTTATAGAAAAATTTTAGTAAAATTTTTCTTATAGAAAAATTTTAATTGACAATTTTATAGACAATTTTTTATAGAATTTTTCTTATAGAAACATTTTTATGAAATTTTTATTAAATTTTTCCTATAGAAAAATTTTGATGAAATTTTTTCTCATAGAAAAATTTTGTTAAAATTTTTCTTATAGAAAAATGTTGATGAAATTTTTTCTTATAGTTAAATTTTGTTAAAATTTTTCTTATAGAAAAATTTTCTTAAAATTTTTCTTCTAAAAAAATTTTGTTAAAATTTTTCTTATAGAAAAATTTTGATAAAATTTTTCTATAAGAAAAATTTTAATGAAATTTTTCGAAAGACAAATTTTAATAAAATATTTCTTAAAGAAAAATTTTGATGGAAATTTTCTTTTCTTATACAACAATTTTGATGAAATTTTTCTTATGGAAAAAATTTTGGTGAGATTTTTATCAATTTTTCTTATAGAAAAATTTCTACGAAATTTTGATGAAATTTTTCTTATAAAAAAATTTTGATGAATTTTTTCTTATAGAAAAATTTTTGTGAAATTTTTATTCAATTTTTCTTATACAAAAATTTTTATGAAATTTTTCTTATAGAAAAATTTTTATTAAATTTTTCATATAAAAAAATTTTGAAAAAAAAAATCTTCTGTTAATTTTGCGAAAAAGGAAATAGGTCGAAGAAAAAGAAAAATATATAGAGAAATTTTTCTTTTAGAAAAATTTTGATAAAATTCTTCTTATAGAGAAATTTTGATGAATTTTTTCTTATAGAAAAATTTTGATGAAATTTGTTTTTTAAATTTTTGTTGAAATTTTTTTTGGAGAAAAATTTTGTTAAAATTTTTCTTATAGAAAAATTTTTTATGAAATTTTTTTTATAAAAAAATTTTTATAAAAGTTTTGATGAAATTTTTTTTAAAGGAAAATTTTTATGAAATTTTTCTTATAGAAAAATTTTTATGAAATTTTTCTTATAGAAAAATTTTTATGAAATTTTTCTTAGAGAAAAATTTTGATGAAATTTTTCTTAAAGAAAAATTTTGATGAAATTTTTCTTAAAGAAAAATTTTGATAACACTTTTGTTATGAAATTTTTTCTATAGAGAAATTTTGATGATATTTTTTTCTTATCAAAAAATGTTGATAAAATTTTTTTTATAGAAAAATTTTTATGAAATTTTTTCTTATAGACAAATTTTGATAAAATTTTTCTTATATACAAATTTTGATGAAATTTTTCTTATAAAAAAATGCATATAAAAGATTTCATCTTTTGACGAAATTTTTTTTATGTATATAGAAATTTTTATTAAATTTTTCTTATAGAAAAAATTTTGATGAAATTTTTCTAATAAAATAATGAGATTTAATGAGATCTTTCTTAAGAAAAATCGGAAATATTTCTTATAGAAAATTTTTTTATGAAATTTTTCTTATAGAAAAGCGATGAAATTTATTTGATTAATTTTTTCTTATAAAAAATTATTTATAAAATTTTTCTTATATAAAAAATATTGATGAAACTTTTCTTACAGAAAAATGTTGATAAAATGTTTCTTACTTTCTATAGTTCTTTAAATTTCAAAAAATAAACGCTATTTTCTTGACAATTTTTGTACAATTTTAAATTAACGAATATTCCTTTTCTTTTATGTCATTCAAATTTAACGTTTTTATTTATACGAATATTCATAACAGGCGCCATCTAGTGTGTAATAGTGATGTAAAAGATTTCTGTTATGTTTATAACATTCAGTTGTACATACTAATGTTAATTCTCATATTTATATTTAGTTATCAAATTAACCGCTAGATGTTGTGAGCATGTTACTGTTGTTTTTGATTTTAACTGCTAGTAACAGGATAAGCAAATGTTATATAGATATTTAACAGTATATGAAGCTGTTAAAAGCAAATTTAACAGAAAAAAGCTACATTTTACAAATGTAAGAAGAATAATACGTTACAAAAGTTGAATTATGATGGAAATTAATGTTTTATATAAAAGAAATAAAGTTGATAAGAAAATTTGATAACTTAATTGATTTTTAAAATTTAATAAAAAACTTTCTAATATTGATAAAAATTCAAAAATAAAATTCATAAAAAAATAAATAATTGTTAAAAAAAAAATATTAAACAAAAATTGTAAATATTTTTTACTATAATTTTTATAGAAAATTAAAAAATGATTAATTAATAATCATTTTCAAATTCTCCAAAACTACGTTCTTTTTAATATCAAATAATCAAATTTATAATTCAGAACAATTTAAAACTTAGTAAATTTTCCATCAATCTTCGCCCTCAAAAAGTTTTAGACAGCGTTTAACCTTAAAACGCTTAATGTCTTAAAATTTTATAATTTTAACTTTAACTTTAGCAACCTCTAAAACAAAACTTCTTAAACTTATAAAATCAAAGCCCGAATTTCAAATAAAATATTCAAAATTACATTAATATAATACGTGTTTCCAACAAATGTTCTACTTTATAAACTTTAACAAAAAGCCCAAATAAAAAAAAAAAAATAAAAATTTTAATTTTAATGATTACACTAAACTCTTTAAAACATTTTTTACTACCTTTAGTACAAAGTCAAATTATTTATTTTTTGCCTATAAAAGAAAAATTGTACTTTGTTTATAAAACTCAAAAAACACTTGGCATAAATTAACCAAAAAAAAAAAAATTAAGGCCTAAAAAAAATTAAAATTTTTTAACATTAACTTATTTTTACAAGACAGAGGGACAGAGACACACGAGATATGTTAAATGAACTTAAAAATTAAATTCCGATGACATTGAACTTGAAACTTAAAGAAATAAATTTAAAAGCTTAAACATGGCTAAAAAAATAATGATAATAAAAATTAACTTAATGAAGCTATTAAACAAATTATGTTGGTTTTAATTAAAAAATTATGACAAACAAAATTACAACAGAAATCTTAATGTTTTAGGGTTTTTTTTTTGTAGTTCTAGACCTGGTCCTAGTTTGAAACGTGAAACATACCTTAGGGATTTACAAAGTAATTCATTTTACATAAAGTTTGATTGAATTTAATATCTAAACAAAAAATTGTAAATGAAATTATTTTAGTATCCGGAAATTTTTTGACAAATAAGTTACAATCAAGTGAACCTTATATGTTATATATATATAGAATATCCTAAAAGTATGCTACACAAATGTTTCTGAAGAAATTTACATTTCGATCGATATCAAATGCGAAGATTTGGCCCCTGTTCTACTTCTGTTCTAGTTCTGTTCTAGTTCTGTTCTAGTTCTGTTCTAGTTCTGTTCTAGTTCTGTTCTAGTTCTGTTCTAGTTCTGTTCTAGTTCTGTTCTAGTTCTGTTCTAGTTCTGTTCTAGTTCTGTTCTAGTTCTGTTCTAGTTCTGTTCTAGTTCTGTTCTAGTTCTGTTCTAGTTCTGTTCTAGTTCTGTTCTAGTTCTGTTCTAGTTCTGTTCTAGTTCTGTTCTAGTTCTGTTCTAGTTCTGTTCTAGTTCTGTTCTAGTTCTGTTCTAGTTCTGTTCTAGTTCTGTTCTAGTTCTGTTCTAGTTCTGTTCTAGTTCTGTTCTAGTTCTGTTCTAGTTCTGTTCTAGTTCTGTTCTAGTTCTGTTCTAGTTCTGTTCTAGTTCTGTTCTAGTTCTGTTCTAGTTCTGTTCTAGTTCTGTTCTAGTTCTGTTCTAGTTCTGTTCTAGTTCTGTTCTAGTTCTGTTCTAGTTCTGTTCTAGTTCTGTTCTAGTTCTGTTCTAGTTCTGTTCTAGTTCTGTTCTAGTTCTGTTCTAGTTCTGTTCTAGTTCTGTTCTAGTTCTGTTCTAGTTCTGTTCTAGTTCTGTTCTAGTTCTGTTCTAGTTCTGTTCTAGTTCTGTTCTAGTTCTGTTCTAGTTCTGTTCTAGTTCTGTTCTAGTTCTGTTCTAGTTCTGTTCTAGTTCTGTTCAAGTTCTGTTCTAGTTCTGTTCAGTTCTATTCTTTCCTCACTTTTTGTATATTCATTTCTAGTTTTTTTAGAATTCTAGGGGTTTTGAAATAAAAATCACTCGTTTCTTTATATTATTTTGGGTTCCATTATTTATTTTGTCTTCTAGATTTTTTGTTTTTAAAATTAATTGTTACCTTTTTTCCTTTTTTAACCATTCAAACAAGAAATTTTACCATTAACCTAATTTCTTTGTTCTTATAAAGGTCTTTCCCCAGAAAACTACAAAAAATTAAAGAACCTTTTAAATTTTTGGGTTTATAAGAAAGAAAGTAAAACATAAGAACCAAAAAAAGTTCTTATAAAAAATGAAAAAGAAAGTAATTACATAATTTTTTCATGGCCTAAACTCAAAAACAATAAAAACAAAGAGCTAAAGTGGCTGAGCCTGCGCAGATAATTTTTGTAAGGTATTTCTCAAATGACCAAGAGCTAAAGCGATCTTTACAAAAACAACAACGAAGAAAGTAAACAGAGAAAGGGTAACATGACTGTTAAGAAAAGATCATTCTGAAAATAAAAGAAGAAAGTCAAGAATGTAGAGAGAAGAAATTATTATAAAGAATACAAATGACTTTTGATTTCAAGATCAAGTGTTAAGAAGAAGATCTGTTTTATTAAAATTTAAAGAATTTGAAATTATAGCTGAGATGAGCTTAGATTTTGTTCATAAGTATAATAGAATGATAACTGTCCTCTATTTGATCAACACACGAATATTTTGTAAAAATTTTAAAATTTATTACTTTTTTAGCAAATTTATTTCTATTTAAAACCCATTAAACTAAACACCTGGCTTCTACTTTTAACTACTTTTTCAAATCTTACGCATGTTTTTTATTTCTTTTTTGAATAATGATCGCTGATCATTATTCGCTTAAAATTTTAACATAAAGTCGATTAAAAAACGAGCGTGTCTTGTTAAAAATTGTGAGATCATAAGAGAAAAATACAGAATTTGAGTAGAAACTAACGCAAAAATGTCAATGTCCGAACAACCTTGAAAGAACTTTACAAAGTCAGCTAAAAATTTTTGGCAAAAAAAATTTAATGAAACCCCAAAGATTCGCACAAAAAAATTGCGAATAAAGAATAACACAACAAAAATTTTGCAAAATAAAACTTAGACATAAAACATGTTTTGATAGAAAGATTTTGATTAACGATTGCCTTACGCACATGAGAATGATCGCCGAAGAAAGGGAGGCCAAAAATAATGTAGAAAAATAAAAAACTGGTATAAAGTTTTGGATTTTGCCCATAAATTTGCAAATAATTAGCAAGTTATTTTCTACCAGTTATGAAGGTGTTCTAGGCTAATTAAATAAGTTCTAAGGCTTTAAGATAATTACCTGTTCGAATATTTGTGGATCTCTATTAAACTTAAAAGACACATAAAAGAACTAGAACAGAGCAATAACGGAAATAGAACTAGAACAGAACTAGAACAGAACTAGAACAGAACTAGAACAGAACTAGAACAGAACTAGAACAGAACTAGAACAGAACTAGAACAGAACTAGAACAGAACTAGAACAGAACTAGAACAGAACTAGAACAGAACTAGAACAGAACTAGAACAGAACTAGAACAGAACTAGAACAGAACTAGAACAGAACTAGAACAGAACTAGAACAGAACTAGAACAGAACTAGAACAGAACTAGAACAGAACTAGAACAGAACTAGAACAGAACTAGAACAGAACTAGAACAGAACTAGAACAGAACTAGAACAGAACTAGAACAGAACTAGAACAAAACTAGAACAGAACTAGAATAGAACTAGAACAGAACTAGAACAGAACTAGAACAGAACTAGAACAGAACTAGAACAGAACTAGAACAGAACTAGAACAGAACTAGAACAGAACTAGAACAGAACTAGAACAGAACTAGAACAGAACTAGAACAGAACTAGAACAGAACTAGAACAGAACTAGAACAGAACTAGAACAGAACTAGAACAGAACTAGAACAGAACTAGAACAGAACTAGAACAGAACTAGAACAGAACTAGAACAGAACTAGAACAGAACTAGAACAGAACTAGAACAGAACTAGAACAGAACTAGAACAGAACTAGAACAGAACTAGAACAGAACTAGAACAGAACTAGAACAGAACTAGAACAGAACTAGAACAGAACTAGAACAGAACTAGAACAGAACTAGAACAGAACTAGAACAGAACTAGAACAGAACTAGAACAGAACTAGAACAGAACTAGAACAGAACTAGAACAGAACTAGAACAGAACTAGAACAGAACTAGAACAGAACTAGAACAGAACTAGAACAGAACTAGAACAGAACTAGAACAGAACTAGAACAGAACTAGAACAGAACTAGAACAGAACTAGAACAGAACTAGAACAGAACTAGAACAGAACTAGAACAGAACTAGAACAGAACTAGAACAGAACTAGAACAGAACTAGAACAGAACTAGAACAGAACTAGAACAGAACTAGAACAGAACTAGAACAGAACTAGAATAGAACTAGAACAGAACTAGAACAGAACTAGAACAGAACTAGAACAGAACTAGAACAGAACTAGAACAGAACTAGAACAGAACTAGAACAGAACTAGAACAGAACTAGAACAGAACTAGAACAGAACTAGAACAGAACTAGAACAGAACTAGAACAGAACTAGAACAGAACTAGAACAGAACTAGAACAGAACTAGAACAGAACTAGAACAGAACTAGAACAGAACTAGAACAGAACTAGAACAGAACTAGAACAGAACTAGAACAGAACTAGAACAGAACTAGAACAGAACTAGAACAGAACTAGAACAGAACTAGAACAGAACTAGAACAGAACTAGAACAGAACTAGAACAGAACTAGAACAGAACTAGAACAGAACTAGAACAGAACTAGAACAGAACTAGAACAGAACTAGAACAGAACTAGAACAGAACTAGAACAGAACTAGAACAGAACTAGAACAGAACTAGAACAGAACTAGAACAGAACTAGAACAGAACTAGAACAGAACTAGAACAGAACTAGAACAGAACTAGAACAGAACTAGAACAGAACTAGAACAGAACTAGAACAGAACTAGAACAGAACTAGAACAGAACTAGAACAGAACTAGAACAGAACTAGAACAGAACTAGAACAGAACTAGAACAGAACTAGAACAGAACTAGAACAGAACTAGAACAGAACTAGAACAGAACTAGAACAGAACTAGAACAGAACTAGAACAGAACTAGAACAGAACTAGAACAGAACTAGAACAGAACTAGAACAGAACTAGAACAGAACTAGAACAGAACTAGAACAGAACTAGAACAGAACTAGAACAGAACTAGAACAGAACTAGAACAGAACTAGAACAGAACTAGAACAGAACTAGAACAGAACTAGAACAGAACTAGAACAGAACTAGAACAGAACTAGAACAGAACTAGAACAGAACTAGAACAGAACTAGAACAGAACTAGAACAGAACTAGAACAGAACTAGAACAGAACTAGAACAGAACTAGAACAGAACTAGAACAGAACTAGAACAGAACTAGAACAGAACTAGAACAGAACTAGAACAGAACTAGAACAGAACTAGAACAGAACTAGAACAGAACTAGAACAGAACTAGAACAGAACTAGAACAGAACTAGAACAGAACTAGAACAGAACTAGAACAGAACTAGAACAGAACTAGAACAGAACTAGAACAGAACTAGAACAGAACTAGAACAGAACTAGAACAGAACTAGAACAGAACTAGAACAGAACTAGAACAGAACTAGAACAGAACTAGAACAGAACTAGAACAGAACTAGAACAGAACTAGAACAGAACTAGAACAGAACTAGAACAGAACTAGAACAGAACTGGAACAGAACTAGAACAGAACTAGAACAGAACTAGAACAGAACTAGAACAGAACTAGAACAGAACTAGAACAGAACTAGAACAGAACTAGAACAGAACTAGAACAGAACTAGAACAGAACTAGAACAGAACTAGAACAGAACTAGAACAGAACTAGAACAGAACTAGAACAGAACTAGAACAGAACTAGAACAGAACTAGAACAGAACTAGAACAGAACTAGAACAGAACTAGAACAGAACTAGAACAGAACCAGAACCAGAACAGAACTAGAATCAGAGCTGGGACTAGAAGTAGGACCAGACTGTGACTCTTCTCTATTGATGACCGCCATTGACAGATTGTCTTTGTCTGCAAAGGCTTTTGGACTAGCTTTATCTCGGTTACGTAATATCTCTCTAACTAAAAGAGATAGAAATATTTATTTGTTTCGTTACACGGATTTAAATTTTAAGCGAAAAGCGGCGGAGTAAAGTATATACAAATTTTTGAAGAAAACAAATTTTATAAATTTTTTATTCTTTTATTAAAGTTAATTTTTAATTCTGTATAACTTTGTAAGTAATAAAGTTATTTTTAATAGATTTTTAAACATAAATAGCTTAAAAGGTCCTTAATTTTATGGCGTTAAAATTGTTCAAAAATTTTTAGACTAAAATAGAAAATTTCGGGTAAAATCAAATTATTAAAAAATAATATTTTTGTATTTTTTTTATTTTGTTATAAAAATGATTGTTAGAGATAACATTTTAAAAGTTCTCTGACTTTATGGAATTTTTTTAAGTTTTTCTGATCTTGAAAGTTTTAAACCTGGTTTATTTCTCCCCTAATCTCCTCTTGAATATTTCCCTTAAAATTAAAGCCAAAAAAAAAACAACCCAAATTTAAAAATTTCTGTCAGTTTTTGTTACAAATCAAATATTTCAAGCACGTAAATGCGAATCAAACAAAAAATAAATGATAAATTTTGTTTTATTTTTATTTCTCATACCCCAAAGTAAGACTTTAAAGGGCTTCTTTAGATGGGGACTAAAAATTATAACAACTTGAAATTTTGTATATGTATGACAAGACTCTTGTAAAACACCTTGACTTTGAAAACCTTTTGAACACGTCCAACAATTTTTTTTTGGTACTATATACCTTTTTGATATCCAAAAAAGAAAAAAAAACTTCCTTATGTACTTTTCCAGATTATCAAAAACTTGTACAATTTTTGAAATAAATTTTTTGTAAGTTTTGAAGTTCAAGTTCGTCTTACGCATTTTAAATTTATGTAGTTTGAAATACTTAATTTTTTTAGGTTCTTCATTAACTTTTTCAAAATTTTGCCAGGTTTTTATTTTATTTGAAACTCTTAGGTTTCAGTTTTTTTGTTGTATTTGCCACAGAAGAGGCGATCATTATGTTTTATATATTTTGGGTAATTATTCTTTATTCTTATGAGTTTTGAAGTACCTAAATAAAAATATGCCATTTAAATCTACAATTCAAGGGTAATTTTTTTTGAGAATTATTTAAAAGACTTTAAAAATGTTAAAGAATTCCATATTGAAGTAAGCAGAATTTTGGGATCATTTATTTCAAAACCATAATCATCAAGTTCATTCATTACTTAAAAGCTATATCTAAACTCAGTTTGAGTTTTGTGATCAGTTCAAGGTTCAGTTCTTAAAACAGTTTTACGATCAATTATAAGATCAGTCTTGTAACTGTTAATCTCAGAATTGATCTTATAACTGATCGTATACTCTCTTTTTTATGGGACGACCATACCCCAAATCAATGCAACATCTTTATATTATAGAGTTTTTGCTTAAACTGATCGTAAAACTTAACCTATTTTCATATTTTGTATCATAGTGGATAGTTTTACCATAAGTTCTAGGCTATTTTCTATTCCACTTTAAGTCTAGTTAAAAGTCTAATTCAAAACTTCTTTTCCTAACAACGCAAACAAAAATATCGATTTATATCCCGCAGAATATTAGAATTAAATAACAATAGAAAATTGTATAGACCAACAAAATTTGTTAAACAAATTTACTTTCTAAATCAAAATTTTTGTTATTCAAATTTGCCGCCTTTTATTCTGTTATACTACAATAATGAACACATTTTTTCAAATATATCCAAATAAAATTTTAATTCCATCTATGAAATTCTGGTACTTAAAATACATCCCAACATTCATAGATACAATATTTTTTTCAATACAAAACTATTTTTTTTGTGAAGTTCAAGGTCAGTAAACTTAATGCTCTGAGAATAGAGCGAAAATATCTAGAAAATACACTTAATTCATATTACATACACACACACAATCCCATCGATAGTTTTTTCTAACAAATACACTGAAAAAAAAAAATTTCAAAAACCTTCACCGTAAAAACATTTCAACAAAAGAAGACATTTCTATAGAAAAGCAAACCAAAGGAAGGCATTTCTAAAGAAAAGTTGACCAAAAGAAGACATTTCTAGAGAAAAGATTACCCTAGGAAGACACTTCTAGATAAAAGTTGACGAAAGGAAGACATTTCTTTAGAAAAGTTGCCCGAAAGAAGACCTTTCTAAAGAAAAGTTGACCAAAATATAACATTTTTAGAGAAAACTTGACCTAAGGAAAACATTTCTTTAGAAAAGTTGACCAAAGCAAGACATTTTTAAGTCAAAGTTGACCCAAGGAAGTATTTTTTATAAAAAAGTTGAACAAACAAAGACTTTTCCAAAGAAAAGTTGACCAGAGGAAGACTATTCTAAAGAAAAGTTGACCAAAGGAAGACTTTTCTAATGCAAAGTTGAATAAATGAGGAGCTTTATAAAGAATAGTTGATCAAAGGAAGCCTTTTCTAACGAAAAGTTGACCAAACGAAGATTTTTCTAAAGAAAAATTCACCAAAGGAAGACTTTTCTCAAGAAAAGTTTACCCAAGGAAGACTTTTCTTAACAAAAGTTGACCAAATGAAGACTTTCCTAAAGAAAAGTTGACCAAAGAAAAACTTTTCTAAAGAAAAATTGACCAAAGGAGGACCTTTCTAAAGAAAAGTTCAAAGAAGAAAGTCTTCCTTTGGTCAAATTTTCTATAGAAAAGTCCTCCTATGGTCAACTTTTCTCTAGAGAAGTCTTCCTTTGGTCAACTTTTCTATAGAAAAGTCTTCCTTTGGTCAATTTTTCTATAGAAAAGTCTTCCTTTGGTTAGAAAAGTCTTCCTTTGGTCAACTTTTCTCTAGAGAAGTCTTCCTTTGGTCAACTTTTCTATAGAAAAGTCTTCCTTTGGTCAACTTTTCTCTAAAAAAGTCTTCCTTTGGTCAACTTTTCTCTAGAAAAGTCTACTTTTCGTCAAGTTTTCTCCAGAAAATTCTTCCTTTGGTCAACTTTTCTCTAGAAAAGCCTTCCTTTGGTCAACTTTTCTCTAGAAAAGCCTTCCTTTGGTCAACTTTTCTCTAGAAAAGTCTTCCTTTGGTCAACTTTTCTTTAAAAAAGTCTTCCTTTGTTCAACTTTTCTTTAGAAAAGTCTTCCTTTGGTCAACTTTTCTCTAGAAAAGTCTTCCTTTGGTCAACTTTTCTATAGAAAAGTCTTCCTTTGGTCAACTTTTCTATAGAAAAGTCTTCCTTTGGTCAATTTTTCTATAGAAAAGTCTTCCTTTGGTCAACTTTTCTGTAGAAAAGTCTTCCTTTGGTCAACTTTTCTGTAGAAAAGTCTTCCTTTGGTCAACTTTTCTGTAGAAAAGTCTTCCTTTGGTCAACTTTTCTGTGAAAAAGTCTTCCTTTGGTCAACTTTTCTGTAGAAAAGTCTTCCTTTGGTCAACTTTTCTGTAGAAAAGTCTTCCTTTGGTCAACTTTTTTATAGAAAGGTCTTCCTTTGGTGAACTTTCTATAGAAAAGTCTTCCTTTGGTCAACTTTTCTATAGAAAATTTTTCCCTTGGTCAACTTTTTTGATAGAAAACTCTTCCTTTGGTCAACTTTTCTCTAGAAAAGTCTTCCTTTGGTCAACTTTTCTCTAGAAAAGTCTTCCTTTGGTCAACTTTTCTCTAGAAAAGTCTTCCTTTGGTCAACTTTTCTATAGAAAAGTCTAACTTTGGCTAACTTTTCTATAGAAAAATCTTATTTTATTCAACTTTTCTATAAAAAAGTCTTACTTTGGTCAACTTTTCTATAGAAAAGTTTTCCTTTGGTCAACTTTTCTATAGAAAAGTCTTCCTTTGGTCAACTTTTCTATAGATAGGTCTTCCTTTGGTCAACTTTTCTATAGAAAAGTCTTCCTTTGGTCAACTTTTCTATAGAAAAGTCTTCCTTTGGTCAACTTTTCTATAGAAAAGTCTTCCTTTGGTCAACTTTTCTATAGAAAAGTCTTCCTTTGGTCAACTTTTCTATAGAAAAGTCTTCCTTTGGTCAACTTTTGTATAGAAAATTCTTCCTTTGGTCAACTTTTTTGATAGAAAACTCTTCCTTTGGTCAACTTTTCTCTAGAAAAGTCTTTCTTTGGTCAACTTTTCTATAGAAAAGTTTAACTTTGGCTAACTTTTCTATAGAAAAATCTTATTTTATTCAACTTTTCTATAGAAAAGTCTTCCTTTGTTAAACTTTTCTATAGAAAAGTCTTCCTTTGGTCAACTTTTCTATAAAAAATTTACCATTTTTATAAGAAAATTGACGATAGGAAGAATTTTCTATATAAAATTTGTATTTGAATTTATCGCTTGTCACAACTTAAGTTTGTTTGTTTTTACCAACAAATTTTGTTCAGTGTATTTATATTTACTTAAATTTTTAGTGATTGTGAGAATAGAGAGGCATGTTTTGAATTATTTCGTGTGTTCAGAATTTTTTTTTTTAGAAATTTGTTGTTATTTTGTTAGATCACAAAAATCCCTCCAATAGGTTTTAATGACGTGATAAATGTTTATTTTCAAAAACACACAAAAACTCGAAATTTAAATTGAAAACAAAAAAAATTATGCGTAACTCGGAGTTGAAGTAGATTTCACATAGAGTCGCAAAGTGTAAGCGAGAGTAAATTTCACGTGTATTCGAAAAAAAAATAGACAAGAATAGAATAATTTTGAAATATGTTTTAGGCAAAAGCGGTTTTGAAAACCCATTTAAACTGAAGAGGTTTTTAGTATTAGCGGGGGTTTTTTTAAGACAAAACAAAAAACAAAATTTTAAAGAATTAGAATTGTTTAGAATTTAGAATTCATTGAAGAGATTCTTTATCATTAATGGAAAAAAGAGGAATAGACATAGAAAGAATGGCTGAAGACCAAAATAATATTTGCGTAGATTTTGAATCCATAAATGATGAAATACGAGTCTACCTTAGAAAAAAGACAGGGAAAGGGAAGCAAGAAAAAACTTTGGAATCAGAAGAGAAACATGATTTCGTTGTGTAGAAAACTAGAGGGAATATATTAATAAATTTTAGAAAAATAAAACTATTTTCTGTGTCTTAGCCTATGTTTATGTCTATGCCTTATATTAGTCAATCAGTCTAATATTGTATCATTATTAGTATCAGTTTTTGGCAATATTAGTCTCAGTATTAGCATCAGTGTAAGTATCAGTTTTAGTGTTAATATCAGTAAATGTATCAATATTAGTATCAGTTTTCAGTATTAGTATTACTATTAGTATCAGTGTTTGCATCAGTTGAGGTATCAGTATCAAAAATTATTGGTATCAGTATTATTAGTATAATTTTAGTATCATTAATTTAGTATCATTGTAAATATTTGCATCAATTTTCAATATAAGTATCAGTATTAGAATCAAAATCAGTATTAGTATTAATATAAGTGTCTGTAAAAATACCAGTGCTAGCATCTATCATTACTTGTATTAGTATTTAAGTAACATGTAAATACTAATACTAATAATGATAGATACTATCACTAGTATGTATACTGACACTAACATTAATACTAAAACTGATTTTGATTCTAATACTGATACTAATACTGACACTAATATTATTAGTATTAATATTAGTATCAGTATAAATACCAGTGATAGTTGTTAATAATATTAGTCTCAGTATTGCCATCAGTATAAGTATCAGTTTTAGTATTAATATCAGTAAATGTATCAATATTAGTATAAGTTTTCAGTATTAGTGTCACTATTAGTATCAGTATTAGCATCAGTTAGGGTATCAGTATAAAAAATTATTGCTATCAGTATTATCAGTATAATTTTTAGTACCAACAATAATATCATTGTAAGTATGACCATTAGTCTCAGTATTAGAATCAAAATCAGTATTAGTATTAACATTAATGTCAGCATTAACACCAGTAATAGTATCTATTATTACTAGTATTAGTATTTACGTAATTTGTAATTACTAGTACTAGTAATGATAGGTACTATCACTCGTATTTATACTGACACTAACATTAATAGTAAAACTGATTTTGATTTTAATACTGATACTAATACTGACACTAATACTATTAGTATTAATATTAGTATCAGTATAAATATCTATCATTACTGGTATAAGTACATATTAAATAAATACTAATACTAGTAATGATAGATACTATATCTGTTATTTATACTGACATTTATATTAATATTAAAACTGATTTTGATTCCAATACTGAAGCTCATACTAAGGCATAAATATCAGTATGTCTTAGTCTTTGTATTGGTTTAAGTCTTAACTGTGATATCTGATATTATTCTCTCGTTAAAAAAAAAACTATTATTATCTTGTTCGACCGGCCTTAAACTCTTTTAATTACCAAAAAATTTAAGTATTGTTCTCCATGATTTGGCAAATATGTTAAAATCTTAACAGAATCAAGTTCAAAGATCTATTTGAAGGTTTTAAATAATAGTAATACCTAATAAGTATTTGTTTAAAGCCATCATAAATATTAATCAAATCAATTTTTTATGGCTGAAATCAAGTAAAAAAGAAAAATTAAGTAATTTATTATATCTCGGATGGCTGGGAATTTCAAGTTTAAAGTTCTAAATTATCAGGGTAATTAATCTTTTCATAATCGAATTTCAAATGACCGAAACTAAGGTCTTTCTATAGTCAGTCTTCCTTAGGTCAACCTTTATTGAGTCAGTCTTTCTATTGTCAACTTTTTCAAAGAAAAGTTTTTCTATTACATTTCTTTGGTCAAATTTCTAAAGAAAAGTTTTTCTTTGGTCAACTTTTCTATAAAAAAGTCTTCCTTTGATTAAATTTTCTAAAGAAAAGTCTTCTTTTGGTCAACTTTCCTTTAGAAAAGTCTTCCTTTGGTCAACTTTCCTTTAGAAAAGTCTTTCTTTGGTCAACTTTCCTTTAGAAAAGTCTTCCTTTGGTCAACTTTCATTTAGTAAAGTCTTAGTTTGGTCATCTTTTCTATAGAAAAGTCTAACTTTGGTCAACTTTTCTATAGAAAAGTCTAACTTTGGTCAACTTTTCTATAGAAAAGTCTAACTTTGATCAACTTTTCTATAGAAAAGTTATACTTTGGTCAACTTTTCTATAAAAAAGCCATACTTTGGTCAACTTTTCTATAGAAGAGTCTTACTTTGGTCGACTTTTCTATAGAAAAGTCTTACTTTGGTCAATTTTCTCTAGAAAAGTCTTCCTTTGGTCAACCTTTCTATAGAAAAGTCTTACGTTGGTCAACTTTTCTATAGAAAAGTCTTACTTTGGTCAACTTTTCTATAGAAAAGTCTTACTTCGGTCAACTTTTCTCTAGAAAAGTTTTCCTATGGTCAACTGTTCCATAGAAAAGTCATACTTTGGTCAACTTTTCTATAGAAAAGTCATACTTTGGTCAACTTTTCTATAGAAAAGTCATACTTTGGTCAACTTTTCTATAGAAAAGTCATACTTTGGTCAACTTTTCTATAGAAAAGTCTTCCTTTGGTCAACTTTTCTATAGAAAATTCTAACTTTGGTCAACTTTTCTATAGAAAAGTCTAACTTTGGTCAACTTTTGTATCGAAAAGTCTAACTTTGGTCAACTTTTCTATAGAAAAGTCTTACTTTGGTCAACTTTTCTATAGAAAAGTCTTCCTTTGATCAACTTTTTTAAAGAAATGTCTTCCTTTGGTCAACTTTTCTATAGAAAAGTCTTCCTTTGGTCAACTTTTCTATAGAAAAGTCTTACTTTGGTCAACTTTTCTATAGAAAAGTCTTACTTTGGTCAACTTTTCTATAGAAAAGACTTACTTTGGTCAACTTTTCTATAGAAAAGACTTACTTTGGTCAACTTTTTTTAAGAAAAGTCTTCCTTTGGTCAACTTTTCTCTAGAAAAGTTTTCCTATGGTCAACTTTTCTTTAGAAAAGTCTTTCTTTGGTCAACTTTTATATAGAAATGACTTCCATTGGTCAACTTTTTCTAGATTTGTCTTCCTTTGGTCAACTTTTCTCTAGAAATTCTTTTCCTTTGGCCAACTTTTCTCTAGAAATGTCTTTCTTTGGTTAACTTTTGTATAGAAATGGCTTTATTTGGTCAACTTCTCTCTAGAAATGTCTTCCTTTGATCAACTTTCTTATAGAAAATTCTTCCTTTGATCAACTTTTTTAAAGAAATGTCTTCCTTTGGTCAACTTTTCTCTAGAAATGACTTTCTTTGCTCAACTTTTTTTTAATATTTTTCTTTGTTCAACTTTTCTCTAGAAATGTCTTCCTTTGGACAACTTTTCTTTAGAAAAAAACTTCTTTTAGTCAACATTTTTCTCCTTTGGTCAACTTTTCTCTAGAAATGGTCAACTTTGATATATAAATTATTATCTTTGGTCAACTTTTCTCTTGACATGACTTCCTTTGGTAAACTTTTCTCTTGATTATTCTTGCTTTGTTCAACTGTTCTCTAGAAATGTCTTCCTTTGATCAACTTTCTTATAGAAAAGTCTTCCTTTCGTCAACTTTCCTATAGAAAAGTCCTCCTTTGGACAACTTTTTTAAAGAAATATCTTCCTTTGATCAACTTTTCTCTAGAAATGACTTCCTGTGGTCAACTTTTCTTTGGAAATTTCTTCCTTTAGTCAACTTTTCTCTAGACCTGTCTTCCTTTGGTCATTTTTTCTCTAGAAATGACATCCTTTGTTAAACTTTTCTCCAGGAAGACATTTCCTTTTCACGACTTTTTTAGAAATATTTTTCTTTGGTTAAATTTTCTATAGAAATGTTTCCTTGGTTAACTTTTCTATAGAAATGACTTCCTTTTGTCAACTTTCCTTTGGAAACATCTTTTTTAGGTCAACTTTTGTATAAAAAAGGTTTGCTTTGATCAACTTTTCTAAAGAAATGTCTCTCCTTGTTCAACTTCTCTATTGAAATGTTTTCAATTGTTCAACTTTTTTTATAGAAATGTCTTGTTTTGGTCAACTTTTTTCTAGAAATGTCTTCTTTTGGTCAACTTTTCTCTAGAAATGTCTTCTTTTAGTCAACTTTTCTCTAGAAATGTCTTCTTTTGGTCAAGATTTCTTTACAAAATGTCTTCTATATTGACGATATTTTCTCGAAATTTTTGAATTTTTTTTGTTGATCTGGTTCCCTATTATTCACATTTTATCACCCTAATCTCTAAATTCTTTATCAACTTTACAACTATTTGCTTTTGTTTTTAATTTTGAACTGAATTAATAAATAAGTAATAAAATTCAGTTACGTCATTTTCTTAATAGATAAGATAATTTTAGTTTTACAATTCCAAAAATTTGTTTTGTCGTTTTTGAATACTAATAATTACAACTATAAAACGCAAAATTTCAAGTTCAATATCGCTAAAAATTCCAGGCGATCTTCACTATAAATGAGAGAATGTGAAAGAGTGATTGAACGATTTCAAGGTGTAAACGATTTTGAAATTTAGCAAAACCCGGAAGTCGGTTGTAAGGTAATTGTTAAGGGTCTAGACTCTAGATTACTAAGATGTTATTGTTATTAAATTGTTAAAATGTGTTGTTAAGTTAATTTCAGTCAAAATCAAGTTGTTAACAATTTTTTTTATATAACTTTTTTCTTTACATGTTAATAAAAAATTTAAATATTTATTTAATAACTTTTATTTTCTATATTTTATCTCTTTTTAGGTAAGTGGAAGAAGAATCTTGGGATTACGAATTATTTGCTTAAAAAGTGTGGGTATTTTAGGAATTAATTTAAAATAAATGGAAATATATTTGAAAGTAAAAGGATACAAAATGGCTTCTTTATTATGTTTTGAAGATTTTAGTAAATATAGAGACTGCATATTTTTGCATATTTGGCATATTTTAGCATATTTTCAAACTTACATTATTTTTACATACTTTACCCACATATATTAAGACATAACATGACATAGACTAACTATAGAAAAGTTGACGATAACTAGATAGACATTTCTCTAGACCTTTTTTTACTTTCAAAGCATAATTTGCTTATTTGGCATATTTCCTGAAAAAAATCATTATTTTAATTTCGCCATTCCCTCTTTATTTTCTTGATTCGAAAAACTATTTAATTTATTTAAATTTTTTAGTTATTCAACCTTTTTTTTCATACTTTTATTTTCTTTGTATCTGATATTTTACCAAAATTCTGACTTATTAGCCAAAAAATCCATAAAAAAAAATCCAAATATTATAACAAAAGAATAACCAGAAAAAATAACAATAAAAGAATATCCAAGACTTTTTTGGTTGAAACTTTTACAAGCCAAAATTTAAAGCTTAAAACCAAAATTTAAAGAAATAACCAGAGAATCCAAAACATAAAGAAAAAATTACAAAATTCAAGAGACGTTTAAATGAACAGATGGACGGACAGAAAGAGAATCGATCGCCAAAATAAAGAGATCAACAAAAAAAAAATGCTCAAATAAAAGTAATGAAAAATTGGCAATGAACTTGAAACGCGTGTAAAGAGAGTGAATGAGTTATTGGTTTTTTGCTGCTGGTTATTACAAGTAATACAAAAGTGATACCCATATGACCAAAGTTTGGCGAAAGAAAATTTCAATATTTTAGTTTAATATGACAAATTTCGCTTAATCTAAGAAAATTTCTAAAATTTTCCTTTAAATAAGAAAATTTAGAAAATATACCTATAAATAGGAAAATCTTGAAAATTTCCCTAAAAATAAATATATTTTTAAAAATTTCCCTTTAATAAGGAAACTTTGAAAATTTCTCTAAATATAATTCAATTTTGAAATTTCCCTTAAAATAATAAAATTTTCAAAATTTCCCTATAAATAAGAAAATTTTGAACAATTCCCTACAAATAAGAAAAATTTTAAAATTTCTCTAAATTTTTAAAATTTAAATAAGAAATTTTTGAAAATTTTCCTTTATTTTACAAAAAATAACAAAATTGTCAGGATGTAAATATTATTCAAAAATATTACTTTATTTAAGAAAATTTTTAAAATTTCCCTATAAATAAGGAAATTTTGAAAATTTCCCCAAAAACAAGGAAATTTAGAAAATTTCTCTATAAACAAGGAAATTTAGAAATTTTCTCTATAAATAAGGATTTTTGAAATTTTTCTATAGATAAGAAAATTTAGACATTTTCCTAAAAATTAGGAAATTTTGAAAATTTTCCTTAAAATAAGGAAATTTTGAAAATTCTCTAAAAATAAAAAAATTTAGAAAATTTCCCTAAAAAATAAGAAAATTTTAAAAATTTTCCTAAAAAGTAAAAAAAAATTTAAAAATTCCCTAAACAATAAAACAAATTTAAAAATAAGGAAATTTTAAAAATTTTCCTATAAATTAGAAAATTTTCAAAATATCGCAATAAATAAGAAAATTTTAAAAATTTCCCAGTAAATTAGGAAATTTGTAAAATTTCCCTATAAACAAAAAAAATTTTAAATTTCCCTATAATTAAAAAAATGTTGAAAATTTCCCTATAAACAAAAAAAAATTTAAAATTTCCCTATAATTAAAAAAATGTTGAAAATTTCACTGTAAATAAGAAAATTTTGAAAATTTCCCTATAAATAAAAAATTTTGAAAATATCCCAATAAATAAGGAAATTTTTAAAATTTTCCTAAAAATAAAGAAATTTATAAATCTTCCCTGTTAATGAGGAATTTTTGAAAATTTTCCTTTAAATTAGAAAATTTTTAAAATTTCCCTATTTATAGGGAAATTTTGAAAATTTCCCTATAAAAAGGTAAATTTAGAAAATTTCTTTCTAAATAAGAAAATTTTGAAAATTTCCCTATAAATAGGAACATTTTGAAAATTAAATTGGGAAATTTTTAAAATTTCCCTTTGAAATGAGAATTTTTTAAATTTTCCTTTTAAAGTAAGAATCTTTAAAATTTATATTTAAATTAAAAAAAAAAAACTTTAAAATTTTCTTTTAAACTGAGAAATTTTTAAAATTTCCTATTGAAATTAAAAAATTTTAAAAATATCCCTTTAAAATGAGAAATTTAAAAAATTTTCAGTTTTGAAATGAGAAAATTCAAAAATTTCCCATTAAAATGAGAAATTTTTAAAATTTCCCATTAAAATGAGAAATTTTTAAAATTTCCCTTTAAGATGAGAAATTTTAAAAATTCTTTCTTTAAGATAAGAAATTTTAAAAATTTCTTCTTAAAATGAGAAGTTTTAAAAATTTCCCATTAATATAAGAAATTTCTTATATTAATGGGAAATTTTTAAAATTTCCCTTTAAAATGAGAAATTCAAAAAATTGCCCATGAGAAATTTTAAAAATTTCCCTTTAAAATAATAAATTTCAAAAATTTCCCTTTAAATGAGGAATTTAAAAAATTCTCTTTGAAATGAGAAATTTTTATAATTTCCCTTTAATACAAGAAATTTTTAAAATTTCCCTTTAAAATAAGAAATATTGAAAATTTCCCTTTAATATGAGAAATTTTTAAAATTTCCCTTTTAAATAAAATTTTTTAAAAAATTCCCTTTAAATAAGAAATAAGAAATTTTAAAAATTCTCTTTTTTAAATGAGACATTTTCAATTTTTTTTTATTACAATAAGAATTCCCTTTTAAAGTATGAAACTTTAAAAATTCCCGTTTATGCATATTTTTAAAAATTTCCCTTTATAATGAAAAATTTTAAAAATTTCCCTTTATAATGAAAAATTTTAAAAATTTCCCTTTAAAATATGAAATTTTAAAAGTTTCTCTTCAAAATAAAACATTTGAAAAATTTCCCCTTAAAATGAGAAATTTAGAAATTTTGCCTTTAAAATGAGAAATTTTAAAAAATTTCCCTTTAAAATGAAAAATTTTCAAAATTTCCCTTTAATATGAGGAATTTTAAAAATTTATCAGTAGAATGAAAAGTTTAAAAAACTTTCCTAGATATGAGATCATTTAAAAATTTCCCTTTTAAAGCAAGAAATTTTAAAAAATTTCCCTCTAAAATGAGAAATTTTAAAAATTTCCCTTCAAAATGAGAAATTTTAATAATTTCCCTTTTAAAGCAAGAAACTTTAAAAATTCCCTTTTTAAAGAAAAATTTTAAAAATTTCCCTTAAAAATAAAAATTTCTTAAATTTCCCTTTAAATGAGAAATTTTTAAAATTACCCCTAAGAATTCCCTTTTAAAGTATGAAACTTTAAAAATTCCCGTGTATGAAAATTTTTAAAAATTTCCCTTTATAATGAAAAATTTTAAAAATTTCCCTTTATAATGAAAAATTTTAAAAATTTCCCTTTAAAATATGAAATTTTAAAAGTTTCTCTTCAAAATAAAACATTTGAAAAATTTCCCTTTAAAATGAGAAATTTTAAAAATTTCCTTTAAAAATAAGAAATTTTAAAAATTTCCCTTTAAATAAGAAATTCAAAAAATTACCATTTGAAATTACCGTCAGAAATTTTAAAAATTACCTTTAAAATGAGACATTTAAAAAATTTCCCTTAGAATAAGAAATTTTTAAAATTTCCCTTTAAAATGAGAAATTCTAAAAATTTCCCTTTAAAATGAGAAATTTTAAAAATCTCCTTTTTAAATGAAAATTTTTGAAAATTTCCTTTTTTAATGAGAAATTTTGAAAATTTTTCTTAGAATAAAAAATTTGAAAAACTTCCCACAAAATGAGAAATTTCGTATTTTTTTTTTTAACTGACTTAAAAATCTTTTTTCTATTTCTTAAATAATGACTCTAAAATAGTGTTTTAAACCCAGAAAACCAGTCAAAAAGGAAAATAACAATAAAATTAGTTATCAAAACAATTTTTAGAAAAAAGCATAAAAAACAAAAAATGTCCAGTTAAGAAAACATGAATTTTTAGTAAACAATTTTTTTGTCTATTACCCGCGAAAAAAAGAGCAACGTTCTAAAGTTATTCCTCTTTAACGGATGGTTCTTTGTTGTGATTCAAAAATATTTATTTAGAACGTAATAACCCAGATTTTGGTTCTTTGGAAAAAAATTCTGAAAAGGCTTTTATGTAAGAACAAGACAGTTAAATAAATTAACAAAAACAAAGTATGTAAATAATTTATTTATTTACCATTCACTTAATTTTATGCTAAGGAAAGTGATGAGTTAAAGAATTTTTGAGGTTTTACAAATCAGCACTTTTTTAATTTTTTTATATTATTTTGAAATTTATTTTTATAACGGATCCTATTTCAAGAAATTTGATTTATGGTTATACATAAATTTCATTTTTTATAAAGAAAACAGGCGCTAAGATATCAAATATTTATAAATATTTTGAATTTCTTGAAATGGAATTAAAAATAAATAAATTTAAACAAATTTTGTTGCGATTTCAGAAATTATTTCTTTTTTTTTCAACAAAAATCTTTATATTAATTTCAAAGTCCATTTTAATTTTGCTTTATTATTTAATATTTTGTATTTTTAAATGAATCATTTAAAAATTCCTAACCACTTTTATTTTACTTTTTTTCAAAAACTTCATACAAAAAATTGTTTGAACGAATGGCTTCTTTGAGGCAATTGACCGACCGATAAACAACAACATCTACTCATTCACTCTCACACAACTGCAACAATGTTGATAATATTGTTGTTTTAGACAACAACAACAATAACATCAACTGCAACAGAAAAAGTGGTAACAACAAGAAAACGTCCTGATGACATTCACCCCAATTCGTTAAAGCTTGAAAAAAAAACTTGATAAAAATAAACCAAAAAGACGGACCAGATAGACAGACAGACATGCGGACGGACTACAGCAGCAGCCCGAGCCATTCAGTCAGACACAACAAACCACATCGTTCCAAATGTCCGTCCATTCAACCGATTTATAGGAACGAACATTTAACGAAGCGTTTGATTTCGTATTTGAATGAAAAGAAAAATCAAAAAGAGGAATGACTTGACTTGACTCTGCATTTCGAAGACAATAAAAAACGTCATTATTGTTCAGAAATGATCATTAGCAACAAAGATTTGATTTTTTTTAGCGATTTTCAGGGAAATTTAAAATTTTTTCTCATTTTAAAGGGAAATTTTGAAAATTTCTCATTTTGAAGGGAAATTTCTTATTTTAAAAGGGAAATTTTTAAAATTTCTTAATTTGAAGGGAAATTTTTTAATTTTTTAAAATTTTATATTAAAGGGAAATTTTTTTAATTTTTTTTATTAAAGGGAAATTTTTAAAATTTTTAATTTTAAAAATGGAAATTTTTAAAATTTCTCATTTTAAAGGGAAATTTTAAAAATTTCTCATTTTAAAGGGAAATTTTGAAAATTTCTCATTTCAAAGGGAAATTTCTTATTTTAAAAGGGAAATTTTTAAAATTTCTTAATTTGAAGGGAAAATTTTTAATTTGTTATATTAAAGGGAAATTTTTTAATTTGTTATATTAAAGGGAAATTTTTTATATTAAAGGGAAATTTTTAAAATTTTTAATTTTAAAAATGGAAATTTTTAAAATTTCTCATTTTAAAGGGAAATTTTTAAAATTTCTCATTTTAAAGGGAAATTTTAAAAATTTCTTATTTTAAAAGGGAAATTTTAAAATTTCCCATTTTAAAGGGAAATTTTAAATTGAAATTTTTAAAATTTGTTATTTTAAGGGAAATTTTTAAAATTTCTCATTTTCAAGGCAATTTCTTAAAATTTCTTATTTAAAATTTTCTAATTTAAAATTTTTAATTTTAAATAGAAATTTTTAAAAATTCATATTTTAAAGGAAAATTTTTGAAATTTTTTATTTTAAAAGGAAATTTTTACAATTTCTCATTTTAAAGGGAAATTTTCAAAATTTCTTATTTTTAATGAAAATTTTTACAATATCTCATTTTAAAGGGAAATTTTTCATAATTTCTCATTTTAAATGGAAATTTTTAAAGTTTTTAACTTTAAACATTTTTTATTTAAAAGCTTTAGTACTAATATTTTATTATTTATAATTTTTAGTGCTAAAATTTTATTATTTAAAATTTTAGTACTAACATTTTTTCATTTAAAATTTTTAGTACTGATATTTTTTTTATTTCAAATTTGTAGTACCAAAATTTTATTGTTTAAAACTTTTAGTACTAAAATTTTATTATTTATAGTTTTAGTACTAAAATTTTTTATTTCAAATTTTTACTACTTAAAGTTTTTTATTTAAAATTTGTAGTACTAAACTTTTTTTATTTAAAATTTTTTAACTAATATTTTATTATTTAAAATTTTTATTACTAAAATTTTTTTATTTAAAATTTTTAGTACTAAAATTTTCTTATTGAAAATTTTTAGTACTAAAATTTTACTTTTTTAAATTTTTAGTACTAATATTTTATAATTTATAATTTTTAGTACTAAAATTTAATTCTTCAAAATTTTAGTACTAAATTTTTTTTATTTAAAATTTTCAGTAATAAACATTTTTTTGTTTAAAATTTTTAGTACTAAAATTTTATTATTTAAAATTTTTTGTACTAATATTTTATTATAAACAAATATTTGTACTAAAATTTTATTGTTTAAAATTTTTAGTACTAATATTTTATTATAAAAAAATGTTTGTACTAAAATTTTATAACTTAAAATTTTTGTACTTAAATTTTATTATTTTAAATTTTAATACTAAATTTTTTTATTCAAAATTTTTAGTACTAAACATTTTTTTTTTGTTTAAAATTTTTAGTACTAAAATTTTATTTTTTTTAATTTTTAGAACTAAAATTTTATTTTTTTAAATTTTTAGTACTAAAATTTTTTTATTTAAATTTTTCAGTACTAAACATTTTTTTATTTTAAATTTTTAGTACAAAAATTTTATTTTTTTTAATTTTTAGTACTAAATTTTTTGCCCAAAAAATTTTTAATACAAAAATTTTATTAGAAAGTTTTAGTACTAAGTTTTTTTTATTTAAAATTTTTAACATTAAAATTTTTTTATTTTAAATTTTTAGTATTAAAATTTAATTTTTTAAATTTTTAGTATTAAACATCTTTTTATTTGAAAATTTAAAAAAAATCAAAAATTTTTAGTACAAAAATTTTATTGTTTAAAATTTTTAGTACTAAATTTTGTATATTTTTATATTTGTAATCAAAATTTTTAGTACTAAATTTTTTTTTTATATTTTTTGAACTAAAATTGTATTGTTTAAATTTTTTGGAACTAAAATTGTATTGTTTAAAATTTTTAGTACTAAAATTTAAATTTTATTGTTTTAAATTTTTATTTAAAATTTTTAGTACTTAAAGTTTTTTATTTAAAATTTTTAGTACTAAACTTTTTTGATTTGAAATTTTTAGAACTAATATTTTATTATTTAAAATTTATAGTACTAATATTTCATTATTTAAAATTTTAGTACTAAAATTTTATTATATACAATTTTTAGTACAAAATTTTTTGCCCAAAAAAAATTTAATACAAAAATTTTATTAGAAAGTTTTAGTACTAAATTTTTTTTATTTAAAATTTTTAGTACTAAAATTTTCTTATTTGAAATTTTTAGTATTAAAATTTTGTTTTTTTAAATTTTTAGTATTAACAATATTTTTATTTAAAAATTAAAAAAAAATCTTTTTATTTAAAATTTTTAGTACAAAAATTTTATTGTTTAAAACTTTTAGTACTAAATTTTGTATATTTTTATATTATATCAAAATTTTTAGTACTAAAATTTTTTTATTTAAAATTTTTGAACTAAAATTGTATTGTTTAAATTTTTTGGAATTTAAATTGAATTGTTTAACATTTTTAGTACTAAAATTTTTTTATTTAAAATTTTTAGTACTTAATTTTATTGTTTTAAATTTGTAGTACTAAAAAATTTTTTATTTAAAATTTTTAGTGCTAAAAATTTATTTTATAAAATTTTTAGTACTAAATTTGTTTACCCAAAAAAAATGTAATACAAAAATTCTATTAGACATTTTTGGTACTAAAATCTCATTTAAGCTGTGTCCTTCTTAAGTTTAGAGTTTCAGTTTCCGGTCTCCTACTAAAGCAAAGCCGAGTGCATCACAAAATGAGAGCTCATTGCTCTTTGCATTTATTAAACTTGAAATTCTTGGCGGTACAAAAACTTCAACAATTAAAACACAAAACGAGTGAAATGAAGATCAAAACTTGAACTTGTTTCATTTTTTTTTTGTATTTTTGCGCTAAAACGATCAGACATTCTCATACAGAGACAGAAGTAATCGGTGCAACCCCAGAGGCATAAACTTTTATAGAGGGAATGAAGAATGAAATGAATTTATTTTTAAATGTTACACATCAGAATATTTGTATTTGTTGTAACTTATTATTGTTGTTGTTGGGTTTTTGTTTATTTATAAATTTATTCACATTCGAATGCGATCGCCGAGAATATGAGGAAAAACTGCATCAGACAATAACAACAACGATCGAGAGGTTATTAACTCGAGATCTGCATGACGATCGATGATCATGATGTGCATAATAATGTAAACACACGATTCTTCTACTTCTCCCAATAACTGAAGTCAAATTGACTGAGTAACAGAATAAGTTTTTTTTTTAGAACATTTTTATATTTTTAAAGATTTTTTTAAGTTTATTTTGCAAAACTGGAGTTGACATTTTATTCATTTTCCCGTCTACTAGAGGAGGAAATATTCTTTCTTTTGCTGTAGAGGCCTTTGCCCTTTCTTTGAATGTCATGTTTTTCTTTTTTTCCATTTAAAGTTTTCTTTGAACTTTAAACGGTTATTGAACTTTTCTTGTTTTAAAGTTTGAAAAATAAGTTTCACTTTCTTTTGTTTTGGGTGAAAATTTTCACCTTGAAATTTTTGTTTGTTTTCAATTTATGACTTTTTACTCCTTTAAGCGTTTTTTTGTTGTTTGTCTCTTTGGTCAATAAACAAAAATTTCTCCTGTTTTGTACAATAACATTAACGTTGAAAAAAGATTGTTATCTTTTTGAAAAAAAAAAGAAAAATTAAAGGAGAAAGACAGGCGCAGCCAACAACCCACAATTTACACAGGGGAACAAAAATTTTGAAATCCAAAAATGACACTAGGAAAGATATTAAGGTATTACCGAGTTCATAGTCTTTGTTCCTAAAGGGTTTATTTTCCTGCCTAAGATTATGGAAACTTTTTATAAACAAAAGTTAGTACTAAAATTGTTGTGTAAAAATTTTCGAGCATTTTTGTACTAAATTTTTAATTTTCAAAAATTTATACTGAAAATTTAGTACCACAAATTTCTAAACTGTAAATTTTTAGCACTAAAAATTTTTTAATATTTATAAAAAAATTGAGTACTAAAAATTTCATAATGAACAATATACCAAAATTTATATATAAAAAATTCAAGTTTTAGTACTAAAATTTTGAACAGATATTTTTAGTACTAAAATATTTTTTTAGCCTATATTTATTCAATATAAACATTGAAAATTTAGTACTAAATTTTCATATAAAAATGTTTCTTAACAATAATTTCATAGTTCTAAAAATGTAGTATTAAAATTTCAATAATTTTATACTAAAAATTTAGTACTAAAATTTTCATGAAAAAATAATTTCTGAACTGAAAATTAAGTACTAAAATTTGTATTTAGACAATTTTTAATACAAATGATTTCTATTGGAATTTATGTACTAACATTTTGTGCAGATATTTTTAGTACTAAAGTATTTTTATAGCCAATGTTTATACAATTAGTTTATTCAACATTTGACACTGAAAATTTAGCACTAAAATTTTCATATAAAAATTTTCTAAACAATAATTTTATACTGCAAATTTAGTACTAAAATTTTCATGAAAATAAAATTTCTGAACTGAAAATTTAGTACTAATATTAGTATATAGACAATTTTTAGCACTTAAATTTGTATATAGAAAATTTTTAATACAAATGATTTCTATTGGAGTTTTAGTACTAAAATATTTTTATAGCCAATGTTCATTCAATACCTACTGAAAATTTAGTACTAACATTTTCATATAAAAAATTTTCTGAACGATAATTTTATACTGAAAATTTAGTACTAAAATTTTCATGAAAATAAAATTTCTGAACTGAAAATTTAGTACTAATATTAGTATATAGACAATTTTTAGCACTTAAATTTGTATATAGAAAATTTTTAATACAAATGATTTCTATTGGAGTTTTAGTACTAAAATTTTGTACAGATATTTTTAGTACTAAAATTTTGTACAGATATTTTTAGTACTAAAATATTTGTATAGCCAATGTTCATTCAATACCTACATTTTACACTGAAAATTTAGTACTAAAATTTTCATATAAAAAATTTTCTGAACGATAATTTTATACTGAAAATTTAGTACTAAAATTTTAATGAAAAAAATTTTTCTGAACTAAAAATTTAGTACTAAAACTTGTATATAGACAATTTTTGGCCCTAAAATTTGTATATAGAAAATTTTTAATACAAATGATTTCTATTAGAATTTATGTACTAAAATTTTAGTACTAAAATATTTTATATATTTTTTTATGGCCACTATTTATTCAATACCAATATTTTACAATGAAAATTTTGTTCTAAAATTTACATATAAAAATACATATACATACATAAAAATACATAAACAATAATTTTATAGTTCTAGAAATTTAGTACTAAAATTTGTATATAGATAATTTTTAGCACTAAAATTTGTATATAAATATAAAAAATTTGTAAAACAAATGATTTCTATTAGAATTTAAGTACTAAAATTTAGTACAGACATTTTTAGTACTAAAATTTTGTACAGATATTTTTAGTACTAAAATATTTTTATAGCCACTGTTTATTCAATAACAACATTTTACAATGAAAATTTTGTACTAAAATTTTCATATAAAAAATTATCTGAACAATAATTTTATAGTTCTAGAAATTTAGTACTAAAATATATAGAACAATTTTAGCACTTAAATTTGTATTAAGAAAATTTTTAATACAAATGATTTCTATTGGAATTTAAGTACTAAAATTTTGTACAGATATTTTTTAGTACTAAAATATTTTTATAGCCAATGTTTATTCAATACCAACATTTTACACTTAAAATTTAGTACTAAAATTTTTATATAAAAAATTCTCTGAACAATAATTTTATAGTTCTAAAAATTTAGTACTAAAATTTGTATATGGACAATTTTTAGCCCTAAAATTTGTATATAGAAAATTTTTAATACAAATGATTTTAATTGGAACTTAAGTACCAAAATTTCTGTACAGATATTTTAAGTACTAAAATATTTTTATAGCCACTTTAGTACTAATATCTTCGTATAAAAAATTTTCTGAACAATAATTTTATATGTAGTTCTGAAAAATTTCTACAAACAATTTTTATATAAATATTTTAAGAGTAAGACATAGACTAAGACATAGACTAAGACATAGACTAAGACATAGACTAAGACATAGACTAAGACATAGACTAAGACATAGACTAAGACATAGACTAAGACATAGACTTAGACATAGACTAAGACATAGACTAAGACATAGACTAAGACATAGACTAAGACATAGACTAAGACATAGACTAAGACATAGACTAAGACATAGACTAAGACATAGACTAAGACATAGACTAAGACATAGACTAAGACATAGACTAAGACATAGACTAAGATATAGACTAAGACATAGACTAAGACATAGACTAAGACATAGGCTAAGACATAGACTAAGACATAGACTAAGACATAGACTAAGACATAGACTAAGACATAGACTAAGATATAGACTAAGACATAGACTAAGACATAGACTAAGACATAGACTAAGACATAGACTAAGACATAGACTAAGACATAGACTAAGACATAGACTAAGACATAGAATAAGACATAGACTAAGACATAGACTAAGACATAGACTAAGACATAGACTAAGACATAGACTAAGACATAGACTAAGACATAGACTAAGACATAGACTAAGACATAGACTAAGACATAGACTAAGACATAGACTAAGACATAGACTAAGACATAGACTAAGACATAGACTAAGACATAGACTAAGACATAGACTAAGACATAGACTAAGACATAGACTAAGACATAGACTAAGACATAGACTAAGACATAGACTAAGACATAGACTAAGGCATAGACTAAGACATAGACTAAGGCATAGACTAAGACATAGACTAAAACATAGACTAAGACATAGACTAAGACATAGACTAAGACATAGACTAAGACATAGACTAAGACATAGACTAAGACATAGACTAAGACATAGACTAAGACATAGACTAAGACATAGACTAAGACATAGACTAAGACATAGACTAAGACATAGACTAAGACATAGACTAAGACATAGACTAAGACATAGACTAAGACATAGACTAAGACATAGACTAAGACATAGACTAAGACATAGACTAAGACATAGACTAAGACATAGACTAAGACATAGACTAAGACATAGACTAAGACATAGACTAAGACATAGACTAAGACATAGACTAAGATATAGACTAAGACATAGACTAAGACATAGACTAAGACATAGACTAAGACATAGACTAAGACATAGACTAAGACATAGACTAAGACATAGACTAAGACATAGAATAAGACATAGACTAAGACATAGACTAAGACATAGACTAAGACATAGACTAAGACATAGACTAAGACATAGACTAAGACATAGACTAAGACATAGACTAAGACATAGACTAAGACATAGACTAAGACATAGACTAAGACATAGACTAAGACATAGACTAAGACATAGACTAAGACATAGACTAAGACATAGACTAAGACATAGACTAAGACATAGACTAAGACATAGACTAAGACATAGACTAAGACATAGACTAAGACATAGATTAAGACATAGACTAAGACATAGACTAAGATATAGACTAAGACATAGACTAAGACATAGACTTAGACATAGACTAAGACATAGACTTAGACATAGACTAAGACATAGACTAAGATATAGACTAAGACATAGACTAAGACATAGACTAAGACATAGACTAAGACATAGGCTAAGACATAGGCTAAGACATAGACTAAGACATAGACTAAGACATAGACTTAGACATAGACTAAGACATAGACTAAGACATAGACTTAGACATAGACTAAGACATAGACTAAGACATAGACTAAGACCTAGATTAAGACATAGACTTAGACATAAACTAAGACATAGACTAAGACATAGACTAAGACATAGACTAAGACATAGACTAAGACATAGACTAAGACATAGACTAAGACATAGACTAAGACATAGACTAAGACATAGACTAAGACATAGACTAAGACATAGACTAAGACATAGACTAAGACATAGACTAAGACATAGACTAAGACATAGACTAAGACATAGACTAAGACATAGACTAAGACATAGACTAAGACATAGACTAAGACATAGACTAAGACATAGACTAAGACATAGACTAAGACATAGATTCTTAAATATAGACTAAAACATAGACTAAAACATAGACTAAAACATAGACTGAGACACAGACTGAGACACAGTCTAACACAGAGACTTAAATAATTACCGACGCTTAGATTCTGCATAGTCTATGTCTTGGTCTATATTACACATTTTAAGTCAATAAATTAGTATATATCTTATTCTGTATCTTAGTTATTTCTTGATTTCTTTGGTCGATGTCATTGTGCCACCGTGTTCATGCTACACTCCTTTTCACAGTTTCTCCTTAAATTTCTCAAACAATGATTTTTCTCTTCAACAAACCCTCAAAAAACTTTCTAGAAATAAGTATTTTCTCGTAAATATTTTCCAACTCTCCTTAAACCTTTCAGTTGTTCAAAGATTAACCAAAAGAAAATAAAGTTCAATAACGTGAGCTTAAACGCCTAGTCAGCCTATCTGGAAAGACTTGGTTGGTTCGTTGGCGATTTTCAAAACAGAGAGTGGAAATACCAAGGCAACAAACTCGCACACACACACACTCACAGACACTTAGATTTACACGATCAATGCCTGAAATTGTGCCTGTAGTACATTGTACCTTTTCTTTACAACTACCCACTCACTTCAAACAAACAATGATCATGGTTGGGGGTTTTCTGTACAAGTTGTTGTCCTTGTTGTTGTTCGAGTGAACATTCAGTCGTTCGTTCATTCGCTCCAAAAACAACAACAAATGCCAACAGATAAGAGGCTTTCTTCATGACGTTTTTCTGAGCAAACAAATTTTTTTTATATAGAAATTTAAAGAAAAACAAAATCGTTTAAAAATATGTTGCTCTGTTGTTGGGTTAGTTACCCCATGCTTGATGGCAATGAACCAGAGCACCAATGACCAGTTAAGCCAACACAATGCACAACAAACACAACAAACAAACGTCAACTGCAACAACTACAACAACATTATCATAAATATTGTCATCATCATCATCTTCATCGTCATTAGCAAAAGCTAGAATGACTTGTACAGTGCCTCGTCATGCTCATTATCCTCTTGTTGCAATTTTACTTACTTTTATGTTGCTTTTATTTTATTGTGGCAAATCGGCATGATATCATGCCTCATGGCTCATGCTACCAGTTTCAGTTTTTTTTTTGTTTTCACAGTAATTTTTGCATTATCTGCTTTTATTCTTTTTCAAGTTGTGGATTCTCTGTTTTCCCTCCCTTTAGTCAGTCCCTGGTTTTATTTTGAAGTTAAGTTCATTTTATTTCAGTTTTCATTGCGAAAGTGCAATGATCTCTGGTAATCAGAAGGAGGCATTGAAATGTGTCTGTGTGTGTGTGTTTTTTTTAATGGCTTTAAATGTAGGGAAATATTTTAATATGGTTCAGGAGGAATAACGAATATGTTACAGAGAATTGTTTTACAAAATAGGCTAAGAAAGAATGTCCTAAGAATTTCAATAAGATTTTGGCAAGGTCATTGACTGATATGGGTCATGTTATAAAACTATATCATAGTTTACGTCCACTCTATGTCTTAGTCTATGCCTTAGTCTATGTCTTAGTCTAGGTCTTAGTCTAGGTCTTAGTCTATGTCTTAGTCTAAGTCTTAGTCTATGTCTTAGTCTATGTCTTAGTTTATGTCTTAGTCTATGTCTTAGTCCATGTCTTAGTCTATGTCTTAGTCTATGTCTTAGTTTATGTCTTAGTCTGTGTCTTAGTCTATGTCTTAGTCTATGTCTTAGTCTATGTCTTAGTCTATGTCTTAGTCTATGTCTTAGTCTATATCTTAGTCTATGTCTTAGTCTATGTCTTAGTCTATGTCTTAGTCTATGTCTTAGTCTATGTCTTAGTCTATGTCTTAGTCTATGTCTTAGTCTATGTCTTAGTCTATGTCTTAGTCTATGTCTTAGTCTATGTCTTAGTCTATGTCTTAGTCTATGTCTTAGTCTATGTCTTAGTCTATGTCTTAGTCTATGTCTTAGTCTATGTCTTAGTCTATGTCTTAGTCTATGTCTTAGTCTATGTCTTAGTCTATGTCTTAGTCTATGTCTTAGTCTATGTCTTAGTCTATATCTTAATCTATGTCTTAGTCTATGTCTTAGTCTATGTCTTAGTCTATGTCTTAGTCTATGTCTTAGTCTATGTCTTAGTCTATGTCTTAGTCTATATCTTAATCTATGTCTTAATCTATGTCTTAGTCTATGTCTTAGTCTATGTCTTAGTCTATGTCTTAGTCTATGTCTTAGTCTATGTCTTAGTCTATGTCTTAGTCTATGTCTTAGTCTATGTCTTAGTCTATGTCTTAGTCTATGTCTTAGTCTATGTCTCAGTCTATGTCTTAGTCTATATCTTAGTCTATGTCTTAGTCTATGTCTTAGTCTATGTCTTAGTCTATGTCTTAGTCTATGTCTTAGTCTATGTCTTAGTCTATGTCTTAGTCTATATCTTAATCTATGTCTTAATCTATGTCTTAGTCTATGTCTTAGTCTATGTCTTAGTCTATGTCTTAGTCTATGTCTTAGTCTATGCCTTAGTCTATGTCTTAGTCTATGCCTTAGTCTATGTCTTAGTCTATGTCTTAGTCTATGTCTTAGTCTGTGTCTTAGTGTATATCTTAGTCTATATCTTAGTCTATGTCTTAGTCTATGTCTTAGTCTATGTCTTAGTCTATGTCTTTGTCTTTGTCTTAGTCTATGTCTTGGTCTATGTCTTAGTCTATGTCTTAGTCTATGTCTTAGTCTATGTCTTAGTCTATGTCTTAGTCTATGTCTTAGTCTATGTCTTAGTCTATGTCTTAGTCTATGTCTTAGTCTATGTCTTAGTCTATGTCTTAGTCTATGTCTTAGTCTATGTCTTAGTCTATGTCTTAGTCTATGTCTTAGTCTATGTCTTAGTCTATGTCTTAGTCTATGTCTTAGTCTATGTCTTAGTCTATGTCTTAGTCTATGTCTTAGTCTATGTCTTAGTCTATGTCTTAGTCTATGTCTTAGTCTATGTCTTAGTCTATGTCTTAGTCTATGTCTTAGTTCATGTCTTAGTCTATGTCTAAGCCTTTGTTTAAGTGTCTTGATAATAGCCTAAACTTTCATTTACTTATGATCCCAAATTGAATCCGTTTGCTTTCGGAATTTAATGTTTTTTTTCGGTTCATTGCAATTTAATTTGAAATTAAATGTGAATAAACTTTGCAAAATGTTTTTTTTTTTATTAAAATGCCAAAACTTTCACACTGTTTGTTGTTGTTGTTGTTGCTTTTTTGTTTATTAACTCTGTAACATTAGACAACAATAGTTAAGAGTCATTGTGACTTGAAAATTATCAAGTCAACATAAAATAGTTTGTTCGCTTCAAAGCTTTAAAAGTGCATTGAGCCTGAGTTAGATGGAGGGACGGACAGACTGACGCTTTATTAAAATGCACTAACTTTTGAATTGGGAGCCAAAGATTAAATTGCAGTCAAATTTACGGTGCATAAGGTTTTTTTCTTTTGTAAATTTGCTGTTCAATTTCCATGAGTAAAAGAAAAGTTTTATTGCTACGAAATTGTTAATAGACCAAAAAAAGTTGAACTCTAAAAAATTTTTAACTGTTTACTTTCGAAGTCATGAAAAAGGAGAGCATTGAATGGATCTGTCTGTATATTTTGTTGGTTGTTGGATAAAATGTTATAGAATTCCATAGGATCAGTTTTAAACCTTTAAATGGGGATGAAATAAGAAATAAGACTGAGGCTGTGACTAAGACATATACCCAATATATCAAGACATTGACCTTAATTTAGACTTATTTCTAGACCCACTGAAATAAGCTAAACCGAGGTATAGAATAATGTGTATTTTAAGTTGTCATATATGTAAATTACAATTGGACTTAATCTATCAGCTTTAATGTGATTCCCGGGACGGGGTTATATGGGAGCTTCAACTAAATGCGAACCGAATTCGTTTATTTTTAATACACAACTTTTCCAAGATATCCAAAATACTTTTGCAAAATTTTGTCTCTCTAGCTCTTTTAGTTAAGGCGCTATCGCGCTTTCATTTGACGAAAAGACATACAGAAACACCCCTTTTTTGGTATTTTGTGTTTCCAGAACTTTTTTATATGGGAGCTATATTCAAATGGTGGCCGATTGTGACAAAATTTTGAACACTGGCTGGTACAAAGACATAAAACTTCTTTGTACTAAATTTAGTGGTCATAGCTCTTAGCATTTAGAATTTTTTATGTTTCCGTAAGTGTTTAGTATGGGAGCTATGATTAAATGTGAACCGATTTCGATGAAATTTGATATGCCTAGTGCTTATGTAAAACTTCTATATACCAAATTTTATCATCATAGCTGTTACAATTTGTCATTTATCAGCAAATAAGCGATTAGGCGAGGTTATACTTGAGCTTTGGACAAATGTGAACCGATTTTGCAAAATTTAAATACCAAAATTTTGCCGGAAATAAAGACAGATGAACAGACAGAAAAACACACAGACACACAGATGAACAGGCAGACAACAGACAAGCGAGAGATAGACATACAGACAGGCAGACAAGAGACAGACAGAAAGAAAGAAAGAAATATAGAAAGAAAGAAAGAAAGAAAGAAGAAAGAAAGAAAGAAAGAAAGAAAGAAAGAAAGAAAGAAAGAAAGAAAGAAAGAAAGAAAGAAAGAAAGAAAGAAAGAAAGAAAGAAAGAAAGAAAGAAAGAAAGAAAGAAAGAAAGAAAGAAAGAAAGAAAGAAAGAAAGAAAGAAAGAAAGAAAGAAAGAAAGAAATAAAGATAGAAATAAAGATAGACAAACAGACAAGAGACAGGCAGGCAGACAGACAGGCCGACAGACAGACAGACAGACAGACAGACGAAAGACAAACAGACGAGATACAGATGAGAGACAGATAGACAGACAAGAGACAGACAGACGAGAGACAGACAGACGAGAGACAGACAGACGAGAGACAGACAGACGAGAGACAGACAGACAGACAGACAGACAGACAGACAGACAGACAGACAGACAGACAGACAGACACGAGACAGACAGACAAGAGACAGACAGACACGAGACAGACAGACAAGAGACAGACACACAGCCAGACAGACAGACAGACGGATAGACAGACAGACAGACAGACAGACAAGAGACAGACAGACACGAGACAGACAGACAGACAAGAGACAGACACGAGACAGACAGACAAGAGACAGACACACAGCCAGACACACAGCCAGACAGACAGACAGACGGATAGACAGACAGACAGACAGACAGACAGACAGACAGACAGACAGACAGACAGACAGACAAACAGACAGACAGACAGACAGACAGACAGACAGACAGACAGACAGACAGACAAACAGACAGACAGACAGACACGAGACAGACAGACAAGAGACAGACAGACAGACACGAGACAGACAGACAAGAGACAGACAGACAGCTAGACAGACAGACAAACAGACACGAGACAGACAGACACGAGACAGACAGACAAGAGACAGACAGACAGCCAGACAGACAGCGCATAGAGAAAGGGACCTAAGGGTATTTCGAGCGCATACAGAAAGGGTAAAAAATATGGATAAAAATAAGGTAAAAAAAAAATAATATTTAAATCTTTAAAATGGCTCTCCTGAACAAAACCGTTTTAACCCTTAGGTCACTTTCTCTATGTGCGCAAAATACCCTTAGGTTCCTTTTTCTGCGCTGTCAAATATATTGATATAAACAAGGACATAGATCAAAATATATATTTAGACATAGATTAATATGTTGACCATATACGTGGACAAAACTTTCGAGACATATACTTACACGTAGACCGAGACAAAGACTAAAAACTAGACGAATCATCCCTTTAAGGGTTAATTCAAATTTTTCATCACTCCATTGCCAAAACCATTTAACGATATTTGTTCGCAGTACCACCAAAATAAGACTCAAGCGACTACCAGTTCTGCATATTTTCACTTTAGCTTGGGAAGGTCAAAATCCTCTAATGTTTATTGCATTTTATGGAGTATATTAACCTCTCTCTCTATATCGCTTCTTTCTTTTTTCGCAAGTTAAAAAGCAACAAATAGTTATAATTTACCCAGTCAATGCATTGGAATACTAACTAACAAAACAGCCTGGCCATTTTTTTTTTTTCATATTTTTTTCTCTATAAGTCAGTCAACTTTCATTCAAACGATCAGTGACTTTGGTTTTTTTTTTGTTTTCGAGCCCATAGTCGAAGCCTTTTTCCAAAAGGAAAATCTAGCCAAAACAAATGAATTATAAGCAGACCCAACTTAAAATCTAGAGAAAGAGTTAGTAGTACTCATATGAGTACACTGTGGTCTCAACGTCATAGGTACCAACAAATCTAGTCGAATTTGGACAAACATATAAACGACTAGAGTCCAAATAGTAAAAGGCTTTTGCCAGTTAAGGATTTGTAATGGGACTTCAGCATTTTCAAACGATTTACATTTATTTGCTTCTTCTAAAATTTTCTATAGTTTAGGAGGTCTTTTGTTGTGGTTTGACAACTGCCTTCAGGCTCTTCGGCCGTTGAAAAATTGGCATTGGCACAATCTCTCCCTGTTGTGGTATGTGTGTGTGTGTGTGAGTATAAGTGTTAGTAAATGTGGGTTTGTATTATCTGCCTTCGTTCCTCTGCCATTTCTGCTGCTTCTTTTCCAACTCATGGTGAATGTCTCTGTCATTGGCATTTTGGTCTTGGGGTATTGCGCTTCTGTCTTTTGCTTTGCCACATTTTTTTTGTTTGTATTGTTTATGGAAGAGTTTAGTCACCTTTAGCAGCAAAAGCAAATATGAATGCAATTGGCGGCACCTTCACTTGGCAACCGAAGAGATAGTCAACGATAATTCCATGTTATTATTTGACTTTTGAACAGCAGCAACAAAAAAAAAAAAAAAAACAACATTGAATATTGACAGCAATAACAACAGATTGTAAAGAAATTACAATGCGTAACTTATGATCGATATATTGAACTTTCGTTGCAATGTGAAAGTTTTTAAAAATCAGATAATATTACAAAATTTAATAAACGTTTAAGAAAACCACAACAATAAAATAATTACATTTTAAAGAAATGAAAAAGAAATTTCATAAGGCATGACTACGACATAGTCAAAAACATAGACAAAGACATACACATAGAGTAAGATATCGGCTAAGACATAGACTAAGACATAGACTAAGACATAGACTAAGACATAGACTAAGACATAGACTAAGACATAGACTAAGACATAGACTAAGACATAGACTTAGACATTGACTAAGACATAGACTAAGACATAGACTAAGACATAGACTAAGACATAGACTAAGACATAGACTAAGACTAAGACATATACTAAGATATAGACTAAGACATAGACTAAGACATAGACTAAGACATAGACTAAGACATAGACTAAGACATAGACTAAGACATAGACTAAGACTAAGACATATACTAAGATATAGACTAAGACATAGACTAAGACATAGACTAAGACATAGACTAAGACATAGACTAAGACATAGACTAAGACATAGACTAAGACATAGACTAAGACATAGACTAAGACATAGACTAAGACATAGACTAAGACATAGACTAAGACATAGACTAAGACATAGACTAAGACTAAGACATATACTAAGATATAGACTAAGACATAGACTAAGACATAGACTAAGACATAGACTAAGACATAGACTAAGACATAGACTAAGACATAGACTAAGACATAGACTAAGACATAGACTAAGACATAGACTAAGACATAGACTAAGACATAGACTTAGACATTGACTAAGACATGGACTAAGCCATAGACTAAGACATAGACTAAGACATAGACTAAGACATAGACTAAGACATAGACTAAGACATAGACTAAGACATAGACTAAAACATAGACTAAGACATAGACCAAGACATAGACTAAGACATAGACTAAGACATAGACTAAGACATAGACTAAGACATAGACCAAGACATAGACTAAGACATAGACTAAGACATAGACTAAGACATAGACTAAGACATAGACTAAGACATAGACTAAGACATAGACTAAGACATAGACTAAGACATAGACTAAGACTAAGACATATACTAAGATATAGACTAAGACATAGACTAAGACATAGACTAAGACATAGACTAAGACATAGACTAAGACATAGACTAAGACATAGACTAAGACATAGACTAAGACATAGACTAAGACATAGACTAAGACATAGACTAAGACATAGACTAAGACATAGACTTAGACATTGACTAAGACATGGACTAAGCCATAGACTAAGACATAGACTAAGACATAGACTAAGGCATAGACTAAGACATAGACTAAGACATAGACTAAGACATAGACTAAAACATAGACTAAGACATAGACCAAGACATAGACTAAGACATAGACTAAGACATAGACTAAGACATAGACTAAGACATAGACCAAGACATAGACTAAGACATAGACTAAGACATAGACTAAGACATAGACTAAGACATAGACTAAGACATAGACTAAGACATAGACTAAGACATAGACTAAGACATAGACTAAGACATAGACTAAGACATAGACTAAGACATAGACTAAGACATAGACTAAGACATAGACTAAGACATAGACTAAGACATAGACTAAGACATAGACTAAGACATAGACTAAGACATAGACTAAGACATAGACTAAGACTATGACATAGACTAAGACATAGACTAAGACATAGACTAAGACATAGACTAAGACATAGACTAAGACATAGACTAAGACATAGACTAAGACATAGACTAAGACATAGACTAAGACATAGACTAAGACATAGACTAAGACATAGACTAAGACATAGACTAAGACATAGACTAAGAAATAGACTAAGACATAGACTAAGACATAGACTAAGACATAGACTAAGACATAGACTAAGACATAGACTAAGACATAGACTAAGACATACACTAAGACATAGACTAAGACATAGACTAAGACATAGACTAAGACATAGACTAAGACATAGACTATGACATAGACTAAGACAAAGACTAAGACATAGACTAAAACATAGACTAAGACATAGACTTTGACATAGACTAAGACATAGACTAAAACATAGACTAAGACATAGACTTTGACATAGACTAAGACATAGACTAAGACATAGACTAAGACATAGACTAAGACATAGACTAAGACACAGACTAAAACATAGACTAAGACATAGAATAAGACATAGACTAAGACATAGACTAAGACATAGACTAAGACATAGACTAAGACATAGACTAAGACATAGACTAAGACATAGACTAAGACATAGACTAAGACATAGACTAAGACATAGACTAAAACATAGACTAGGACATAGACCTAGACATAGACTATAACATAGACTAAGACATAGACTAAGACATAGACTAAGACATAGACCAAGACATAGACTAAGACATAGACTAAGACATAGACTAAGACATAGACTAAGACATAGACTAAGACATAGACTAAGACATAGACTAAGACATAGACTAAGACATAGACTAAGACATAGACTAAGACTATAACATATACTATGACATAGACTAAGACATAGACTAAGACATAGACTGAGACATAGACTAAGACATAGACTAAGACATAGACTAAGACATAGACTAAGACATAGACTAAGACATAGACTAAGACATAGACTAAGACATAGACTAAGACATAGACTAAGACATAGACTAAGACATAGACTAAGACATAGACTAAGACATAGACTGAGACATAGACTAAGACATAGACTAAGACATAGACTAAGACATAGACTAAGACATAGACTAAGACATAGACTAAGACATAGACTAAGACATAGACTAAGACATAGACTAAGACTATAACATATACTATGACATAGACTAAGACATAGACTAAGACATAGACTAAGACATAGACTAAGACATAGTCTAATGAATATACTAAGATATAGTCTTAAACTAAGACATAGACTAAGATATAAACTAAAACATAGACTAAAACAAAAATCAACACTTAGGCTTTACCTTTGATTTTTTTTTTTTTAGAAATTATGTCTGTCCTTGTCTCTACTTGACCATTAACTTGTCCGTCCATCTTTTCTTTTGAATTTTTATTATTTTATGTAACGTTTTTTTCTTTTTTTGACGTTTTAATGAATAATTTTATTAGAATTTTCAATTTCGTTTTCGCTTCATATTTGTTTACAATTTTTCGTTATTTTTAACCAGTTAAATTTTAATTTTTGGCGGTTAATTATCATTAGTGTGATGTCATAATAATTTATTTCAAAAAAGCTTCAAATGTTGTTTAGAAAAATGGTAGAAAAGAATTTGTTTAAAATTCTAGGAATTTGCTATGAATTCAAAATTCTAAGGGTCAAAATTTAACTGTTTACTAACAAGGAAATTGAAAGACGTTATAATGAATAAATTCTTTTATAAAGTTATTTTTCAATTTCCTTTATTTGAATCTTCAATACAAAATTTAATTTCAATTTTACTGTTACCGCCAGTTGGAAAGAAAGAAACTTCCACTTGAAAATCCGTTTGCTCAACCTAAAGTTCATTCCCTTTTTGCGTTAGCTAATCTTCTAACTTCTTACGCCATATGGCGGCCTAAGCTCCCCTTATACCAAACAACTCAATTCCACTTTAAAATATTGCGAAATCGCAAAAATTTCCCAATCATCACGTGCAAAACACTTGTAATAACAAATCAAGACCACAGCGCCCATTGCACTCGTACTCAAGCGTTGTCGTCATCATGATCATCACGATCATTATTGGCACCTTCATGGAATTGCAAACAAATAAGAAACGCATCAAAATGTTCGTTCATGCCAAGAAGCTTTTATGGCCACGAAACATTAGCAAAGATTTTCTAGAAAATTATAGAAGCAAATACTAGAAAACAGGTATAATTTCAACTAGAGAGGGGCGAGGAGGGCTATGATCGGGAGTTTAATACCAGAGAAGCTATAAAAGAAAACAGTTACGAAACTGTGTTTATATGTGAATTTTTAAAGGGAGGAGAGTTAAGAGTTAGGAAAAAGCATGTGGCTAAAATATATTTAAATACGTGTAATAATAAAAATTAGACAAGGGGAAAAAAACTTGGCAAAAGCGCAAAAACAGTCGGTAGAAAGTTAAAGGTACAATTTTCCGCTATTTCTTAGGTTTCAGTTAAGTCTTTGTCTTAGTCTTAGTTAGTATATGTCTTAGTCTATGTCTTAGTCTATGTCTTAGTCTATGTCTTAGTCTATGTCTTAGTCTATGTCTTAGTCTATGTCTTAGTCTATGTCTTAGTCTATGTCTTAGTCTATGTCTTAGTCTATGTCTTAGTCTATGTCTTAGTCTATGTCCTAGTCTATGTCTTAGTCTATGTCTTAGTCTATGTCTTAGTCTATGTCTTAGTCTATGTCTTAGTCTATGTCTTAGTCTATGTCTTAGTCTATGTCTTAGTCTATGTCTTAGTCTATGTCTTAGTCTATGTCTTAGTCTATGTCTTAGTCTATGTCTTAGTCTATGTCTTAGTCTATGTCTTAGTCTATGTCTTAGTCTATGTCTTAGTCTATGTCTTAGTCTATGTCTTAGTCTATGTCTTAGTCTATGTCTTAGTCTATGTCTTAGTCTATGTCTTAGTCTATGTCTTAGTCTATGTCTTAGTCTATGTCTTAGTCTATGTCTTAGTCTATGTCTTAGTCTATGTCTTAGTCTATGTCTTAGTCTATGTCTTAGTCTATGTCTTAGACTAGTTACAGATCATCTGTAGATCAGTTCTAAAGTGTTTCTATTCTATATCTAGATCAATTCTTAATAACTTCTTAATCATTTCTATTTTAGTTCTAGATCATCTGTAGATCAGTTCTAAAGAATTTCTAACCACATCAAGATCAATTTTCAGTTCTATATTAGTACAGTTCCATATCAGCTTTTTGATCAGATTTTTAAACAGTTCTATTGTAGATCAGTTCTATTTCAGCTGTAGATCAGTTACAGATTATCTGTAGATCAGTTCTGAAGCTTTTCTTTTCTATATATATATATCAAGTCCGAATAACTTCCTATTAATTTCCAATTAAGTTCTAGATCAGTTATAGATTTTTTGTGGATCAGTTCTAAAGAGTTTCAATACTATACCAAGATCAATTTCAAGTTTCTGTTTCATATTAGTACAGTTCCATATCAGCTTTTGATTAGTTTTTAATACAGTTCTATTGTAGATCAGTTTCGGTTCAGCTGTAGATCAGTTACAGATCATCAGTAGATCGGTTCTGAAGCGTTTTTGTATATCTTGATCGATTCTGAAAAACTTCTTAATCATTTTTATTATAGTTCTAGATCAGTTATAATTCATCTGTAGATCAGTTCTAAACTGTTCTATCCCGTAAATAGATCATTTCTGAATCACTTCTTCGATTCATTTCATTTTTAGTTCCAGATCAGTCAACTTTTAATCGCCATCTAACAAATTTCTTTGGCGATCATTCATTTGAATATGCAAGTAGTGATCGCGATAGCTTTTAAAATTAGTTGCTCTTGTATTTATTTTTCGGAGTGTATTCTCCTTCTCTCTATTACCGTATAAATGATCGTACTGGTGTTTTACTACTACAACAACACCAACAACAATTTGTTGTGCAAGAATTTCTCACCGAAGTTGAAGAACAAGAATTGCAATAGAGCATTAAATGATGACGTTTTTATTGTGACTACAACAACAATTCATAGATATAGCAATTGATGTTGTTGTTGCAGCCGCTTTTGCTGGCAAAGAAAAAGTGCATTGAACGCATTGTGCATGTTGGCAAAAGGGTTAAAGACCCTTGTGGCAGCAGAAAATGTAAAAACAATAAAATAGAAGACGATGGAACAAGAAAAGCTCTTCATATACAAAGACAGGCTGTCCATCTATCCGTCCGTCTGTCCGCCCGTCTATCCATCCATCTGTCTGTCTGTCTGTCTGTCTTTCTGCCTGTATGACTGTCTTTCTACTAGAGACAATTGAAACGTGTTTTAAATGATCATAGCAAATGATCGAGAAGAAGGCAAATGCCTTTGCAAACTTACAATCGCTTGTATTGTTAAACGTTGCTGAAAAGATCATTGGCTCTTGGCTAAATGAAGTAACCAAATCTGTTTTTAATGCAGTTCCATTTCAATTTGACTCTGAAGATCTTGTTGCTGCGCTCTCTCTTAAATCTCCTAGAGTCTTTAGTCTTCATAAAGATGACGATGCTTTTAAACTTGATTTTAGTTGCTAGTAAAAATTTTCTTGAACCTACATCAACTTTTCTTTCTTTCATACTAAAGAGGAGAATATGATACAGAAAACATGATCATATAAAATGAAACTGATCTTGCTATAAGAGTGATCATTAAACTTCAGACTAATTTCAATGCCATTTACCATTTTTATATGGGGAATTTATTGGTAATGAACTGCTTTTGCTGCAAAAAAAAAAAACAAATCAAAACTGTATTGAGGGCAAAAGAAATTTAATCTAGTGGCTTTGAACTTCAAATGGAAAGAAAGAAATTTTACATGAAAGAAAAAGAAATTATAGGAGAAAGAAAGAAATTGTAGAGGTTAGGGTTTAGGTTCTAGGTTCAATAGCTAGTGGTATTTAAGTTTCAGTTTTAGGTTCAGTTAAAGTTATGTTTAAGAACAGTTTTAAACTAGAATATAGAAAAATTTTTATGAAATTTTTTTATAGAAAAATGTTGATGAAATTTTTCTTATAGAAAAATTTTGTGAAATTTTAAAGAAATTTTTCTTATAGAAAAATTTTTATAAAATTTTCCTTATAGAAAAATTTTAATGAAATTTTTCTTAAGGAAAAATTTTCATGAAATTTTTCTTACCGAAAAGCTTTATGATGAAATTTTTCTTATCAAAAAAATGTTTATGAAATTTTTCTTATCAAAAACATTTTTATGAAATTTTTCTTATAGAAAATTTTTTATGAAATTTTTCTTATAGAAAAATTTTTATGAAATTTTTCTTATGGAAAAATTTTAATAAAATTTTTTTATAAAAAAAATTTTATTAAATTTTTCTTATGGAAAAATTTTTCTTACAGAAAAGTTTTATGATAAAATATTTCTTATAGACAAATTTTGATGAAATTTTTCTTATCGAAAAATTTAATGATAAAATTTTTCTTATAGAAAAATTTTTAACAAATTTTTCTTGTAGAAAAATTTTGAACAAATTTTTCTTCAAGAAAAATTTTGATGAATTTTTTCTTCAAGAAAAATTTTGATGAAATTTTTCTTAAAGAAAAATTTTGATGAAATTTTTATTAAAGAAAAATTTTGATGACATTTTTATTAAAAAAAAATTCTTAATATATTTTTATTGGTAATTTTTCAAAAATTTTATACTTTCATAGGAAATTTTTCAAAAATTTCCTATTTTTATAGGAAATTTTTCAACAATTTCCTATTTTTATAGGAAATTTTTCAAAAATTTCCTATTTTAATAGGAAATTTTTCAAAAATTTCCTATTTTTATAGAAAATTTTTCAAAAATTTCCTATTTTTATAGGAAATTTTTCAAAAATTTCCTATTTTTATAGGAAATTTTTCAAAAATTTCCTATTTTTATAGGAAATTTTTCAAAAATTTCCTATTTTTATAGGAAATTTTTCAAAAATTTCCTATTTTTATAGGAAATTTTTCAAAAATTTCCTATTTTTATAGGAAATTTTTCAAAAATTTCCTATTTTTATAGGAAATTTTTCAAAAATTTCCTATTTTTATAGGAAATTTTTCAAAAATTTCCTATTTTTATAGGAAATTTTTCAAAAATTTCCTATTTTTATAGGAAATTTTTCAAAAATTTCCTATTTTTATAGGAAATTTTTCAAAAATTTCCTATTTTTAGAGAAAATTTTTCAAAAATTTCCTATTTTTATAGGAAATTTTTCAAAAATTTCCTATTTTTAGAGGAAATTTTTCAAAAATTTCCTATTTTTATAGGAAATTTTTCAAAAATTTCCTATTTTTATAGGAAATTTTTCAAAAATTTCCTATTTTTATAGGAAATTTTTCAAAAATTTCCTATTTTGATAGGAAATTTTTCAAAAATTTCCTATTTTTATAGGAAATTTTTCAAAAGTTTCCTATTTTTATAGGAAATTTTTCAAAAATTTCCTATTTTTATAGGAAATTTTTCAAAAATTTCCTATTTTTATAGGAAATTTTTCAAAAATTTCCTATTTTTATAGGAAATTTTTCAAAAATTTCCTATTTTTATAGGAAATTTTTCAAAAATTTCCTATTTTTATAGGAAATTTTTCAAAAATTTCCTATTTTTATAGGAATTTTTTCAAAAATTTCCTATTTTTATAGGAAATTTTTCAAAAATTTCCTATTTTTATCGAAAATTTTTCAAAAATTTCCTATTTTTATCGGAAATTTTTCAAAAATTTCCTATTTTTATCGGAAATTTTTCAAAAATTTTCATATTTTTATCGGAAATTTTTCAAAAATTTCCTATTTTTAGAGGAAATTTTTCAAAAATTTCCTATTTTTCAAAAATTTCCTATTTTGCAAAAATTTCCTATTTTGCAAAAATTTCCTATTTTTATTGGAAATTTTCTAAAAATTTGCTATTTTTATAGGAAATTTTCTAAAAATTTGCTATTTTTATAGGAATTTTTTCAAAAATTTCCTATTTTTGTAGGAAATTTTTCAAAAATTTCCTATTTTTATAGGAAATTTTCTAAAAATTTCCTATTTTTACAGGAAATTTTTTAAAAATTTCCTACTTTTATAGGAAATTTTTCAAAAATTTCCTATTTTATAGGAAATTTTCTTAAAATTTCCTATTTTTATAAGAAATTTTCTAAAAATTTCCTATTTTTATAGGAAATTTTTCAAAATTTTCCTATTTTTATAGGAAAATTTTTAAAAATTTCCTAATTTTACAGGAAATTTTCTAAAAATTTCCTATTTTTATAGGAAATTTTCTAAAAATTTCCTATTTTGATAGGAAATTTTCTAACAATTTCCTATTTTTATAGGAAATTTTCTAAAAATTTCCCATTTTTATAGGAAATTTTTCAAAAATTTCATATTTTTATAGGAAATTTTTCAAAAATTTCCTCATTTTATAGAAAATTATATTTTAGTTAAATTTTAGTTACTGATCATTTCTTGATCTCTATATAATCAATCTAATATTTTGCCTTTAATTACTTAAACAATTTCTTTTTAATTACTAACATTTTAACTTACTAACCAAACAAACCAGATTTGTTGAGTTTTTCCTGCCTGATCTTGAAACAAGTCATGTCTTCGTAGCTTGGCATTTCCTTTTTTGTGTGTAACATTGAAATTCATTTTTCTTAATAGAATTTCTTTAATTTTTTGTTGCCAAAGACGTAGAAGAAGTTGCAACATCATTGCACTTGAACTCAATTCCCGATTACCAAATCAAAACTTATAAATAATGCATGAGAAGCTAAAGCGAATATGATCATGAAACAGAACGTGATCACAAAGAAACATGATCATGAAAACGGCAAATGGAAAAGAAATTATGAAAATTTTTAAGTGTTGGGAACATGCTAGAATTTTCTTTGTTAATGAGTTTAGAAAGAAAATTTCAAGGAAGTAGAAAAGTCTAGAAAAATTTTGAAATTTTGAGAAGAAATTAGAAAATTCTATTATCGATCATACTCAAGCTCTTGAGTTGTATCAGTTTTTTTTTATTCAAACTAAATAAAACTTAAGAGTTTCAAGTTTGAAAATTTATTTATTTATTGTATTTTTTTACAACAATGAATGGATCATTGTACTCTGTTGCAGTAAATTGCCTTCGTTTAAAAATGTAGAAGAAGCAGCAGCAAAAAAAATGATTACGATTCACTTCAAAACGTTCAATGATCTTGTGGAAACGAGATTCCAACTTCATCATACAGATATTTTCACATAAACTCCTCGTTATAATCAAACACTCAAACACATAAAGATCCAACACACACTCTCTTCCATATACAAGTTGTGGTTGCATGCATTTTCGTACAGAAATAAAAAGTGATCTTTAAAAATGATCTCGACATTGAAACTAAAAATGCTTTAGCCACTCATACAACACACAACCATTAGTAACATGTAATACATACATACATACATACATACATACATACATACATACATACATACATACATACAACAAGTATCCACAGATTTATGGTGCAACACCAACAACAACACAACCATTAACAACATCTTTGTATCTCACTCTGTGCAAAATAAGACAACACGATCGCAAACCAGGCAACGTCATTGCACTCCTCGCCTAAATACACACATATTTTATGCAAGACACTTTTCTCTGGGGCGAGGGAGAAAGACAGCACGTGAAGGGGTTCGAAAATCCTCAAAAGCCATTGATCTTACAAATGATCATTAGGAAAAAAAAAATACATACAAGATCATCATAATGACGATCATCATGAATGATCGTTTGCCGGTTAAGCGGCAGCTGTAAAAACGAGTGGGGAGCATTAAACGTTTGATTTGTGGCTAAATTGTAAAACAGATTTTCACTACATTTTCCATTTCAATGTAAAAAGTTGGGAAAAGCGATCCATTTAGTTCAAGTGAGGCAATTAAATTAGATATAGTGGATTAAAAGAAAAGGATTTGGAATAGTAAAGATCCAAAGGCAGACAATTCTAAAGAAAAGTTGAATAAAAAAATAAATTTTCATAGAAAAGTTGAACAAAGGAAAACATTTCTAAAGAAATCTTGACCAACTACAGAAAATTCTAAAGAAAAGTTGGAAAAAAGACACTTATACAGCAAAATTTACCAAAGAAAGACATTTCTAATAAAAAGTTGAAGACATTTCTATAGATAAGTAGACCAAAGGAAGACATTTATAAGAAAAAGTTGACGAAAAGAAGACATCTCTGAAGAAAAGTTGAACAAAGGAAGAGAATTCTAAAAAAAACTTGAACAAACGAAGACAATTTAAAAAAAAAACTTAACCACAGAAAGAGACTTCTAGTAAAAAGTCAATCGGGACGTTTCTATAGAAAAGTTGACCAAAGGAAGATATTTCTAAAGAAAAGTTGACCAAAGAAAGATATTTCTAAAGAAAACTAGACCACAGCAAGGCACTTTTAAGAAAAAATTGGCGAAACGAGGACATTTGTAAAGAAAACTTGACCAAAAGAAGACATTTCGAAAGAAAAGATGACCAAAAGAAGATATTTCCATAAAAAAGTGAAACATTTCTAAAGAAAGTCTTCCTTTGGTCAAATTTTCTATAGAAAAGTGTTCCTTTGGTCAACTTTTCTCTAAAAAAGTCTTCCTTTGGTCAACTTTTCTATAGAAAAGTCTTCCTTTGGTCAACTTTTCTATAGAAAAGTCTTCCTTTGGTCAACTTTTCTATAGAAAAGTCTTCCTTTGGTCAACTTTTCTATAGAAAAGTCTTCCTTTGGTCAACTTTTCTATAGAAAAGTCTTCCTTTGGTCAACTTTTCTATAGAAAAGTCTTCCTTTGGTCAACTTTTCTATAGAAAAGTCTTCCTTTGGTCAACTTTTTAATAGAAAAGTCTTCTTTTGGTCAACTTTTCTATAGAAAAGTCTTCCTTTGGTCAAGTTTTCTATAGAAAAGACTTCCTTTGGTCAACTTTTCTATAGAAAAGTCTTCCTTTGGTCAACTTTTCTATAGAAAAGTCTTACTTTGGTCAACTTTTCTATAGAAAAGTCTTCCCTTGGTCAACTGTTCTATAAAAAGTCTTCCTTGGGTCAACTTTTTTATAGCAAAGTCTTCTTTTGGTCAACTTTATTATAAAAAAGTCTTCCTTTGGTCAAATTTTCTATAGAAAAGTCTTACTTTGGTCAACTTTTCTATAGAAAAGTCTTCCCTTGGTCAACTGTTCTATAAAAAAGTCTTCCTTTGGTCAAATTTTCTATAAAAAAGTCTTCTTTTGGTCAACTTTATTATAGAAAAGTCTTCCTTTGGTCAACTTTTCTATAGAAAAGTCTTCCTTTGGTCAACTTTTCTATAGAAAAGTCTTCCTTTGGTCAACTTTTCTATAGAAAAGTCTTCCTTTCGTCAACTTTTCTATAGAAAAGTCTTCCTTTCGTCAACTTTTCTATAGAAAAGTCTTCCTTTGGTCAACTTTTCTATAGAAAAATCTTCCTTTGGTCAACTTTTCTCTAGAAAAGTCTGCCTTTGGTCAACTTTTCTCTAGAAAAGTCTTCCTTTGATCAACTTTTCTATAGAAAAGTCTTCCTTTGGTCAACTTTTCTATAGAAAAGTCTTCCTTTGGTCAACTTTTCTCTAGAAAAGTCTGCCATTGTTCAACTTTTCTCTAGAAAAGTCTTCCTTTGGTCAACTTTTCTATAGAAAAGTCTTCCTTTGGTCAACTTTTCTATAGAAAAGTCTTCCTTTGGTCAACTTTTCTATAGAAAAGTCTTCCTTTGGTCAACTTTTCTATAGAAAAGTCTTCCTTTGGTCAACTTTTCTATAGAAAAGTCTTCCTTTGGTCAACTTTTCTATAGAAAAGTCTTCCTTTGGTCAACTTTTCTATAGAAAAGTCTTCCTTTGGTCAACTTTTCTATAGAAAAGTCTTCCTTTGGTCAACTTTTCTATAGAAAAGTCTTCCTTTGGTCAACTTTTCTATAAAAAAAGTCTTCCTTTGGTCAACTTTTCTATAGAAAAGTCTTCCTTTGGTCAACTTTTCTATAGAAAAGTCTTCCATTGGTCAACTTTCCATAAAAAAGTCTTCCTTTGGTCAAATTTTCTATAGAAAAGTCTTCCTTTGATCAACTTTTCTAAAGAAAAGTCTTTTAAACTTTTATTCGAAAAAATCCCGTGATATTGTTTTCGAAAAGCCGGCATTTGAATTTCACATAAAAATAAATTATGTATTTATTTATTTGAAAGAATCAACAAATAAAAGAAATTAAATCAAAACACACGCGAAAAAGAAATTAAATCAAAACACACGCGAATTTTTCACAGTGACTGGAGTTTATATAATTTGTGGAAATAAATTGTTAAATAATATCAAATAAGAATGAGTTCTATATGTCTGTCCGTATGTCTGTCTGTCTGCTCTAAAATGAACATATGCCTGTGGTGCAAAATAAAATTATAAGCTGGATAATTTATAAGTATGTGAGAGCTTTTCTCTAAAAGTGTGTGTTAATTTGTAAGAGTAATGGTGCGTTTTAATGGCGGTTAATGGAGGTCATTCACTTTCTTACGAATTGTAATGTTTTTCTGTTTATTTTTTTTAACATTTGCTGAAATTTGTATTTATTTTTTTTTTGTTCATTCGTATGTACTTATACATTTTTTGCAAACGTTGGCTTCAGTCAGTCGTCAACATATTTCTTTTCTTTCAGCATAAAATTTCGAAAATCAAAAGGCGGACTTTGTTTGCTTTTTTTAGCCTTTAAGAAACAATTTAAAGGTTTTTTTCGTAATTTTATTTTGTTCCATTTCTTTGTTTTTCGATTTATTTTTCAGTATTATAAGTTATTAGGTCTTGGAGCAAAAAGCTTTTTTTTCTTCATTATATGGGTAGGGTTTTCAAGGGAAATAACATATTATGGTTTTTTGAGTTCAGCAACATTGTATGAGTTAAGGGACAGGTGCTATAAGAAACTTTTGAAAAGATTTTAAAACACTTCATGATTTTCTAAAAGCCTTTCTATATAATTAAAGCTTTTGACGTCTCATTCCAATATCTTTTAAAACAAGCTAAATTTTACAGATTTTCTTTAATTTGAAGAACGCTTTCATATTTTATAAGTAAATATTATAAGTATTATATCAATTTTAAGCAAATTATGCAAATATATGCATATGTAATATACGCCCGCGTAAAGATAAGACTTCAAATTTTGACTTGAAGTCAACAGAGCTTCAACGCATTTTAGAAAAAATAGTTATAGAAAAACGAAACAAGGATAAATTTTGGCCAAATTTTCTTAAGAAATGTCTTCCTTGGGTCAAATTTTCTATAGAAAAAGTCCTCCTTTGATCATTTTTCCTATAGAAAAGTCTTCCTTTGGTCAACTTTTCTATACAAAAAGTCTTCCTTTGCTCAACCGTTCACTAGAAAAGTCTTCCTTTGGTTAAATTTTCTACAGAAAGGTCTTTCTTGAGTCAACTTTTCTATAGAAAAGTCTTTCTTTGGTCAATTTTTCTATAGAAAAGTCTTCCTATGGTTAACTTTTCCATAAAAAAATCTTCCTTTGGTCAACTTTTCCATATAGAAAAGTCTTCCTTTGGTCAACTTTTCCACATAGAAAAGTCTTCTTTTGGTCAACTTTTCCATATAGAAAAGTCTTCCTTTGGTCAATTTTTCCATAGAAAAGTCTTCCTTTGGTCAATTTTTCTACAGAAAAGTCTTCCTTTGGTCAACTTTTCTATAGAAAAGTCTTCCTTTGGTCAACTTTTCTATAGAAAAGTCTTCCTTTGGTCAACTTTTCTATAGAAAAGTCTTCCTTTGGTCAACTTTTCTATAGAAAAGTCTTCCTTTGGTCAACTTTTCTATAGAAAAGTCTTCCTTTGGTCAACTTTTCTATAGAAAAGTCTTCCTTTGGTCAACTTTTCTATAGAAAAGTCTTCCTTTGGTCAACTTTTCTATAGAAAAGTCTTCCTTTGCTCAACCGTTCACTAGAAAAGTCTTCCTTTGGTTAAATTTTCTACAGAAAGGTCTTTCTTGAGTCAACTTTTCTATAGAAAAGTCTTTCTTTGGTCAATTTTTCCATAGAAAAGTCTTCCTATGGTTAACTTTTCCATAAAAAAATCTTCCTTTGGTCAACTTTTCCATATAGAAAAGTCTTCCTTTGGTCAACTTTTCCACATAGAAAAGTCTTCTTTTGGTCAACTTTTCCATATAGAAAAGTCTTCCTTTGGTCAATTTTTCCATAGAAAAGTCTTCCTTTGGTCAATTTTTCTATAGAAAAGTCTTCCTTTGGTCAACTTTTCTATAGAAAAGTCTTCCTTTGGTCAACTTTTCTATAGAAAAGTCTTCCTTTGGTCAACTTTTCTATAGAAAAGTCTTCCTTTGGTCAACTTTTCTATAGAAAAGTCTTCCTTTGGTCAACTTTTCTATAGAAAAGTCTTCCTTTGGTCAACTTTTCTATAGAAAAGTCTTCCTTTGGTCAACTTTTCTATAGAAAAGTCTGCCTTTGGTCAACTTTTCTATAGAAAAGTCTGCCTTTGGTCAACTTTTCTATAGAAAAGTCTTCCTTTGGTAAACTTTTCTATAGAAAAGTCTTTCTTTGGTCAACTTTTCTATAGAAAAGTCTTCCTTTAGTCAACTTTTCTATAGAAAAGTCTTCCTTTGGCCAACTTTTCTATAGAAAAGTCTTCCTTTGGACAACTTTTCTATAGAAAAGTCTTCCTTTGGTCAACTTTTCTATATAAAAGTCTTCCTTTGGTCAACTTTTCTATAGAAAAGTCTTCCTTTGGTCAACTTTTCTATAGAAAAGTCTTCCTTTGGTCAACTTTTCTATAGAAAAGTCTTCCTTTGGTCAATTTTTCTATAGAAAAGTCTTCCTTTGGTCAACTTTGCTATAGAAAAGTCTTTCTTTGGTCAACTTTTCTATAGAAAAGTCTTCCTTTGGTCAACTTTTCTAAAGAAAAGTCTTCCTTTGGACAACTTTTCTATAGAAAAGTCTTCCTTTGGTCAACTTTTCTATATAAAAGTCTTCCTTTGGTCAACTTTTCTAAAGAAAAGTCTTCCTTTGGACAACTTTTCTTTTCCTTTGGTCAAATTTGCTATAGAAAAATCTTCCTTTGTTCAACTTTTCTATATAAAAAAGTCTTCATTTTAATAATTTTTTTATAATAAATTTTGTTTTCCATGTTTCGTTGTTGTATAACTTTTTTCCCTGAGATCCGTTTGAACTTTCTAAACTTCAGGTTATGGCTTGATATCTTATCTTTATTTGGGTTAAAAAATAATGTGCATATATTTGCATAATTGGCCTAAAATCGGTATTTAATGCAAGTACATTTTTCAAGTAAATATATCTAAAAATACTTCTTTATGAAAGCTTTGATATTTCTTTCTGGTGCCAATGACACTTTTCTAATTTTCTTAAGCCAGAATTTTAATGTAATTGATTTTAGGCGGTCATATTTCCATATTTATATAGAAATATGGACCGATTTTTTTAATGAAAGTGAAATATATTATTGAAAAAAAAACGTGATTTTATTTTCCCCCCTTTCAATTTAACTATGACATCATGTTAATTTGAGTGTGTTAAAAAAAAAATAAAAAAAATTGTCTAGTCTTTCAAAAAAAAACTTGTTTTTTCATTCTTTCATTTACTAGGCTTTAAAATTGTTATAAATGAAACAATAAATAAATTCTAGTTTAAAAGCGTTAAACACCAGAAATGCTAAAAAAGGCCGTTTAATTTGAAAACTATACTCAAATAATTGTACAAAAATTTTTTGTGAATTCAAAAGAATATAAAAAAATTTAACACAAATGGCCTTCAAAAAAGTGACCGAGTTCATGGGACTACCAAAACTCATAAGCTATGAGATAATAAAGGCACAGACAAAGGGACGGACATACAGACAGACTAAACAAATAAAATATACAAAGAACATAAAAAAAAGAAAAAAAAAATGATTATATGCGTAATTTAGATAGAACTCCCCAAAAAACTGCGTGAGGTTCATATAGAAGCTATGTAATAGGGGTATTCACAATGGTGGTCATCTTTTAAAATGAAAAGTTGCAAAGAAAGACTTTTTTAGGCAGAGGAGAAGACATTTTAATTTATTTTTTTATCTGAAAAAAAAAAATTATTTCAAATTTTGTTATTCTATATTTATTTTCTTTTAAGCTCGTTGGTACTCTTTTTATTTAAAATAAGGCCTTGAGGTCATAGCTTTGCCAGAGTAAATAAATCATGTGCATATATTTGCATATTTAGCCTTAAATCGATATTTTATACAAGTACATTTTCAAAGTATGCCTTAAAAATACTCCATAATGAAATCATTAATAGTTCTCATACTTTTATAAATATTTTGATATCCCCTTAAGTGAATCACCCTATTTTGATTCTAGACTTCCTATTATTTATATGTCTTTATTTTAAACCCACTCTTTATTTGATTTTCCAAATTTTTTCCTTTTTTAACAAAAATTTTAGAATTTTTTTATTTCTATATTTCTATTAAACAATAATAAATTTCCTACATTACGTGTGTCTCTTGTTATCTAAAATTTGTTAACACAAAAAATTATTATCTCATATAAGAATTTTTTTTTCTTTTTCGAAAAAAATAATGAAGGTCACCAGCACAAATTCCTAAAAATAAATTTATGGGTTTAGTAAAAGTTTTGCTTCCTTATCTGTAGAAATATAAGAAAAAAAATATTTACTCGTCATTTTATTTTCGATGATTAGAAAATACTTAAATATTTAAATACAATAAAAAAAAGATGATGCCAGACTTAAATTTTTAGAAATTAGAAAAAGATTGGAAACCGAATAGAAACCGACAAATTTTCTTAAGAAAGCCATTGCATTAGTCTTTAAATCAAAATTTAACAAATACCTAAAATCTTTCAAAAAAATCTAAAAATTTTGCTAAAGCTCATTTTTAGAAACTCGAAAGCTTTAAGTTTTCTTAAAGCAAAATCTCCCTTCTTAACCAAATTAATAATTGTCTTTAATTTTTATTAAAAATATTGATTTGTTACAAAATTCTGTAAAAGCTTTCCATAATAAATATTATAAACAGTAAAACTTTACTAAAGCTCATCTTCACAAACTCGAAAGCTTTACACAAATTTAAAGCAAAAGCTCAATTTGAAACCAAATTAATGTTTATCTTAAATTTTTACTAAAAATATTGTTTTATTTTTCAAAATTCTGTAAAAGCTTTCAACTCTTTATCAACAGTAAAAACTTACATAAAATTAAAGTTTTTCTTTAATTTTTGTATTAAAACAAAAAAAAATTAAAAAAAACTTTTTGTTAAATATAAAAGCGTTTAATCTTTTTTGAAAGCTTTTTAAAATTTCAAGCAGATTTATTTCAAATATCATTATTTTCTATTAAATACATAAAATTTCATCATTTGGAACAAAAACTGTTTTTTTATAAAAGCTCTTTTAATATTCCTTAAAAACTCACGCTTTCAACTCAATTCCTTTCAATAACATAAAATTTTTAGTTTTTGGAAAGATTGCAAAGCTTTATTTGAAAATTTTCAAGTTTTTTTTTACAAAACCAATAAAAGCTTTTTTTTTATAAATATGATGAAAGCTTTACCCAAATGCCTTAAAAGCTCCAGCTTTCTGATCAATTCTTTCTAACATTATTTTATATAATTATTTTTGGAAAGATTGCAAAAGCTTTATTTGTTTTTTGCAAGTTTTTAACAAATCTGTAAAAGCTTTTTTATAAATATGAACACTTTTTCCAAAAACTTAGGAGAAATATAATTCTGCTAAACCTTTTTAAAGATAACTTTATCAAGTGTCTTTAAAATTCTAATATTTTCTCGAATTATGTAAAAGCTATTTGTGTAAAATCTGGAAGCTTTTAATATTTTTCAACAGATTTAATTCAAATACTAATATTTTATATTGAAAACATGTAAAATCATCATTTTATGTATAAAAACTTTTCATTTTGCTCAAGTTTTTTTTAAATATCAAAAACTATTTTTTTATATATAAAAGCTTTTATTAATTCCTTAAAAACTCCCGCATTCAACTCAATTCATAGAAATAATATAAAATTATTAGTTTTTGGAAAGATTTTAAAAGCTCTGTTTGAAATTTTTCAAGTTTTTTAGTAAAATCTGCAAAAGCTCTTTTTATAAATATGAAAGCTTTTTTCTTTTCCCGAAACTTAGGAGAAATATAATTCTACTAAGTCTTTTTAACGATTACTTTATTAAAAAGATTTTAAAACCTTAACATTTTTTCGAATTCTGCGAAAGCTTTTTGTGTAAAATTTTAAAGCTTTTAATATCTTCCCTCAAATTTAATTTAAATATTTAAATTTTATATTAAAAACATTTAAAATCATGGTTTTAAGTTTAAAATACTTCTTATTTTGCTTAAGTTTTTTTCCGTGTCAAAGCTTTTAAAACACTTTAGCCAAATTCGTTATAAAAATCTACTTTTGGTTCAATTTTGTATTATTATTATTAACAGTTTTAAAGTAATTTTGGTTTAAAATTACTTTTTAGCTAATTACTAATATGAAAGCTTTTGAAATATTTTAAAAGCTTTTAAGTAATTTCACATTAATTTCTTTTAAAACTTGTTTTTTTTAATTTGTTAAAAAATTTAAGTTTTTAAGGTTTCTGGTGCTTTATTAAAGAGCTTTTTATAAAGCTTTTTACAAAAATTAAAAGCGTTTATTTAAAATAATCAAAATTTGTTATAAATTAAGAGTTAATTATAAAAATCATGTTTTTTGTTCAAATTTGTTGCCTTTGGATACTTTTTTTTTTGAGAACTTAAGTTTTATTATAAAAGCTTTTAAACAATTTTATGGCATTTTCTCAAAATGAGTATTTTCTAAGATTCTGTTTTAAATTAACATTTTGAGGAGCTTTTTGAGGAGGAGCTTCAATAGTGAATGATATAATGAAGGGCTTTTTGTAAAGCTTTTAGAAAAATTTAAAGAAAAGTGTCTTCTTTAGTAAACAACTCTAACAAAATGTTTGATATAAGTTTAAACTTTCTAAGTCTTCAAAGCTTTTTTCTAAAAATGAGTAATTTTCTAAAATTCTGTTGTAAATTAACATCTTGAGGAGCTTTTTTAAGGGTTCCGATATTTAGTTAAATGACTTCTAAAAGCTTTTCTAAGGTATCTAATGATAAATTAAATAGCTTTTTCTAAAGCTTTTAGCAAACTTCTCTCAAAAATTTAAAAAAAATGTCTTCTGTAGTAAATAATTTTAAGAAAAAGTTTGAATAAGTTTTAACGTTCTAAGTCTTAAAAGCTTTGATCATATTTAGTTAGTTTTTATTAAAAATTGAAAGCTTTTATTTTTAATACTCAAAATTTGTTATAAATTAAGAGTTAGTGATAAAAATCAAGATTTTTGTTCAACATGTTTGCTTTTAGATACCATTAATTTGAAAGCTTTTGCAATATTATAAAAGCTTTTAACAAATTTCTTTAAAATTTGAAAAAAATAAAACTTGTTTGAAAAGAATTTGTTATGAACTTACAAGAGCTTTATAAAAAGCTCTTGCAAGTTAAAGAGCTTTATAAGCCTATAAAGCTTTTCCTAAAGCTTTTAAAGCTTTGGCTAAATTTAATTTATTATTTTAATGAAAAAATAAGTAAAGCTTTAAAAATTAAGATCTAAAGGCTTTTCGTATTAGTCATTATATATGGAAAAGTTTTAATTATCAGTCTGGCAACTCTCTCTACTTACTCTTAAGGTTTTTGTGAGAGCCGGAAAGTGAGAGATTATTTATTAATCTAATAAAGTCTAGTGTGAACAAAATTTTTGCACATAAATTGTTTTTGCTAAAATTTTCAAAACAAAAGGTGAAAATTCGATAACAAATTTTCAAGGTTACTCCTCAGGCACACACGAGAAATTAGAAATATATTAGAATTAATCATTTCTAAAATGTTTCGGGGAAAGGGTACCCCTTTGCATAGAAACTAAATCAAAAAATTGCAATTATTCGAAATAAATGTGTCGTTTTTCATAATAATTTTGATCAATTAGAACTTGAATTTTGATAATGAGCTTTTTTTGCTGCTTCAAAGACAAGGTCATTTTTCCTTAAAAAAAAAAATATTGAATGAAAAAATTAATATTAAATTAAATCGGCTTTAAATCATTGAAATCAAATGGTAATGAAATTGTATTTTTAAAATTTTTTTTAGCGAATAAATGTTAACTTTTTAAATAAACTCAAAAAAGTCGGTAATTTTTTTCGCTCAAATGCTAGAATATAAAACCATTTTAAGGCAGAGTTAGAGTATGAGCAAATTTCGGTTGGATGGCCTACGCAAGATTTTTTTGGTAGATCTGCTAACAAAAATTTGTTTGAAATGTTAATTTTAAACAAAATTGTATTAAATCATACTAAATATTTGTCTTGTCTTTCTGTTTGACTAATCACAAGGTCAACTATTGAAAGTGCGTAAAAATTTTGCTATATTTTAATTTTAGTTTCAGTAATAGAGTCTTTTTGGCACTAATGACCCTGAACGCAATTTTTGATAAATTTTGGTTCAATAACCGAAATATTGGCAAAATTGATGTTGTCATGAGAGATAAACTAGAATTTCGTTTAACAAATGAACTTTATTTGTTATAATTAAATATTCAAGGATTGTGATAAAAAAAAAATAGGAAATTGTAGATCACTTGGCAGGTATCTAAAAACTTGATTAATTCTATAGAAAAGTTGACCAAAGGAAGACTTTTCGAAAGAAAAGTTGACTAAAGGAAGACTTTTCGAAAGAAAAGTTGACCAAAGGAAGACTTTTCTTATGAAAAGTTGACCAAAGAAAGTCTTTTCTTAAGAAAAGTTGAGCCAAGGAAGACTTTTCTTAGGAAAAGTTGACCAAAGGAAGACTTATCGAAAGAAAAGTTGATCAAAGGAAGACTTTTCAAAAGAAAAGTTAACCAAAGGAAGACTTTTCTAAGAAAAGTTAACCAAAGGAAGACTTTTCTATAGAAAATTTGAGCAAAGAAAGACCTTTCTATAGAAAAATTGAGCAAAGGTAGACTTTTGTATAGAAAAGTTGAACTTCTACAGAAAAGTTGAGCAAATGAAGACTTTTCTACAGAAAAATTGAGTAAAGGAAGACATTTCTACAGAAAAGTTGAGCAAATTAAGTCTTTTCCAAAGAAAAATTGACCAAAGGAAGACATTTCTTAAAAAAAAGTTAACTAAAGGAAGACTTTTCTATAGAAAAGTTGACCAAAGAAAGACTTTTCTATAGAAAAGTTGACCAAAGGAAGACTTTTCTATAGAAAAGTTGACCAAAGGAAGACTTTTCTATAGAAAAGTTGACCAAAGGAAGACTTTTCTATAGAAAAGTTGACCAAAGGAAGACTTTTCTATAGAAAAGTTGACCAAAGGAAGACTTTTCTATAGAAAAGTTGACCAAAGGAAGACTTTTCTATAGAAAAGTTGACCAAAGGAAGACTTTTCTATAGAAAAGTTGACCAAAGGAAGACTTTTCTATAGAAAAGTTGACCAAAGGAAGACTTTTCTATAGAAAAGTTGACCAAAGGAAGACTTTTCTATAGAAAAGTTGACCAAAGGAAGACTTTTCTATAGAAAAGTTGACCAAAGGAAGACTTTTCTATAGAAAAGTTGACCAAAGGAAGACTTTTCTATAGAAAAGTTGACCAAAGGAAGACTTTTCTATAGAAAAGTTGACCAAAGGAAGACTTTTCTATAGAAAAGTTGACCAAAGGAAGACTTTTCTATAGAAAAGTTGACCAAAGGAAGACTTTTCTATAGAAAAGTTGACCAAAGGAAGACTTTTCTATAGAAAAGTTGACCAAAGGAAGACTTTTCGAAAGAAAAGTTGACCAAAGGAAGACTTTTCTATAGAAAAGTTGACCAAAGGAAGACTTTTCTATAGAAAAGTTGACCAAAGGAAGACTTTTCTATAGAAAAGTTGACCAAAGGAAGACTTTTCTATAAAAAAGTTGACCAAAGGAAGACTTTTCTATAGAAAAGTTGACCAAAGGAAGACTTTTCTATAGAAAAGTTGACCAAAGGAAGACTTTTCTATAGAAAAGTTGACCAAAGGAAGACTTTTCTATAAAACATTTGAACAAAGGAAGACTTTTCTATAGAAAATTTGAACAAAGGAAGACCTTTCTAAAGAAAAGTTGACCAATGGAAGACTTTTCTAAAAAACAGTTGACCAAAGGAAGACTTTTCTAAAGAAAAGTTGACCAAAGGAAAACTTTTCTAAAAAAAAGTTGACCAAAGGAAGACTTTTCCTAAGAAAAGTTGACCAAAGGAAGACTTTTCTTAAGAAAAGTTGACCAAAGGAAGACTTTTCTTAAGAAAAGTTGACCAAAGGAAGACTTTTCATAAGAAAAGTTGACCAAAGGAAGACTTTTCTAAAGAAAATTTAACAAAAGAAAGACATTTCTTAAAAAAAGTTGGCCCAAGGAAGACTTTTCTTAAGAAAAATTGAACAAGGGAAGACTTTTCTTAAGAAAAATTGACCAAAGGAAGACATTTTGTTTTTAAAATTTGTAAAAATGCTGGAAAATTTTAATATTTTCATCAAAAAAAAAAAAATATTAAAACCTTCATTTCTACTTAATTTAAAAGTTTTTAGACAATTCTTTAAAGGTATTATAGAAAAAACTAAAAGCTTTAAAAGCTTTTTATTCCAAATGTAAATGTTTAGCAAAATTAATTAATAATGCATTATTTTAAGGATCTATAAACACAAGTCATGAATTATTGAAACAAAATATTTAAACTTTGCTTTCAAAAAAGCTTTTTGACATAAAAGTTTGAAAATTTTTTTTTTTTTTTGAAATTTTTACAGTTTTTTTTTCTAAAAATTATATAATTTTTATTGTAACGTAAATAAATTTGTATTCTTTTTGTTTTTGAAGTGACAAAACATTAAAAGCTTAATAAGCTTTTTGTTCTTTAAAATTGTAAAAATGTTAGAAAATTTTGTCAAAATTTTTATTCCTACTAATTTTGTAATTTGTTTTGTAATTTTCTATCTTAAAAAAGTAAAAGCTTTAAAAGCTCTTTATTTCAAATGTTGATTTTTTTTTTAACAAAATTAATTAAAAGGCAATATTTGAGGGATTTATGAATATAATTCATTAATTATTTTAACTAAATATTTAAAGCTTTGATATCAAGAAAGCTTTTTGACATAAAAGTTAGGAATAAACTTTTTTTTTCAATTTCAAATTTTTAGAATTGTTTCTAAAATTAAGAAAATTTAATTATTTTTATTTACGAGGTTCTTAAATTTATATTTTTTCTACAAAATCTTAAAATCTCTGAAAGCTTTTAAAGCATTTTCTTTTTAAAAAATGGGAAAATTATAGACAATTTTGTAATTTTAATAAGACAATGTATTTCAATGCAAAATTCGACTCTTTGTCAATTTTTAGGAAACTTTTATAAAGCTCTTTTAAAAAAATGTGAAAGCTTTTTAAGCTTTTGGAGCGTTTTAGTTCTAGAAAGAGTCAAAATTAAAAAATTCTTTAAAATTTAATCAATAATTTGGAGACTTATTGTAATGTTAACAAATTTTTTTTTAATATTATCAGACTTTGATTTCTTTCGTCTGCTGATTGAAAGCTTTTTTTACAAACTTCCTTATTGTTTTCCCGAAAAGTCATCAATTTTGTTTATAGTAAAAAAGAGGAGAACCTCGAATTTCAAAAACAGAAATATTTAAACAATATTAAATATAAATTTACAAACAACCACTTGATAAATAAGAATTTATGACGAAAACAGCAAATACAATAAAAAATTCTGATGATCAAGACATTGACGATCGGTAAACGATCAACGACGTCGTCAACACAGAATTTTTATTTGTTTTATTATATTTTTTTTACTGACGATTATTAACAAGAAAAAATAAAATGCATTCCCCATTTTTGCAACAAAAGGTCAATGGTACGAAGCCAAGTTCAGTGGAGTATTTTTTCGCACATTTTTCAACTTTTGTTTTTATATGGCAAAAACAAAGTAAATTAAATAAGAAATCTTGGCGTTTCATTACATTAACCCATTGGGTTATAAAGCTGGTATATTGATTGATAACAACTTTGTGGTATTAAAGAACTCTATGCCGGCGAAATGTGACATTAAAGAACTCAAAGCCGGTATTTAAGAAATCTAAGCCTACGGCCAACTTTTTATATAAGCCGGCGAAACGCCGTCATAAGCATTGTCGTATTAAAGAACTCCAAGCCGGCGAAAAGCCGATCTGTCTTGTCTCAAGTTCAATATTAAGGTTTCTTTTAAATTATCAGTGATAAAACGGGTTAACAATCTCAAATGAACAATTTAAAGAAATATGAGTAATAATTTTATAATATCAAACCGACAAAAACCGATTGCAACATTGACTTTTAAATACATTTTTTCGATTTTTTTATATGATTTTCTGTAAAGCTTTTTGTTTAATATTTATTTTGTAAATTAAGATGAATAAACTTTTGTAAAAAAAACACCAACGAACGAACAGAAATTTATGTAAACAGTTTCACTTTACTTCAAAAAGTTCAAAAACCTTTTGGAAAAATATCAAAATTCAATAAAAAAAAAAACAAACATTAATTTTTCTTTGGAAAAAATATTTGCAAACAAAATATTACAAAATCTTATGTTCAACATTTTCGTTTAATGTGTAAAACCAAAACCCTCCCAAACAGCTTTTTTTTTTAAATCATAAACAATTAAAATCACCTGCAAATAGTTGCCAATTTCAAGCCGGCTTTTGATTTGAAAACATTTTAATTTTAAAATTAAATTGAAACTCAAGTCATTAAAATGACTAAAGCGATAAAAAAAAGCTGAAGATTAATAAAAACTTTTCACAAAATTTTTATAAAAAAATCGTCTTACCAACCAATTTTTCTATAGAAAACTCTTCCCATTACCAACTTTTCTATATAAAACTCTTTACATCACAAACTTTTCTAAAGAAAACTCTTCTTCATTATAAACTTTTCTATAGAAAACTTTTCCCATCATCAACTTTTCTATAGAAAACTCTTCCCATCATCAACTTTTCTACAGAAAACTCTTCCCATCATCAACTTTTCTATAGAAAACTCTTCCCATCGTCAACTTTTCTATAGAAAATTCTTTCCATCATCAACTTTTCTATAAAAACTCTTCCCATCACCAACTTTTCTATAAAAAACTCTTCCCATCATCAACTTTTCTATAGAAAATTCTTCCCATTATAAACTTTTCTATAAAAACTGTTCCCATCACCAACTTTTCTTTAAAAAACTCTTCCCATCATCAACTTTTCTATAGAAGACTCTTCATCAACTTTTCTATAGAAAACTCTTCATCAACTTTTCCATAGAAAACTCTTCATCAACTTTTCTATAGAAAACTCTTCCCATCATCAACTTTTCTATAGAAAACTCTTCCCATCATCAACTTTTCTATTGACAACTCTTCCCATCATCAACTTTTCTATAGAAAACTCTTTCCATCGTCAACTTTTCTATAGAAAACTCTTCCCATCTTCAACTTTTCTATAAATAATTCTTCCCATCATCAACTTTTCTATAAAAACTCTTCCCATCACCAACTTTTCCATAAAAAACTCTTCCCATCATCAACTTTTCTGTAGAAAACTCTTCATCAACTTTTCTATAGAAAACTCTTCATCAACTTTTCTATAGAAAACTCTTTATCAACTTTTCTATAGCAAACTCTTCCCATCATCAACTTTTTTATTGAAAACTCTTCCCATCATCAACTTTTCTATAGAAAACTCTTTCCATCGTCAACTTTTCTATAGAAAACTCTTCCCATCTTCAACTTTTCTATAAATAATTCTTCCCATCATCAACTTTTCTATAAAAACTCTTCCCATCACCAACTTTTCCATAAAAAACTCTTCCCATCATCAACTTTTCTGTAGAAAACTCTTCATCAACTTTTCTATAGAAAACTCTTCATCAACTTTTCTATAGAAAACTCTTCATCAACTTTTCTATAGAAAACTCTTCATCAACTTTTCTATAGCAAACTCTTCCCATCATCAACTTTTCTATAGAAAACTCTTCCCATCATCAACTGTTCTGTAGAAAACTCTTCCCACCATCAATTGTTTTGTAGAAAACTCTTCCCATCCTCAATTTTTCTATAGAAAACTCTTCCCATCTTCAACTTTTCTATAGAAAACTCTTCCCATCTTCAACTTTTCTATATAAAATTCTTCCCATCTTCAACTTTTCTATAGAAAATTCTACCCATCTTTAACTTTTCTATAGAAAACTCTTCCCATAATCAACTTCTCTATAGAAAACTGTTCATCAACTTTTGTATAGAAAACTCTTCATCAACTTTTCTATAGAAAACCCATTATCAACTTTTCTATAGAAAACTCTTCCCATCATCAATTGTTCTGTAGAAAACTCTTCTCACCATCAACTTTTCTATAGAAAACTCTTCCCATCCTCAATTTTTCTATAGAAAACTCTTCCCATCTTCAACTTTTCTATAGAAAACTCCTCCCATCATCAACTTTTATATAGAAAACTCTTCCCGTCACCAACTTTTCTAGAGAAAACATAGCCCATCATCAAGTTTTCTATAGAAAACTCTTCCCATCATCAACTTTTCTATAGAAAACTCTAACCATCATCAACTTTTCTACAGAAAACTCTTCCCATCATCAAATTTTCTATAGAAAACCTTTCCCATCATCAACATTTTTTAAGAAAATTCTTCCCATCATCAACTTGTTTACAGAAAACTATTCCCATCTTCAACTTTTCTATAGAAAACTCTTCCCATCTACAACTTTTCTATAGAAAACTCATCCCATCTACAAATTTTTTATAGAAACCTCTTCCCATCATTAACTTTTCTATACAAAACTTAGTTTATTACAAAGCTTCGTGTAGGGTACTTGTTTCCAAGATCTATAACATTGTAAAAACACTTAAACGTTCAATGACACTTTTAACATTATCAACAGCCATAATTTGTTGCTGTCATTGTTTGTAACAATTGCTGATATTGTTGTTGTTGTTGCTGTTCGAGTATATTAAAGTCATTGTATTACACGGTGCAACATGAAAAAAAATAACCACATACGGACACCACCACGAGATAGAGGATCAAAAAAAAGAAGACACGTGTCTTTCAGTTTTGTCAAATGTCCTCCCCTTTTTTGTGGGCGGGGCCTTAAAAATTTGGGCCTCTTTGTCATTTTTGCAATAAAGTGGTCATCTTCTCAGGCTCATATCTTCCAAACCGTTAGGAATTTTGATTTACTTTTTGAAACAAAGTTGTAGCTATTGTCATGAGGAATAAAAATATTGAACACAAAAAATCAAAAAAACGCCATCTTGAATATCAAAATCGCAAAAAAACTAAAAAAATCGATTTTTTTTAGGCTTTTTTCACATGTTCAGGTTCCTACGTAGCAAACCGTTCAAAATTTAAGAAAACAATATACAACGAAAATAAAGCTAAGACCTCACTTAAAAACTTTGTAGAACATACAAACATCCTAGGAATGATCCTTAACACAGTAAAGGTAGCGCTAAGGTAACCATAAAAATTAAAAATTTCCCGAAAAAATGTTATTTTTAATGTTTTTTTTTACTTCAACAAGAAAAAATATAACCATATATAGTACAAATACCGCTACGTGATGAAAGACAAGAAAGCCCATATCTTCCAGTTTTGGCCCAATTCACCACCATTTAACAGCATTTAGGTAGCGCTTAAGTAACGACAAAAGTGAAAAATTCAAAAATTAGCTCTTGTCATAAAAAAGAAAAATTCTCAACATATAAAAAATTAATCTTCAAGATCACAAAATTTTTAAAAATTGATTTTTTACCTGGTTATGGACAGGTTAAAAATTCAAGAAACAGTCACCTAGAAAAGATATATTTTTATTGGACAACTTTTTTGAATCATTCATACGAACATTATATGAATGATCCTCAATATCGTTTAGGTAGCGCCTTGGTAACCGCAAAAGTGAACTACTTTTTAGGCTAGGTAGCGCTTAGGAAAAATTAAAAAAGTAAAAAAATCAGCTCTTGCCATAAAAAACCAAAAATCGATTTTTTACCTAACCAGGTCCATAGGTAGCAAACCGTTCATTCAAGAAACAATCATGAAACCCTGGACGCAATATATAAGTGATATGATGTTCGCACCGAGGCATTACAAAACACGAGAGCTCAGCGGTGAAAGTTATACGATTTCAATATGCAGTGTGAAAAAATTAATTTATTTTGCTAAAGAGTGTTCTAAAAAAAATATGCATTTACTATTTTAGACAAAATTTATCCATAGTGCAAGAAATAATTTATTTTTTGATCAAGTTAGTTTCTATAGATATGTCAGATACTATTGTTTTAGAAATTATTAATTTTCAATAGTTATTTCAATCAAAATGGACTGCGAAAAAAAGGTTCGTGAAAATATAATTAAAACTTTTCAAAAAAATCCGTCATGGACTTTTAAAAAAATAGCTAAAAATTTGAAAGTTGACCCTCGAACGGTTTCTAATGCCATTAGACGGTATAAGGAAAACCTGAGCATTGAAAGAAAACCTTAATCAGGGAGGAAAAAAGGTCCTACAGATATTGGTAAGGCAAAAGAAGTCGAGCGACTCTTTCGAAGAGCGCCTAACACTTCTTTAAGAAAAGCAGCTCTTAAGGTGAAATGTTCTACGAATTTTGCACATATAGTCAAAGCTTATGCTGGACTGAAGACATACAAAGTCCAAAAGGTTCCAGATCGCAATGCTATAAAGAACTTAGAAGCAAAAAAACGAGCGAAAAAATTTAAGTCTGATTTTATAAAAAAATACACCTGTTGTGTGATGGATGATGAAACATACGTACTGGCAGACTTTTCTCAACTTCCTGGTCAAGATTTTTATGTTGCTGATAAACGGGGCAATGTTCGGCAAGAGTTTCGCACAAAAAAACAAACAAAATTCCCTAAGAAGTTTCTCGTGTGGCAAGCTATTTGCAGTTGTGGCAAAAGAACTAAAGTATTTGTAGCATCTGGCACAATAAACACAGAAATTTATATAAAGGAGTGCCTACAAAAACGGTTGTTACCCTTTTTAAGAGAGCACAGAGTGACTACATTTTTTTGGCCCGATTTGGCATCATGCCATTATGGAAAAAAGGCACTTGAGTGGTACTCAAAGAATAATGTCATTTTTGTACCACGAGAGGCAAATCCACCTAACTGTCCAGAACTTCGGCCTGTGGAAAGGTATTGGGCTCTGGTAAAAAAGGAATTGAAGAACACAGGAAAGATTTCCAAGAACATGTCCGATTTTAAGCGCAGGTGGAACACATGCTCCAAAAAGGTATCAGAAGTAACTGTAAAATCTTTAATGGGAGGGTTTCCGAAAAAAGTCGATAATTTTGCAAAACCCGAGTACTAAGTAAACATTTTAATGCTAAATGATTTTGTATAATATGTCATTATATTTGCGTATTTTGTAGAGTTTTTATATTAAAAGGTTTGATTTTCATTTAAGAAAATCCAACTACAAATTTTATTTAGAGCACTCTTTACGTTTGCGGTCATCAAATTAGAAAAAACAAATATGGAAAAGAAAAGAATCTTCTAACTAGCGAATTCAGAAGAGCATATACGTTGTTTTTCGACGAAGTAGACTTGACCAGTGAAAATTACACACCTAATATAGTGTGTCGCCAATGCTATAACAATCTCATGGCATGGTTGAGTGGAGCAAAATTTAGTATGAAGTATTGTAAACCGGTAAACTGGATTTATCGCCCAGGTGCTCATGATGTAAACATTTGCTATGCATGCGTAAATTACACACGTGGAATGAATCGACATGGTGAGAAGAATAAAATTTATAAAGCAACTGCAACAGCTACACTACCAGTGCTTGCACCTGAAAATTTTGTACCGCCAAGGCCACCAAGTACAGATCTCAGGACAGAATTTACAGGAATGAATACTGAAGGTGGTGTTACTTATGAAGATCCGTTTGACGCCGATTATGAGCCTCAACAAGGAAGAGATGGACCACAACTAATAACACAAATGGAAATGGATTTCATTGTGGCCATATTGGGATTATCGCAGCGGCTTGCCATATTTTTGACAGCGTTTTTAAAGCAAAGAAAATTAACACTTGCTAACGTTAACTCTTCGGCATACCGGAAACGGCAAGCTGAATTTCAGAACTTCTACACTCTACATAATGACAATTCGTTCGCTTACTGCAACGATATAAAAGCTTTGGTGGTAAAAATGGGAATAAACTACATCGCTAGTGAGTGGAGATTATTTATTGATAGTTCTGTTTCAAGCTTGAAGGCAGTGTTATTGCATATGTCGAACCGAAAACCTTGCATTCCGCTAGCAATCGGTGTCAACATGGAAGAAAACTACGAAACATTGAAAAATATTATGGAAAAAATCAAATACTACGAAAATAAATGGAAGATTTGCTGTGATTTGAAGGTCATCAACATTATGCAAGGGATCATTGATAAAGGCGGCTTTCCCAAATTCTTTTGTTTTCGTTGTAATTGGGATTCGCGATCTCTGAATCAATTCGAATGTAATTCGTGGACACCAAGAGGAAATGTGGAGGAACAAATGAAAGAACATAGACTGAAAAATGCACCTTTGATTGACAATACTCATGATATCTTGCTGCCACCGCTCCACATTAAATTGGGAATTGTTAAAAAATTCATCGAAGTGGCTGTTATAAATTGTCGAAATGCATTTGACTATTTGAAAAGTGTTTTCCCAAAGCGTAGCGATGACAAAATTAAGAAAGGTATGTATTGTAGTAAACTAAATCCTATATTTTCCACCTTATTGTATATTTACTTTTCTTTTCTGTTTCTTTTTTTTATCGTTTGATAGGAGTACTTAATGGCCCAGACATTAGAAAGCTTTTCAAGACAAATTTTGAGTCAGCGCTTGATGAAAATCATTCAATGGCATGGATTTATCTTCAACGTGTATGCACCAGAGTCTTGGGAGGGGATCGAGACGCTGAGCCGGAAGCAAGAGAATGGGTGAAAGAAATGCTGTATTATTTTGAGAAAATCGGCGCATCGATGACATTAAAGCTGCACTTTCTTCATTTTCATTTTGACGATTTTATGAAGCAACTGTCTACTGAATCCGATGAGCAAGGAGAACGGTTTCATGAAACCACAATGCCCATGGAAAAACGGTACAAAGGCAAAAAACTAGACGCATTGCTTGGAGAGGTAATATCAAATATATTGATGCATTGCTTTGTATTCCTTTTTTGATTTTTGTTTTTATTTCAGGTATGTTGGTGGAGCCACAAGATTACCCTGTATGATGTCAATGAAGTATTTCAAGAAGAAAAAGCTTATGATGGAGGGCAGTCTGGAAGCAACGTACCCGTGCGCACCCTAAGTTCTTAATCAGAGTCAGATTCGGATGATTCGGATGACGAATTGGATCTACAACTTAAGAGAGTGCTATTTACAAGTCCAGGGCCATCAACTTTATAAACATGACACAAATATTTATTTATTTTATTTATTTCCATATTTATTTATCTTATTTTTGTGATATATGCCATTGTATATTAATGTTGAAATAACAACAAAAAAAAATTAAAATAAAAAAATGTTACACATACGAAATGAAATTAAATCAAATGAAATTAAATTATTTTTGTATTAGAAATTGAATGTTCTAAAAAGTTGTTTAATTAGATCTTATGTACATTTTTGTAGCTTATTGTTTTCTTGAATTTTGAATGGTTTGCTACGTATGGACTTAAACATGGGAAAAAAGGTAAAAAAATTGATTTTTTTAAATGACGTTTTTTTCATTTTATGTGTTCACAATTTTTGTTCTTTACAAGGGTTATACAATATCTTTGCCTTAAAGAGAAAATGAAAATTCCACTCGGTTTGCAAAATATGCGCCTGAGAAAATGATTACTTTTTTAATGACACCAAGACCTCAAATCTTTGGGGGCCTCTGAAAAAACTCCATGACTTGGGGCAAAACTAGAATATATGGTCTTTTTTGTCTTTTATCACGTAGTTGTATTTGTATATGGTTATATTTTTAATTGTTGAAGTAAAAAAAATAAGCATTGAAAATATCATTTTTCTGGGAAATTTTTAATTTTTATGGTTTCCTTAGCGCTACCCTTACTGTGTTAAGGATCATTCCTAGGATGTTTGTATGTTCTACAAAGTTGTTAAGTGAGGTCTTAGCTACATTTTTGTAGTATATTATTTTCTTAAATTTTGAACGGTTTGCTACGTATGAACCTGAACATGTAAAAAAAGCCTAAAAAAAAATCGTGTTTTTTAAGTTTTTTGCGATTTTGATTTCTAAGATGGCGTTTCTTGATTTAATGCGTTCACAATTTTTATTCCTCATGACAATGGCTACAACTTTGCCTCAAACAGTAAATCGAAATTCCTAACGGTTTGGAAGATATGAGCCTGAGAAGATGACCACTTTTTTGCAAAAAAGGCAAAGAGGCCCAAAATCTTTAGGGCCCCGCCCACAAAAAAGGGGAGGACATTTGACAAAACTGAAAGACACGTGTCTTCTTTTTTTTGATCCTCTATCTCGTGGTGGTGTCCGTATGTGGTTATTTTTCCATGACCTAAAAAATTACACACAGTGTTATGTTGGCGCAATGTCAGGGATTCAAACTTGTTCACTGACAATATAAAACACTCTCACTTAAGATCAATGCCATTTTTAACAACACCAACAACAACATTGATCAACTATTGCTATTATTTTGTTGTTGTTGTTTTTGCTACAATAAATTGTTTTAGTTGCTGTTACTATTATTTAGATTATTGTGATTAAAAAATCATTTGCCACATGCTGATGATGTTGTTGCTCTTTGTCGATCGTTTGTTTGATCGCTCGATGTCTGTTATTGGCTCTACGTTTTGCTTTGCGGCTGCTTATGGAAAATGTCATTAAACCGATTTTTGTTTGCATTTTCTTGCATATTTTTGTTTTTTGTTATTGGCAACATAAATATTCATTGAAGACAAAACAATTTTGTTAAATTTTTCGAAAACAATTTGATTGTTGTTTAAAATGTTTTTTTTATTGTTGTTGCTATCAGAGAGGGGAGTTTCATAGTTCAAATTCTGTCAATCGTTTTCCTAAAGAAAACTGTTCCCATCATTAACTTTTCTATATAAAACTCTTCCCATCATCAACTTTACTATAGAAAACTTTTCCCGTCATCAACTTTTCTATAGAAAACTATCCCCATCATCTATTTTTCTATACAAAACTCTTCCCGTCATCAACTTTTCTAAAGAAAACTCTTCCCATCATCAATTTTTCTATATAAAACTCTTTCCATCATCAGCTTTTCTCTAGAAAACTCTTCCCATCATCAACTTTTCTCTAGAAAACTCTTCCCATCATTAACTTTTCTATAGAAAACTCTTCCAATCATCATCTTTTCTCTAAAAAACTCTTCCCATCATCAACTTTTCTATAGAAAACTTTTCCCATCATCAATTTTTCTATAGAAAACTCTTCCCGTCAACAACTTTTCTATAGGAAACTCTTCCCATCATCAACTTTTCTCTAGAAAACTCTTCTCATCATCAACTTTTCTATTGAAAACTCATCCCATCATCAACTTTTCTATAGAAAACTCTTCCCATCATTAACTTTTCTATAGAAAACTCTTCCCATCATCAACTTTTCTATAGAAAACTCTTCCTATCATAGACTTTTCAATAGAAAACTCTTTCCATCATCAACTTTTCTGTAGAAAACCCTTCCCATCATCAATACCAAAAGTTTTTGTATGAAAATCTTTGCCCTGTTTTTAAAAATTTGTGGCCAAATCGCTTAAAATTATTAGAGGATAGACAGACATTGATATTGGCATGAGTTTATTGAGAAAAACTTATACTAAAAATTTATTTTATTTTTAATTTTTTATTTGTATTTCTTTGGTTTTTTCGTTTTTTTTATTAAGTCAAATAAAAAAGAAAGTGGTTGCACGACTTTACTCAATTGCAAGGCGCAACATTTAGTTTTGTTTAATTTTTCTTTTTCTTCAAGAAAATAATGAAAATATTTGTTAAAATTTGAAATTGTTAAGCCGAAAGGTTAAACAAAATAATTGGAGGCGGTTTAATGATATTCACAATTTGTTTTTGGTGTGAAGTTCATTGAAAGGTTTAAAAGAGCTTTTAAGCTTTTGTTCTTAACAAAAAGAAATTAAAAACTTCAATTTCTTTGGTCAACTTTTCTATAGAAAAGTCCTCCTTTGGTCAACTTCTCTATAGAAAAGTCTTCCTTTGGTCAACTTTCCTATAGAAAAGTCTTCCTTTGGTCAACTTTCCTATAGAAAAGTCTTCCTTTGGTCAACTTTTCTATAGAAAAGTCTTCCTTTGGTCAACTTTTCTATAGAAAAGTCTTCCTTTAGTCAACTTTTCTATTGAAAAGTCTTCCTTTGGTCAACTTTTCTATAGAAAAGTCTTCCTTTGGGAAACTTTTCTTTAGAAAAGTCTTCCTTTGGGAAACTTTTCTTTAGAAAAGTCTTCCTTTGGGAAACTTTTCTATAGAAAAGTCTTCCTTTGGTCAACTTTTCTATAGAAAAGTCTTCCTGTGGTCAACTTTTCTATAGAAAAGTCTTCCTTTGGTCTTCCTTTGGTTAACTTTTCTATAGAAAAGTCTTCCTTTGGTCAACTTTTCTATAGAAAAGTCTTCCTTTGGTCAACTTTTCTATAGAAAAGTCAACTTTTCTATAGAAAAGTCTTCCTTTGGTCAACTTTTCTTTAGAAAAGTCTTCTTTTGGTCAACTTCTCTATAGAAAAGTCTTCTTTTGGTCAACTTCTCTATAGAAAAGTCTTCCTTTGGTCAACTTTTCTATACAAAAGTCTTCCTTTGGTCAACTTTTCCATAGAAAAGTCTTCCTTTGGTCAACTTTTCTATACAAAAGTCTTCCTTTGGTCAACTTTTCTATAAAATGGCCTTCCTTTGGTCAACTTTTTTCTAGAAATGTCTTCCTTTGTTCAATTTTTCTCTAGAAATGTCTTTCTTTGTTCAAATTCTCTCTAGAAATGTCTTCCTTTGGTCAACTTTTTTCTGGAAATGTCTTCCTTTGGTCAATTTTTCTCTAGAAATGTCTTTATTTGTTCAACTTTTCTCTAGAAATATCTACCTTTGGTCAATTTTTCTCTAGAAATGCCTTTCTTTGTTCAATTTTTCTCTAGAAATGTCTTCTTTAGTTCAACTTTTCTCTGGAAATGTCTTCCTTTGGTCAACTTTTCTCTAGAAATGTCTTTCTTTGTTCAACTTTTCTCTAGAAATGTCTTCCTTTCGTCTACTTTTTTCTAAAAATGTCTTCCTTTGGTCAACTTTTCTCTACAAATGTCTTCCTTTGGTCAACTTTTCTATAAAATTGTCTTCCTTTGGTGAACTTTTCTCTAGAAATGTCTTCCTTTGGTCAACTTTTTTTAGAAATGGGTTTCTCCTAATCGTATTTTTACGACATTTTTTTTTTTTTTTTTTTTTTTGTATTTTCATTGGAGTTTTAAACTTACAATCATCCATGTCAATGACTTTTTTATCGAGGTAAAAATCGAAATAAAACTTTAAATTGTTTAATAAAAACCTCTCAAAAATTTCATGAGAGTTAATTTAATTTATTTATGAAACACTTACTATAAAATTAACGAACAATGAACTCTGTCAATAATCGTTCAACAATTTTAATTAAATATAAATTTTATAAAATATTACAAGGAATTATTATAGATCATATACTCCTCGTATATACAAAGATCTCAGCAGCAGAAATCAGAAAAATTGAAGGGCAAAAAATAAGTTTATTAACCTAAAAATCGAGAGTCAGAAAAAAAAAACTACCACAATTTATTGAAATCGAATGATGCAGTTTCTTGAGGGGGGCAGAGATGTATAAATTTTTGAAAAAATGGGATGGATGTACTATAATGTGTATATCAAACCTAGGACAACATAGAGAAAGTTACAGGCGGCTGACTATATAAAACTTATACCCACACACTCTCACTTCTAAAACCCAGACAATCATATAAAATGAGGGGGAGTTTGAAAAGAAAATATTATGATTGTGAATATATAAAATTTTATTTCGGATACTCACACGTGTTGTGGGTTTTTAAAGGCTCTCCTTTTGAGTTTTTACTCTCTCTCTCTCTGGGTCTCTCAAGGCTCTTAGATTTATATCTCACAGACAAAAAAAAACTAATAATATTTAGCCCTGAATACTCACAAGTTAATGGCCAAAAATATGTATTTCTTAGATACTTTTTCAACACTCTCTCATTATTTGTTCAATTGAAGAGATTAAAAGAGAGAGATAACCCTCTCACTCTCTTCTCTTGATCATTGTATACATAAGCAGCAAAAAAAAACTGAATAACCATAACATTGGCCATGACTAAGCAGCAAAATCATTCAACAAACCTGGAAACGGGGAGTCCAAGTAATACATCACAATTATATATTTTATTTGTATGTGAAAAAACATTGAACGTTTTTCAGTATTTTTTCAAGAGCACGTGAGTTCAACAGTTTATTTAACAGAAAAAACAACAGGGATGGGATCATAATATTATAAAATTTTGAAATATTCTAAAGAAATATCTCACAATTTCTATAAAAATGTCTTTCAATCTTTAGAAAAGTTGACGATAGGAACACATTTCTTACGAAAGTTGACGATAGAAAGACATTTCTTAGTAAAAGTTGACGATAGGAAGATATTTCTTTAGAAAAGTGGACTATAGGAAGACATTTCTTTAAAAAAGTTGACGATAGGAAGACATTTCTTTGGAAAAGTTGATGATTGGAAGTCATTTCTTTAAAAAAGTTTTAGATACGAAGACATTTCTTTGGAAAAGTTGATGGGAAGCATTTCTTTAGGAAAGTTGACGATAGGAAGACATTTTTTTAGAAAAGTTGACGACAGGAAGACATTTCTTTAGAAAAGTTGATGATTGGAAGTTATTTCCTTAAAAAAGTTTTAGATAGGAAGACATTTCTTTTTAAAAGTTGACGATATGAAAACATTTCTTTAGAAAAGTTGACGATAGGAAGACATTTCTTTAGAAAAGTTGATGATTGGAAGTTATTCCAAAAGTTGACGATAGAAAGACATTTCTTAGGAAAAGTTGACGATTGGAAGACATTTCTTTAGGAAAGTGGACTATAGGAAGACATTTCTTTAGAAAAGTTGACGATAGGAAGACATTTCTTTAGAAAAGTTGATGATTGGAAGTCATTTCTTTAAAAAAGTTTTAGATAGGAAGACATTTCTTTGGAAAAGTTGATAGGAAAGCATTTCTTTAGAAAAGTTGACGATAGGAAGACATTTCATTAAGTTGAAAAGTTGACGATAGGAAGACATTTTCTTAGAAAAGTTGACGATAGAAAGACATTTCTTTATAAAAGCTGACGATAGCAAGACATTTCTCTAGAATTTGTAAGATATTTCTTTAGAAAATTTCAAAATTTTGTAATATTATCCCATTCCTTTCCCAAGCAATGTATTCCTATCGTCAACTTTTCCTAAGAAATGTCTTTCTATTGTTAACTTTTCTAAAGAAAAGTCTTCCTTTAGTCAACTTTTTTGTAGAAAAGTCTTGCTTTGGTCAAATTTTTTTAAAAAATGTCTTCCTTTGGTGAGCATTTACTACAGAAATATATTCCTTTGATCAACTTTTCTACAGAAATGTCTTCCTTTTCTTTAAAAATATCTTCCTTTGGTCATTTTTCTAAAGAAATGTCTTCCTCTAGCCAACTTTTCTATAGGAATGTCTTCCATTGGTCAACTTTTCTAAAGAAATGTCTTACTTTAGTCAACTTTTCTATAGAAATGTATTCCTTTGGTCAATTTTTCCATAGAACTGTCTTCCTTTGGTCAACTTTCATATATAAATCTGTTCTTTTCAACTTTTATATAGAAATGTCTTCCTTTGGTCAACTTTTCTATAGAAAAGTCTTCCTTTGGTCAACTTTTCTATAGAAAAGTCTTCCTTTGGTCAACTTTTCTATAGAAAAGTCTACCTTTGGTCAACTTTTCTATAGAAAAGTCTTCCTTTGGTCAACTTTTCTATAGAAAAGTCTTCCTTTGGTCAACTTTTCTATAGAAAAGCCTTCCTTTGGTCAACTTTTCTACAGAAAAGTCTTCCTTTGATCCACTTTTCTATAGAAAAGTCTTCCTTTGGTCAACTTTTCTATAGAGAAATCTTCCTTTGTTCAACTTATCTATAGAAAAGTCTTCCTTTGGTCAACTTTTCTATAGAAAAGTCTTCCTTTGGTCAACTTTTCTATAGAAAAGTCTTCCTTTGGTCAACTTTTCTATAGAAAAGTCTTAGTTTGGTTAACTTTTCTATAGAAAAGTCTTCTTTTGGTTAACTTTTCTATAAAAAAGTCTTCCTTGGTCAACTTTTCTATAGAAAAGTCTTCTTTTGGTCAACTTTTCTATAGAAAAGTCTTCTTTTGGTCAACTTTTCTATAGAAAAGTCTTTCTTTGGTCAACTTTTCTATAGAAAAGTCTTCCTTTGGTCAACTTTTCTATAGAAAAGTCTTCCTTTGGTCAACTTTTCTATAGAAAAGTCTTCCTTTGGTCAACTTTTCTATAGAAAAGTCTTCCTTTGACCAATTTTTTTATTGAAAATACTTCCTTTGTACAACTTTTCTATTATAAAGTTTTCATTTGTTCAACTTTTCTATAGAAAAGTCTGCCTTTGGTCAACTTTTCTATAGAAAAGTTTTCCTTTGTTCAACTTTTCTATAGAAAAGTTTTCATTTGTTTAAATTTTCTATAGCAAAGTTTTCCTTTGTTCAACTTTTCTATAGAAAAGTTTTTCTTTGTTCAACTTTTCTATAGAAAAGTTTTCCTTTGTTAAACTTTTCTATGGAAAAGTTTTCCTTTGTTCAACTTTTCTATAGAAAAGTTTTTCTTTGTTCAACTTTTCTATAGAAAAGTTTTCCTTTGTTCAACTTTTCTATAGAAAATTCTTACTTCGGTCAACTTTTCCAAAGAAAAGTCTTACTTTGGTCAACTTTTCCAAAGAAAAGTCTTCTTTTGGTCAACTTTTCTATGGAAATGTCTTCCTTTGTTCAACTGTTCTATAGAAATGTCTGTCTTTGTTCAACTTTTCTATTGAAAAGTGTTCCTTAAACCAACTTTTCTATAGAAAAGTCTTCATTTGGTCAACTTTTCTATAGAAATGTTTTCTTGTGTTCATTTTATCTATAGAAAAATCTTCATTTTTCAAATTTTCTAGAGAAATGTCTTTATTAGAAAAGCATTTTATAGATATGTACATTGAAGAAAATCTCATAGTGCTTCAATTTCCAACCCTGATCTTTATCATTTTTATTGTGAGAGAGAGCCATTGAGAGTCAAAATAATCACAAGCTCAGGGTCGTCTTTTGCTCTTTGATACAAAAAAAAAGTGTGTAGCATAAATGCTTTTTTCATTTCTTGTACAGGGATAGGGGTGTCTCTTGGTAGTTTTTGCGCTGAGTGTGTGGTACGGTCCCAAAGCACACACCAAACTGAGCGTAATGGTAGTGTTTTTTCGAACTGAAAACGAACAAGATCCAACGTAAATGTTGATTTTCCTTTCATTGACAAGCGGCGCTTCGTAATGTGCAGATCATTATTTACGGTTTACGGAAAAAAACGCGAAGTTTTTGATTGTTAATGATTTTGAAAATTAAAACAACAAAAAATTATTTAAATGAAATGGAAATTATAAAATTTTAAAAATTGAAAAAAAACTGAAAGTGAAATTTTTTCTTTGAAGAAAAAACAGCAAAAAAAAACAGAAAAAATTTTTAATGGAAAGAAATAAACACAAAAGTTTAGAGAAAAAATATTGATAAATTAAAAATTTATTTAAAAAAATAAAATTTATAAAAATTTTAAAAAATTAAAAAAAAATTGAAATAAAATTTTTTGAAAATATTATAATGTGTTGTACTAAAAACCTTAAAAATTGGAAAATCTTAATTGTATAAAATAAAAATGGAATTATTTAAATTCTAAAAAAATTATTTAAGAAATTTTAAAAATTATTTTAAAAATTTATTGAAAAAAAAAAATGAAAATGGTTATGTCAGCAGACAGTTCGGACTGTCATCCTTCCAGCAGTGGTAGTGTAGTGGGGGCCGAGGCTCCATCTCAAAGTGCTAAAATATCAGTGATCTGTCATATAACCAATCAAACACAATCCCAAACGCCACAACAACAATCACAAAATTCCCAATCTATACAAAATTTAAGTGTAGTGGAGGCCTCGCCTGCCTCATCCACCACCTCGTGTCCTCAACTAGTAATGGGTCGTTCCCATTTAGAAAATGCTTTAAAATTACCACCCAATACCAGTGTCTCGACTTACTATCAAAATACCAAACTTTTAACACAAATTCCACAACAATCAAGCTCCCATTTGGAGCAGCTACCACCAACAGCTCAACAAATGCCTCTAATAAACAATAATCAACATTATCAAAACTCTTTGCCCCTGCAAGAGTATCAAAACAGACATATAAACTTTATGAGAACACCCATGAGGGTTTCCACCTCAACCTCAGCAGCAATAGCATCAACACCTGTCACAGACATGGATACTGTGCCCACAGGTGCTTCGACTTCAACATCATCGCTGCAACCACTTAAGCTTAATTCCCAACTACCCAATTCCTCTTCCACAAACACTCTTCATTCACCTCATTCCTCTTCCTCTCCTAACTCAGTGATTTATCCTAACAAAACTTCTCATAATTCCCTGATCCTTTCCCAGGCCCTGCAACAGCCTTGTGGTCTTAATGGCTCAAGTCTCTATCATCAGTCGAACAATTTAGGGGTTAACAACAACAATAATATTGTTAGCACTTCAGAAAATCTTAATAATTCTTATGATAATTTCCTTAATTATCATCATAACAATCAGAACAATAATATTGTTAATATATATCAGCAGCAACATTTACCCCATCAACAGCAACATATGTCCACAATAAATCACAACTCCCTGCAACATCATTCGAATGTTGTTATACAACCGGCTGATTCTAGGCCTCAGACACCGGATTATATTAAGTCTTATCCGGTAATGGATACAACGGTGGCCAGTTCGGTAAAGGGAGAACCTGAACTTAATATTGGTAAGCCTCAAAACAAAAATTTTCGGGAATTTTTAATATTCCTTTAAAAATATCTGGTTTAATTTTAAAGTCAATTAAACAATTTTTCTTTAAAATTGTTTATTTTATTTCTAAAAATTGTTTAGAGAAAGAAAATTTTATTTATTTCAATAAACAAAAAAGTTTTTCAACCTAACCTCAAAGTTTTTTATGTTTAATAACTCAGAGACCCTTAAACCTACATCATTAAAATTTAACATAATGAATTTTTCATATGAAAAGAATATTTCTGCATCAATAAATTATAAAATTTCCTTTAAAAGTTTAACAATTTTTATTTAATAACAAAACTGAAAAATTTCTAGAAAATTCCTAACAACCATCTCAATTACTCGGTAAATCTTTACATGATTTTTATCATTTTTATCACAAATTCTTGTTTTAGTCTAGACTTTAATTTCCCTTTAAAAATTTTGCTTTAAAGCAAATAAGTTTTTCTCCCTAACCTCACAATATAAATTCCTTAATAACTCAGGAACCCTTGGACCAACATTAGAAAAATTTAAAATAGTGAATTCTTGGTATCGAAAGAATATTTCTGCATCAAAAAACCTTAGAACTTCCTTAAAAGATTTAACAATTTTTAATTAAAAGCTAAATTAGTTTTTTTCTAGAAAATTTCTTAAAATTTTCTAAATAATTTGGGAAATCATTAATAAATTTTAAAAGTTTTGAGAAAAATTTCTTGTTTTATTAAAAAATTTAATTTTCTGCTCAAATATTAGTTTTAGATTAATCCAGAAAAGAATTTTTCGCCCTAACCTCAAAATTTTGTTTTATCAATAACTCACGAAAGCCTGGACCTACAGCAATAAAATTCAAGATAATGATTAATCCGTACTTAGAGAATATTTTTGTATTAAAAAATGTCTAATTTTTCTTGAAATGTTTCACAACTTTTAATAAAAAACAAAATTAAAAATTTTCTAAAAAAAAATTTCTTAGAATTTTTTCAAATAATTCAGCAAGACTTTAATAAATGTCAATAATTTTTGAAACGATTTCTTCTTTTTGTTCTGGGCTTTTATTTTCTCTTCAAATTTTAGCTTTAGAGTAATCCAGGAAAAAAATTTTCTCCCTAACCTCAAAAATGTATTTTTTTAATAACTCATTAATGCCTGGACCTACAGCAACAAAATTAAGCTTAAAGCTTTTCAATATACAACAAAATCAAAAATTTAAACTTTTCTTACAAATTTGAAAAAATTAAATTTTTGGAAAAATTAATAATTTTGGAAAAATTTTAAATTTTTTCAAAAAACTTTGAAATTTGAAAGAGTTTTAAATGTTCTGCCAAAATTTTTGATAAAAATTTAAAACTTTTCAACTTTGAAGTCAAAGAACTAATTACGTTGGTAAAAACTTAGAAAATTTCAATATTTTTTTCATTGTTAAGTAAAAAATTAGATTTTTTTAAAAATGTTTACATTTTTTCTAAAATAACTTTCAAAAGATTAAAGCTATAGGAAAGAAATTTATCATGCCGACTTCTGAGCTCTTGGAAAATAATTCTTTTGAAAAATTTTTAATTTTGAAGTCTTGGGAAAAAAGTTTTTCTCTCTAACCTCACTAAATACTTTTTGCTATAACTCAAAAACTACTGGAGTAAATTTAATAAAATTAAGAACTTGGAATCTGTTAAATGTAAGGTTTAATTTAGACTTGAGATTTTTAAGAAAATTTAAAGTTTCAGAAGTAAATTTTTTTTAAATTAAATTTTCAAATTTTTTTTTTATTTTTTTTAAATAACTTTTTTAATGCTTAAGCTTTAAAAGTTATTTTGCCCTGAAGCTTTTTTGAACTTCAACGAATATTTTAGCTTTTAAATTTTTCCTTCTAATATCTTCAAGAAAAAGTTTTTCTCCCTAACCTCAATCAAGAATTTTTTTTGTAACTCTGGAAGTACTGTAGGGATTTCAATGAAATTGAAAACTTTGAATCTGTTTAGTCGAAGCTTTAACTAACATTTATGTTGCTTAAGAATTTTATAAATTTATTAAACTAATTTCTTTCAAAAAATTAATTTGTTTTTTTTTTTTGAAAATTTTAGTTTTTTTTTTTTGTTTTATTTTAAATAATTTTTAATATTTTTAAAGCTTTTGAAAGTAAATTTGTCCCGCTGATTTTATGGACTTTAGACAATATTTTAACTTTTAAAATTTTTACTTTGGATCATTCCGAAATAAGTTTTTCTCCCTAACCTCATATAATTATTTCACTTATAACTCCTGGGGTACTGGGGAGATTTTAAAGAAATCGGAAACTTTTTATTAGTCTTAAGCATTAATTGGAAAAACTTTTTTTGAAGAAATTATAAAGACGAACTTTTTTTTAGTTTAAAATTAAAAAAAAATTCAAATTTTTAGAGTTTTTTAGAAATAACTTTTAGTTTCTTTAGGCTTTTAAAACATAATTCCTCATGCAGCCTTTGGGAACTTCGGGGTATATTTTAAGTTTTTTAATTTTCAGTTTAAAGCCTTCAGAAAAAACTTTTTCGCCCTAACCTCACATTATTATTTTTCTTATAACTCTGAAAGTACTGGAGGGATTTTAATGAAATTGAAAACTTTCTATCAGTTAGGTTTAGGTATTAATTGGAAAAGCTTTTTTTTAAGAAATAATAAAGATGAACTTTTTTTTAATTAAAATTTTCAAAAAATTTGTTTGAAAATTTTTAAAGTTTTTTTGAAATAACTTTTAGTTTCTTTAGGCTTTTAAAGGACAATTCCTCATGCAGCTTTTGGAAACTTCAGGGTATATTTTTACTTTTTTAATTTTGAATTTAAAGCCTTTAAAAAAAACTTTTTCTCCCTAACCTCACATAATTCTTTTTCTTATAACTCTAGAAGTATTGAAGGGATTTTAATGAAATTGAAAACCTTCTATCAGTTAGGCTTAGGTATTCATTGGAAAAACTTTTTTTAAGAAATAATAAAGATGAACATTTTTTAATTCAAGTTTTCAAAAAAATTTTTTGAACATTTTTAAAGTTTTTTTTTAACTTTTAGCTTTAATTCAAATTTTTAAATTCAAATTTCTCATGCAGCTTTTGGGAACTTCGGAGTATATTTTTACTTTTTTAATTTTCAATTTTAAGCCTTTAGAAAAAACTTTTTCTCCCTAACCTCACATTATTCTTTTTCTTATAACTCTGGAAGTACTGGACGGATTTCCATGAAGTTGAGTATTTTTATACTAGAAAGTGTTTTGAATTGTTTGATTAGAAATTTGTGAGTATTTTCGACTAAATTTTTTTCAGTAGCGTCAATTTTCGAAAACCAAAATTTCAGTTTTTTTAATTAAAAAAATTAATTATTTTGTTTTTTTTTTTTTTTTAATTTGAAAAAGAATTTGATTTCATTTAAAAAAGACAGATTTTTTTAGAAGTTACGTATTTGAGAAAAAAATTTTGTAATTTGGCTAAATTTTTTGAAACTAAAAATTTTTCATTTATTTCGAATGAAATTTTTCAAAATTTGTAATTTAGGTTAAGTCTACATTCAAGTGGATTGAAATATCTGTTTCGACATAGGATTAAGAATCATAAAAGACTAAGAGGCGGGTTTTATTAATACAAAATCTTCTTAGTAAATTACCTTATTCTAAAGTTATTTACTTTTTTTCTAAATGTTCTAAAAATACCTATTTTTTCAATAATTTTTTAATTAAATCTCTCAACTCCTAAACAACTTCCTTAACTTAACTATTTAACATAATTAAACATTATACCACAAAAAACAAACAAAAATCTATAACCGAAAAAAGGTCATTTCAAAAAAGTTCATTAATCGCAAAAATCTGCGATTAAAATTTAAGGTTTTAAAGTCAATACACCCGCTTGAAAAAGCCATTACCAACCAGTTTTTTCTTCTTATATTTCAAAAACTTCAAACAACGGAAATTAATTTCATATTTATTTAAAAAAAATCAACAGCTGTTTCAGTTAACTTATAAAATAATAGGCCTAAACAAATTTCAGTTCAAAAAAAAAAAAAAAATGCAAACACATTTGAAAAAAATTTGCTTAAAACTTTGTATTATCTTAATGATTTTTACAAAGTCAATTATTCACAAAATTAATTCCGCATTGTTAAAGCTTTCAGTCACATACCCAAAAAAAAATTGTTTAATATATTTTGCATGATTGTTTTTTAATTTTATTAAAAAAGTTCAAAGCAGTTCACTTTTTGGATTTTTGCTTGATTTTATTATATTGATAAGTTCAAAAAACTTTTTGGAGGGAATTTGAACATTTAAAGCAAAAAAAAACAGGTTATTTTTTTTGTTAATTAAATAACAGTATCAATGTTAAATTTAAAAGTTCGTTAACTTTTGTTTTCTATAAAATAAAAAAATTTTTAAATTTTTTAAAAAATAAGAGTTTAAAATTTTTACTTTCTTCTGAAAGTTTTATCATATAATTGCTTTTGATTAATTCTCAAAAAATTCTAAAAATCCAAAAATTCTTTCTTAAATTTTGACGTCATTTTTCTTATAAAAAATTTTTTTTATAAACAAAATTTTCAAACCAAACACCTCCACGTTTTATTTGAAAAAAAATTTAGAAATTTTGTGTCTCAAAAATTATTTCAAAATAACAACAAACGTCAAATTGTATAAATAAATTTCAAGTTCATGTTAAATAATTAAATGTTTTCAAAAATATCCACACACAAACACATCAAAATTTTAAATGCTATCTTTAGCGTTATAAACCAGAAGTTTGTTTAAACAATTTATTTTTAAAATCAAATATTTACATTGAGTTATAGAATATCAGTAAATATCTCCCGCTCTCACTAACTAAACAAATGAAAGATAACACTTTTTGCTTGAGATAATTTCGTAATTTAAACTAAAACAACAAAAATCTAATAAATAAACAAATATTATCTAATATTAATAACAAAAAAAAAAAAAAAAACGAAGAAAAATTAAAAAATTCAAGTGATAAGAATTAAAAAAGACGGAAAAAATTATTTGACATCTTTTTTATAAGAAATTTTTTATTTAAACAAAAATTATGAAAAAATCTTGAAAATAATGACTTATATTCTTTATAACTTTTTTAATTTTTAAAACAAAATTTTAAAATTTATTATGAAATTTTGTTTTTATTAAAACTATGCAAATCTTTAAAAAATTTTCTAAAAAATTAAAAAAAAAACTTTTTTTTCTCCCTAACCTCAAAATTTTCAAAACGTTATAACAACTTTGTTTTTAAACCTTTAAACCCTAAATTCGACATACAAATTTTTGCTAGAATAACAAATAATTGGAAATTTTTTTTATAACTTAATACACATTTTTCTAGAAATTATTTAAACAAAATTAAATTGTAAAAAAAAAAAATAAAATTTTTAAAATTTAAAAAAATGTTCTAACAGTATTTGAAATTTCTTCTTTTTCCTTATTGTATCTTTTCGCTTATTACTAAGAAATTGTAAGCTTAAACATTTTCTTTTCTAAACCCTAAAGAAAAAGATTTTTTTCTCCCTAACCTCTAAAGTTTCAATAAATAATAACTCCCTAATACTTGAAGCTTTTCCTCCTAAACTCAGCTTAAATTTTTTTAGGGAAATAGCAAATAAATCGAAAATTTTTGATGGCACAAAAATACTTTAATTAATTTTTTTTTTAAGAATTTTAAAGTTAATTTAAAGAATATTTAATTTTTTAGAATTAAAAAAAAATGTTCCAGCAACATTAAAATTTCATACTTTTTATTTGTTGTATTTATTTGTTATTTACTACAAAATTATTAGCTTTAACATTTTCTTTGCTAAAGCTTAAATACAAAAAGTTTTTCTCCCTAACCTCAAAAATTTCAATTCGTTAAAACTTATTAGTCTTTATAAATTTTGAGCCCAAATTTGGCATAAAAATTCTTAGTAAAATTACAAATAAATCGAAATTATTAAAAATCTAAAATAATTTTTTTTGCTTTAATTAGTAAAAAAAAATATTATTTAAATTTCCCATATAACCTCAGGATTTAAATTCCTTGATAACTTTTTAAATTTTTAAAGAAAGTCATACAAAATTATTTCAAAATTAAACCTGAAGGGTTGTATAAGGTAAATCTGTGAAAAATTTTAGTTAGGGACTTAAGGGAAAAAAGTTTTTCTACTTAACCTCAAAATTTTGTTTCATTGATATCTCCCAAACCCTTCAACCGATTTAAAAAAAAATTGGTACAAAAATTTCTAAGAAAATTAGAAAAAAAAATTCACTAAAAATATATATTACAAAAAAAAGTTAATTAACTAAATATTTGATTAAGAAAATTTGCAACATAACCTCAAAAAAAAATTTTTTAATAACTAAGAAATCTATAAGCAATGTAACCAGTATTTCGAAAAATGAATTATGAAAACTTTTAGAACCTTATGGAATTCAAATTTAGCTACTTTAGACCTTACGAATATAATAGTTCGAAATTTAATTGAAAATTTTTGAATTAAATTTTTTAAATATCTTGAAAATTTGCAAAATTTTTCAACAAACTAATGAAATTTTAGTTTTTTATTATTTAGAAAATTTGATAAGACCAAATCTGTAACTTTTTTTCATTTAAACCTTAACAGAAAAAAATTTTTCTCCCTAACCTCACAATTTTGTTTCACTAATAACTTTTAAGCCCCTTAACCGATTTTGATGAAATTTGGCATACAAATTCTTAAGCAAATTAGAAAAAAACCATTAAAAATTTATGTTATAAATTTGTATGTTTGTTTGTAATTTTTGAAAAACAAAATTTTCTAAATTTAATTGAAAATTTTTAAATGAAATTTTTAAAAGTTTTTTCAAACAAATTTTTTAAACAAACTAATGAAATTTTGGTTTTTTTATTATGCTGAAGTTTTAATAAGACCAAATCTGTAACTTTTTTTCATTTAAGCCTTAACAGAAAAAAAATGTTCTCCTTAACCTCACAATTTTGTTTCACCAATAACTTTAAAACCCTTTAACCGATTTTAATGAAATTTGATTTAAAAATTCTTAAGAAAATTAGAAAAAAATTATTAAAAATGTATGTCATAAATTTGTATGTTTGTGTGTAAAATTTGAAAAACAAAATTTTCAACATAACCTTAAAATTTTGTTACTTTAATAACTAAGAAAATCTAAAGGGAAAGTAAGTGGAAGTTTGGAAAATGAATTAAGAAGTAGTTAAGAGCATTTAATTCTCAAAATTTTGTTAATTTGGACATTTTTAAAGTGATAATTTTCAACATAACCTCAAAATTTTATTTCTTTAATAACTAAAAAAATCGAGAAGCAAAGTAGCTACAATTTTGGAAAATGAATTAAGAAGTAGTTTAAGACATGCGCTAATCAAAATTTATGTTTTTTTACATTTTGAATGTGAGATTTTTTTTTAAATTTTAATATTTTAATAAAAAATATTTGTAAAAAATTTTCAATTGTTAAATAGAGCTAAAAAGAAAGATCTAGAAAAATATTTGTAACGTAAAAATATTTTTTATTACAAATTAAAACATTAATCATTAACTATTTTATCTTTTAAAAATTTTTTATTACAAATTTCTTTAAATTTTCCTTTAAAATCATTAAACTTTTTTTCTGATTTTTCTGCCAAAAAGTTCATTAACTTTATTTTTCTTTTCATTTGTTTTGATGAAAAGAAAGTTCATTTACTTTTGCCTTTATTTTTTGGTTTATAATTTGAAAAATTACATAATTTTTATCAAATTTCTTAAATAAAAAATTTTCAATAACAAAATTCATTCACCTTTTCAAGATTATCATGTTAATAACAAGCCCCTTTTAAATTAAAAACAAAAATGCATTTTTTTAATTATTTTAATAAAAAAGTTTATTTACCTTTTTCAATGTCTTTTTCCAAAAAAAAAAAATTTAAAACCAGCTGCTTTTTTTTAGTAGGAAATTCAAAATTTTGTTAACCTTATTTTAGGTTTTTGAACTTTTATGTTAATTTTTTTTCGAAAAAAATAAAATCAATAATGATTAATATTTAATTTTTGTTTGTATACGAATTAAAAACGTCAAAAAAACCTGTTGGGAAAAAACTAGTTAAACTAAATATTTCCGCATTTGTTTTAATGATCGGAGTGAGAGCAAAAACATTGAAATTGTTTTAAACTTTTTTCAGGTTTTGAGTGTTTTGATTAAACAGGGAGAGATAGGTTTTTTTTAACAGTTAAAAAGTTCAAAATTTCAATGTCAATTTTTTGTTAATTGAGAAAAAATTTTTAGTGACTAATTTTTTTTTTACTTTTTTTTATATAATTAGATCATTTTTTCTATAAAAGTTATTATTTTGAAAAGATTTATTTAAATAATTTGTTTGTATTCTATTGTTTACGCATATTTTTGCTAATTATTCGTATTTTTTAATTTTTGTCTTTTTTTAAATGCCAGACGCTTTCAAATTTTTTTGTCATATGCATGTGATTTTGTGAAAAGTGAATGAAACTTTCAAGGTTAATTTGATAAAAAAAAAAAATTAAAAGTTCAGGTAATACTTTTCTTAGAAAACCATACTAAACAGTGGGTAGAAAAAGTAAAAGATTTAATTCAATTAAATATTTAACATTCTTAAGAAAATTTTTCCAAAATTTTAAAATCACTCGGAAGTCTATCTAATAGATCTAATGGATGTCGACCACGATAGCATTTTTAGATATAGAAGTAGTATTTAATAAAAATAACTCCAGATCCAAGAGCTTAATCTCTATCTTTTACCTTTTTTTTTTATTAAATTTTCATCTAATTTCCTTAATAACTTCCTAAATTCTTAACAAAAGTTTTACATATTTTTTGAAAAACTAACTAAAGACCTATAGAAAACAAATCCATCGAAATTTTTTGCTTAAGTCTGAAGGAAAAAAAGTTTTTCACCTTAACCTCACAATTTTGTTTTCATGATATCTTCCAAACCCTTGAATCGTTATGTATGAAATTTTGTATATAAATTCTTGAAAAAATAAGAAAAAAATCATTAAACGTTTACAGCTTAAAACTGGCTTATTAATAGAATATTTGTTAAACAAAATTTTCAACATAACCTCAAAATTTTATTTATTTAATAGATAAGATAATATAGAAGGAAAGTAACGAGAATTTTAAAAAATGAATGATGAAATATTTTAAAGCCTTCAGAATTCTAAATTTAGCTATTTGAGACATTTTAAATATAAAAATTCTGAAAATTGTAAATTTTGAAAACAAATTTTTAAAAACTTTTTAAAACCAGCAAAATTGTTAAACAAAATAATATAGATTTGTTTTTGATTTTAAGTGGAAATTTTTATAAGACCAAATCTGTGAAATTTTTCCTTTCAAACCTGAAGCAAAAAAAGTTTTTCCCCCTAACCTCAAAAATTTATTTCATTAATAACTTTTTAACCTTTGAAATTATTTTAATGAAATTTGGTATACAAATGCTTTAGAATATAAGAAAAAAATCATTAAAAATTTAGATTTAAATAAGGCTTAATTAACACAAAATTTGATAAACAAAATTTTCACTATAACCTCAAAATTTTAAATTCTTAATAACTAAGAAAATCTGATAGCAAAAGTATTGAAAAATTTTCAAAAATGACTTACTAATTTTTTTAAAGCATTTTGTGATCAAACTTTAGCTAATTTGGCCCTAAAAAATCTAAATCAAAATGAATGTAAATTTTTTGACAAAAATTCCTAATAATATGCAAAATTTTGAGGAAAATTCATAGGAACTGGCCTTAAAAGTTAAGCAGAAATTTTAGTAAGACCGAATCTGTTTGTGGTATTCTTCTAAACCTTAAGCGAAAAAAGTTTTTCTCCCTAACCTCACAATTTTATTTTACTAATTACTTTCAAACCCTTTAAGCGATTTCAAAGAAATTTGGTATAAAAATTCTTAGGAAAATTAAGAAAAAATCTTTAAAAATGTTTGTCCTAAAACTGGTTTATTAACAAAAATTTTATATAAAAAAGTCTTTAAGCTTTAATAGAAAACTTTTAATTAATTTTTGATATTCAAGTTTTCATTTTTGTTTTTTTTTTGTTTTTTTTTTCTTTTTTGTATGTGACTTCCATTTTATATATCTTTTGCATTTTAATTTGTTAATAGTTTTCCAAACTTTTTGAATAATCCTAAACTATTGATTGCGTTTATTTGCATTTTTTTAAAGACTTAACTTTGAAATAAAAGTGAAATTATAAACATAAAAAAATAAGTTAGGCAAGAGAAACTTTTTTTTTCTATTGGCCTAAAGCCAAAAAAAAACGCATTAAAAATGTAGATGCAACAAAGTTTATAAAAAAAATGTTAATAACAAATTAATAAAGTAATTAAATTTATTTAAAATCAAAAAATTTATATTTTTTTGTTTTTATCAAAAAAACTATTTATTAAAATAATAAATATTTGTAATAAATTGGGATATTAGTGCAATACAGTTTTTAGTTTTTTAAAAATTTCTATAGATTCCTTTACTAAAACCTCTAAAAAAAATTTACAAAAATTAAAAAAAAAATAAAACTTCCTTCGATTTTTTCACTAAAATCTCCAAAAAATTAAGTAATTTTAACAATTCTTTAAAATAAAAAGAAATTCTTTAAAGATTTTTTAAAAATATTTAAATGTTTTGATTATTTATTTACGGATATTTTCTTGTATTTTTTTAATTTATTGAAAACTTTTTGAAAAATTTTGAACATTTTTCATGGCAATTGTTCTATTCTTTTCTTTATATTAACTTTTTAAGTTGTTTTATTTACTTTTGAATATTCTTAAAATCCGATTTGATGAAAATTTTTGCTTAAAACCTTAAGGGAAAAAAGTTTTTCACCCTAACCTCAAAATTTTGTTTTATTAATAACTCCCAAACCCTTCAGGCGATTTTAATAAAATTTGGTAAAAATATTCTTTAGAAATTTAGACAAAATTTGTAATAAAATTGTATGTAAAAGATTTATATTAATATTTAAGTTCTTTTATTTACTTTTTAATATTCTTAAAATCCGATTTGGTGAAAATTTTTGCTTAAAACCTTAAGGGAAAAAAGTTTTTCGCCCTAACCTCAAAATTTTATTTTATTAATAACTCCCAAACCCTTCAGGCGATTTTAATGAAATTTGGTAAAAATATTCTTTAGAAATTTAGACATAATATGTAATAAAATTGTATGTAAAAGATTGATTTTTAACAAAAATATAAAAAAAAAACAATTTTAACATAACCTTAAAAATTTTATTTTTACAATAACTAAGAAAATCTGAAAGGAAATTATATAAATTAAGTGAAATTAATATTTATGTTATTTTGATTAAATAAAAACTCATAATTCATAAAAAGGTTTGAGTTAGGTTAAATAAATATGGGAGTTTAGTAATCGGAATCACTTAGAGATCTATATGAGGTCTATAGTATTACCGTAGAAGCTAGCATAAAGTATATATCACTGGCTCCCCAGTCGCTTTAAAAAGCTCTTAACTCGATCAATATTTACTTTAGTCAGATCTCCCAAAAGAAATGGGAGAACAGAGTTAATGTTCGTCACAAAATTCAAACTATAGTTTCAACTCAACAAAAAAAAAAAAAAACGATTCCAAAAAATTTCCCATAGCAAATAAATTTTTCTTGTTTTAAATTATTTATAATGGAAAATCCCCAGAAATTTTCAACAGTTTTCATCATGTCTATATGTGTGTTTGAAAAAACAAGTTTGGAAAATTCTAGAAATAGATTAGAAAATTAAAAAAAAAAAACTCCCCCATTAGCATTTCTAATAATAAGAAAACTATTACTCAACTGCTTACAAATTGATAAACCTTTGCCATAGCTAAAGAAATTTTCAAGTTCACCCATACAACTTCACATGACTTTCTTCTTTCTCCGTATCTGTGAGGCCAAAACAAACCATAACCACAGATAATCCAAACATGTAATACCCCCACACAAAAGAAAAAAAAAACACGAAACACTCAGACAAAAACATTCAAACGATCAAACATTTCTTTTTAAAATTAATGATCTTTTAAGAATTTGAGGGTTTAAAATACTAAAACTCTCGAGTAGAGAAAGACTTTCTTACAAGAGACTCAAATTCTTAACTCGGACTCTAAACCAGTTTTGAAACAAAATGTTCGCTCATTATTTCTTCTGTTTTGTTTTGCTACTTTCTTCGTAAATTTAATCAAACAAGTTTTTCTTTTTTTTAAATGACGCTCAAATACATCGAAAGATCGTTATATAATAGTAGTAAGAAATGAATGGAAAAAGAGATTATGAATGAATGATTGAGGAGAAAGTTATGTAATCGTATTTTTTTTTTTTTTTTTTGTTACCATAAAGAGCTTAAATTCTTGCTTATTATGTTTTCGACTTTCTTCGTTCACGTTCAGTTAATTTACAGAGTGAAGAAGAAAAAAATTGTTTTACCAGTAAATGAAAAAGAAAGTAATTTTGTTTGAAGGTTTATAAACATTCAAGCCGTGTTTCAATGTTAAGTAAAATGATAATGAAATTAAAAGTAAAAGTGTATGAAAGACAAAATAAACCAGAAAATGAACTTGAAAATGGAAAGAAACTGAATTTTCAAGATTTCAAAGAGATAATATATTAAAATTTTTGAATTTTATGAAAAACTTAAAAATTTTCAAAAGTATTTTCCTTAAAAAGTAGTTCAATTTTGAGCGAAAATAATTTTTGAAATATTATGAAATTTCTCTTAATATTAAAAAATTGTTTGTCTCAAAAATTTTTTGAAAACTGCTAAAGAAAAAAAACTTTTTCAACCTAACCTCACAAATTTCATTTGCTTATAACTCCTTAACCCCTCCAGAATTTAAAACCAAATTTGGCATAAAATTTCTTAACATAATAAGAAATAATACGAAAAAAAATTGTAAATAAAATCTAAATTATTTAAAAGTTATAAAGAAAACAATTTTTACAATTCAAAGCCTATTTTAATATTAAATGAAAATGTTAATGAAATTGTAAGAAAAAATGAATGAAAGAAAGTAAATAAGAAATTGAATTTTATAATGAAATTAAAATTTATTAAAAAATTCTTTAGTGATAAAAGATTAAAATTTCAAAATTTCAAAATTTTTAAAAAAATCAAAATTAGTTAGAAATAATTTATTTAAAAAGTATTTTTTGAAATATTATGAAATTTCCATAAATTATAAGGAATAGTTTTATTACAAAAATTTTTTGACAACTGCTAAAGGAAAAAAAGTTTTTCAACCTAACCTCACAAATTTTATTTGCTTATAACTTCCAAACACCTGAAGATTTTTAAACCAAATTCGGGTTAAAGCTTCTGAACATAATTAGAAATAATACTAAAAAAAATATAATAAAAATCTAAATTATTTAAAACTCATAACGTAAACAATTTCAAATATTCAAAACTTGTTTCAATATTAAATAAATTTTTAATGAAATTATAATTAAAAGTGTATGGATGATAGAAAACGAGAAATTGAATTTTGCAAATGAAAAGAAAATTTATTTAAAAAAATGTTTAAGTGATAAAAGATAAAAATTTCAAAAATTTTTAAACAAAATTTTAATTATTTAGAAATAATTTCCTTAAAAAGTAGTTAAATTTCAGGTTAATTTTTTTTCAAAATATTATGAAATTTAATTAAATTTTTAAGAATGTTTTTCCTTAAAAATTTTTAAAAAAATCTTAAACATAAAAAAATTTTTCTTCTTAACCTCACAAAATTATTTTGCTAATAACTCCTAAACCATTTAAGATTTTTTATTAAAATTCGGCATAATAATTCTTGGTTAAGTATGAAATAATTCGAAAAAAATTTACGACTCAAAAACAATTTTAACAAAATTGTTAAAAGAAATTAAATGTTTAAGCAAAATAATTATATTTTCCAACTTGAATTTTCGAAAATCATAAAAATCTCATTAATTTGGTCTTCACTTTTGTCAAACTTTCGTAATTATAGGAGGCCCTATGCTCCACTGGGAGTCAAGGATAACAGAAATCTTAACAGTTTAAATTTTTTCATTAAATCTTAAAAGTAAAAAGTCTTTCTCTCTAACCTCACAAATTTCAAATGCTTAAATCTCCTTAACTATTTAGGAATTTTGATTCAAATTTGCTACAATCATTTAAGGTCAAATAACAAATAATACGAAAAAAAATAGAAATCAATAGCAATTTAGAAACTTTTTTAAAAAAAAATTTATTTCAAAGATTTTTTATTTGTTTTTTGTCTAATTTCTCTAAAAATCCTTAAGCTTAAAGCTTTAAACTTATCAAAACAAATGTTTGTTTTTATTTAAACGTTTTGCAATTAAAACTTTCCCATTGAGCCCAAAGCGAAAAAAGTTTTTCACTCTAACCTCACAAAATTCAATAGCTAATAACTCGAAAGCCATTCAAGATTTCGTAATCAAATTTGATACATAATTTCTGGAAAATTTTACAAATAAATCAGAAATAAAATTAAATTAAAACAATAAAACATAAACAAGTTTTCTTGAGTTACAAATTTTGAACATAACCCCAAAAATATTTTTTTTCTTAAAACGGAAAATTAAACAAAAACATTAAAAAGTTTTATTATAGAATTATTTTTTCTACATTTTTCAATAATTTCAGATAATCCAAAATAATTTTAATTATAAAAACGAGTCTTTTAAATTTAAAAAACTAAAATTTTTCACTTTAATTTAAACACAAAATTTTAATTTTTTTCTTATTCTCATTTTATCTTTTTAGAATTCGATGGCACCACCGTTCTGTGTCGCGTATGCGGTGACAAGGCTTCTGGTTTCCATTATGGCGTCCATTCTTGTGAAGGCTGCAAGGTAAGTGAACTCCTCGTCTTTCCTTGAAACCTTTTCGATTTGATACCCAAAAAACCCTTAAAGTTTTTTCTAAACCTAAAATCTGAAAAAAAAATCTCCTCTTTGACATTGAACTTTTTTAAACTTCCACTAAAAGTTCATTTGCCTTGAACTCAACAAAAATCTAAACAAAAAACTTTCTAAAGGCTTAACTTAACTAAAGGGGTTCTGTCCGTCTGGATGTCTGTCTGTCTGCAGAAAAAAAAATCTTTTAAAATTGTTTGTTATGAAATTAATTTGTAGTTTAGTGTTTCGAAAAGTTGTGCTTAAAAAAAGCCCTTTTGAATATACTTGCAGAGGCTTTGTTTAGCTAAACAGAAAGAGCTATAATTTTGAGGGGAATTAAATTAGTTCAAGTAATTGTTGGTTTAAAACGAAGCAAAAAAATTAAAAAAAAAAGTAATCCTTTTATAGATCTTTTTATTTAAATAGCTTTAAATGTCTTAAATCAGCTTAAAAATTTCATATTTTCAATTAAATTCAAAAGAATTTAAATTTATATCTTCTTCACTTTTTGAGATATTCTATTCAAACTACTTTATTTCTATTAACTAATTTTTAAGGCAATTTTGAATTTTAAAATGTTCTCTTTTAACTTTGCCATAACAAATTTTTTCACCCTAACCTTACAAATTTCTTTTGTTAATAACTTGAAATCGCTTACAGATTTTGGCTTGAAATTTTGTTTTTAAGTTCTTCAAGTTCAGGGAAATAATTCGAAAAAAATTTGTTGCAAAATCCATAATTCTTTAAAAATTATTAGTTATTAAAATTTTTATTTTTATCCCTTAATATCTTGGTACATTTTTGAGATATTTTCTTAAAATTTTTTGTTCTAAATGCTATTATTTTTTTAAAAATTTAGTAATTTAAAATTTTTACAATATTTTGTAAGAAAACAAATTTCTTCACCCTAACCTTACTTAATTCTTTTTGTAATAACTCGGAAATCCTTTGAGTTTTGTAATTAAAATTTGGTTTGTGATTTATTTGAGTTGAGAGGAATAATACGAAAAAAGTTTATTAAAAAAAAATAAAATAATATTAAAAACTTGAATTTTTTTCAAAATTATTAGTAGTATTTTGAATTAATTTTCAAACTAATTTCTATTGATATCTTGTTGAATTTTTGAGGTATTTTCTTTATAGTATTTGTAATGATTATTAGATTTTTTTATAGAAATTAGGGAATTTAAAATTTTTTTAATATTTTTTAAGGAAACAAATATCTTCGCCTTAACCTCACTAAGTTCTTTTTGTGATAACTCGTTAAACCTTAAAGTCCTGGGATTGAAATTCGGTTTGTGGTTCATTTATTTTAAGGGAAATAATTCAAAAAGATTTGCAAAAAAAAACAAAGCTCAATTCTTTTTAGTTTTTTTTTTACATTTTTAATTTAAAAGCTAAATTTTTTTACTTAATATCTTTTTTATTTTTTGAAATATTTTCTTAATTTTTCTTTTTAATGAATAAGGGAATTTTTGGAAATTAAAGAATTTAAAATTTTTCCTATATTTTTTAAGGAAACAAATTTCTTCACCTTAACCTCACTAAATTCTTTTTGTGATAACTCGTTAACTCCTAAAGTTTGAAGATTGAAATTCGGTTTGTGGTTTATTTAGGTGAAGGGAAATAATTCAAAAATATTTGCAAAAAAAACTCAATTCATTTTTAATCTTTAACATTTCTAATTTAAAAGCAAAATTTTATTACTTTCTAAGTTTTTGAAATATCTTCCTAATTTTTGTTTTAATGATTAAGTGAATTTTTTTGGAAATTAAGGAATTTAAATTTTTTCCTATATTTTTCAAGGAAACAAATTATTTCACCTTAACCTCACTAAATTCTTTTTGTGATAACTCGTTAACTCCTAAAGTTTGAAGATTGAAATTCAGTTTGTTGTTTATTTAGGTGAAGGGAAATAATTCAAAAAGATTTGCAAAAAAAACTCAACTTATTTTTAATCTTTGTTATATCTAATTTTAAAGTAATATTTTATTACTTTCTAAGTTTTTGAAATATTTTTCTAATTTTTGTTTTAATAATTAAGTGAATTTTTTGGAAATTAAGGAATTTAAAATTTTTCCAATATTTCTTAAGATAAAAAGTTTCTTCATCCTAACCTCACTAAATTGTTTTTATGATAACTCGGTTGTCTTTTAAGCTTTTGGATTGAAATTCGGTTCGTGGTTTATTTAGGTGAAGGGAAATAATTCAAAAAGATTTGCAAAAGAAAACTCAATTTTTTTTAGTTTTTAACATATTTAATTTAAAAGCAAAATTTTATTACTTTCTAAGTTTTTTAAATATTTTCCTAATTTTTGTTTTAATGATTAAGTGAATTTTTTGGAAATTAAGGAATTCAAAATTTTTCCAATATTTCTTAAGATAAAAAGTTTCTTCATCCTAACCTCACTAAATTGTTTTTATGATAACTCGGTTGTCTTTTAAGTTTATGGATTGAAATTCGGTTTGCGGTTTATTTAGGTGAAGGGAAATAATTCATAAAGATTTGCAAAAGAAAACTCAATTCTTTTTAATTTTTAACATTTTTAATTTAAAAGCAAAATTTTATTACTTTCTAAGTTTTTGAAATATTTTCTTATTTTTTTAATGATTAAGTGAATTTTTTGGAAATTAAGGAATTTAAAATTTTTCCAATATTTCTTAAGATAAAAATTTTCTTCACCCTAACCTCACAAAATTGTTTTCATGATAAATCGGTTGTCCTTTAAGTTTTTGGATTGAAATTCGGTTTGTGGTTTATTTAGATTAAGGGAAATTATACAAAAAAATATTTTTAAGAAAAACTTAATTTTTAAGAAATTTATAAAAATTAAAATTTTTGTTTAAAAAATTTTTTTTTTTAATTTTATAACATATTTGCGATTTTTTTTAATTCCCTTAAATAACTTTTATTGAATTCCCTAAATCTCTAAAATTAAGTTTCTCCCTTTGTTTTGTTTTTGTTGTAATCTTAAAAATAACAACAAAAATTGAAAAGCGCGCGTGCTTCAACCTTGAAAAAGTAGTTTGCCCTATTCCCTTATATATATATATATATATAAAAATGCAATACAACAATTTTTTTGTGCTTTATATTTATTTTTATACCATTATCCAGACTCAAATTGTTCAATGTATTCGAGAAGTGGATGTGTCTCAATGATGATGATGTCCTTGATTTAGGTTAAATCACCATAAAGTTCTACATATTTATATGTTTGTATGTATGTCTGTATAAAAATGAAGTGTTGAATATATTAATGTATTGGTTGGTTACTCGGGCTGACTCTATAAAAAGAACAATGAGATAAATAATAATACAGAGAACCCCCTTCTTATTAATGGCTTTAACAAAAGCCTTATTAAATTTAAAATTATATGAGTAAAACAACCACAGATTAAAAATTGATTATTACAAGTGTTTTCTTTTTTTGTTCAGAAACAAAAACAAATCCTATTTTCAAAAATCACCCTAGTTTTAAAAAATCATAATTTCGAACACCTTTTTCTACACGAGATCTGTATACAAATTTATATACAAAATTTTTCAAGTTCAAGGTTAAATAAATTTTCTGCTTGAACTCATTTTTTCTGAGTGGTAGTTAAATATAGCCAATTTTTGAGTTTAACGTTTATTTTGGGACGATCTTGTTTAAAGGGCCCTCTAAAAACTTCATCTTAGATCATTTTGATTCATTGTACATTGGTATTGGTTTAAAATTTTTTTTTAAATCATTTTGAGAGAAGTGCGTGAGTTTTAACATGCGTGTGTTTTTCATTATATTGTATGTCTTTCTTAAGCAGGAAGTTTTTTTTTCGTTATACGATTTTTGCCATTTGCCTTGTTTTAAATTTTTAATGGCCTTCATTTTGAATATTGACCTTTAAAAGTTTTTAGAATATTTTTTGTTTGAAGTTACTTCGATTCTTAGGTAACAATCTGGGTTTCAAATTAGAATGTCTCTAACAAAAAAATGTTTGCCATACTTAAGACTAAGATCACAAAAATGAAACTGGTTAGATTTTTAGATCTATAAGAAGTAAGACAAATTTAAAAGAGAACAAATATTTAAGATATAAATACAAAAAAACTATAAAAAAAGTTATGAAATCATTGAGGAGGAAAATGATATTCAAAAGAAATTTGTCACATTTGATGAGAAAATTGCCTAAAATTCAGTGGGAAATAAGGGAAATTTTCTTTATTTTACGTTTTGATTTTTAAATAAACAATTTTAACTTGTTTAAGGTCAAAAAATGCTAATAACGACATTTAACGTTATTAGCCAAAATAGTTAAAAAAGGCCATAACAGGTTTTGAATAAGCTTAAGTCATAAATATTAATGATTTAAAAGCATTTTCAGCTCAATTTTCCAATAACATCTTGTTTCGTTATAAGAAAGTTAAACAAAAATTGAGCGAAACCATTGATTAATATATCACAAATTTCGAAATAAATTAAATATAACTTTATTTTACGATTTAAGTCACAAAATTTACAATTTTCGTTCATTTAAACTGTAAAAACGCTAATAACGACTTTTAACGTTATTGGCCAAAACAGTTAAAAATGGCCATACATGTCAATTTATGAGTTAAAGCCATGAAAAACAATGATTTGAAAGAATTTAAAGTTCAGTTTTCCAATAACGACTTTTTACGTTATAAGAAAGCTAAGCAAAAATAGAACGAAAGCGTTAATTAATATGTCACATATCACAATATTCGCTATTAAATGATTTAAATCTTAAAATTTACAATTTTTGCTCACTTAAACTGTAAAAACGCTAATAACGATTTTTAACGTTATTGGCCAAATTAGCTAAAAATGGCATTAATTGTAAATGTATGAGCTTAAGCCATGAAAACTAATGATTTTATAGCATTTTAAGCTCAATTTTACAATAACGACTTTTTACGTTATAAGAAGGTTAAGCAAAAAATTTACCAAAAACTTTTATTTATATGTCAGATATTTTAAAATGAAGTTAATGTTGTTATTTTGATTTTTAAATCTTAAAATTTACAAATTTCGCTCACTTAAACTTTAAAAACGCTAATAACGACTTTTAACGTTATTGGCCAAAATAGACAAAAATGGGCATAATGGTCTATTTAAGAACTTAAGCTATTTATAACAATGATTTAAAAGCATTTTAAACTCAATTTTCCAATAACGATTTTTTACGTTATGGTCTGAGATGTTTATTTGCATGTCAAATATTTTGAAACTAAGAAATTTGCGTCATTTTATAAATAAAAATTCATAATTTTAATTGCATTTCCATTTTATTCAATAAAACTAATAACGACTTTGAACGTTATTAGCTATAATTACAATAAAAGTTATCTTAAACCTTCGTGTATCAGCTAAAACTATTAATATAATGGTTTAAAAGCATTTTAAGCTGAATTTTCTAATAACGACATTTAACGTTATAAGAAAACTCTTCCAAAAATTGCCTAGAATAGCCAAAATTATCTTTTTTGTCAGCTTTAACAAATGACGAAAATATTTTAAAAGCATTTCAAGGTACATTTTTTAATAACGGTATTTTACGTTATTAGAAAACTCAGCCATAAAATTACCTAAAACGTTTATAAACATTTCACATATTTCAAAATAAAGATATTTTAAGATTTGAATAAAAAAATTTTGCAGTTTTTCTTATTTAAAAAGAGCATTTTAAGACTATTTTTCTAATAACGAGATATTGCAATGCAACTAAAAATTCAGTTATATAAAAAGAAACCAGTTATTTTTTAGACAATTTAATAACTAGAATTTTTCATTTTATTTCAAACCAAATTTTCCTTATATCTTAGTGAACTTTTGTATTATTATTTGCAAAATAATTTACTCTTATTAGCTAAATTTTCTTACAATTTTGGAATTTTGGATTTTTTACTTAAACCTTAACAGAAAAAAGTTATTCACCCTAACCTAACAAATTTATTTTATTAATAACTCGAAAGCCTTTTGAGTTTTTTGAATAAAATTTGGTTTAAAAGTTCTTTACATTAAGAGAAATAATACGAAATTGTATTTTACTGAAAACATAATTCTTTCGAAATTATTGGAAACAGATATTTTTATTTAAATTCAAAATAATTTTTTTTATATCTTGAAGAGTTTTAAAGATATTTACTTGGAATTTTTTTTAATAATAAAATGATTTTTTTGAAAATTTAGGAATTACATTTTTTTTAAAAAATGAAAAAAAAAATTTATTCGCCCTAACCTCACTAAATTCTTTTTGTAATAACTCAGAAATCTTTTGAGCTTTTTTAGTGAAATTCAGTCTGTGATGTACTTAGGTTAAGGGCAATAATTGGAAAAATTAAAATTTTTTTTCCTAATATCTTACTAAGTTTTTGAGTTATTGACTTTAAATTTTTTGTAATAATAAAATTATTTTTTCGGAAATTAAGGAATTTAAAATTTTTTTAAGATATCCTAGGAGAAAAATTTTGTTCATCATAACCTCACTTAATTAATTATATAATATCTTAAAAACCTTTCGAGATTTTTAAAGTGAAATTTGATTTATGATGTACTTAGGTTAAGGGCAATAATTGAAAAAAATTAAAATTTTTTTTCCTAATATCTTACTAAGTTTTTGAGTTATTGACTTGAAATTTTTTGTAATAATAACATAATTTTTTCTTAAATTTTGGAATTTAATTTTTTTTAATAGAATCCAAGAGAAAAATTTTATTCGCCCTAACCTCATTTAATTCTTTTTGTAATAACTCTAAAATCTTTTGAGTCTTTGAAGTGAAATTCGGTTTGTAATGTACTTAGGTTAAAGCAATTAATTGGAAAATATTTCGTAGAATGAAACTCAATTCTTTCAATATTAAAATATTTCGAAAAAAAATGTATAAGAATATGTTCAAGATTTTCTGATAAGATTAGTTATTTTTGCAAGATATAAAGAAAATTACTGGTTATTAACAATATTTTTGAAAGCAATTAGTAGAAATTATTTCTATAATTATAAAAATGATAGCTTATTTTTAATTTATTGAAATAATAATGATGTTGACAAATATTTTGTTGTGTTTATGCTGACAAATTGTTATGATTATTTTATTTTAGGTATTTGACTTATAATCACCAAATTATCTGTTAATTTTGAAAACCTTTCCTAGCACCTCTGACGCCTTCCTCAAACTACAAAGCTTCTTGATTTATCAAAGGTGCTATGAGGGTTTTGTAGTATTTTTTTGTTGTTTTTTTTTAGAATGTTATAGTAATTTTATATTTATGTGGAATTATTAACATTATTCTTTTGTATTCTTTCGATTTTGGTATAAAAACAACTTAAGCAAAAAAAACCTCTACAAACTCATACATACCTTTACATATGGTAACTACCAACAACTACAACATGTTTTAAACAAACACGAACATTAATGTATAATGTACTGACGAAACGAACGAAAGAACACGAACCAGCAACATCGGTAATTGACCAGACCCGTAAAGTGAATGAACTCGTTCAATGTCAACGCGTAGTAGTTTTTTTTAGTGTTATTGTTGGTGTGATTATTTTTTTTTTCTTGTTATTTTTTTCCATAGCACTATCTCTCTCTCGACAACAACAACGAGAGAGATAAGTTTGAAAGTGTAGTTTTGTTTTAGTATATGTTTATGTATGTGTGTGCTATGTTTTCTATAGCAATTGGAAATGTTTGTATGGAATTTTATTGAGTTCTATTGAGCGTTTGTGTGTGTGTATGATTTTTAATGTGGGTCTGTTTTTCTTTAATAGCTCCTCTCATTTTTTGCCCGAGGGCCCCTTATTTTTTTTTTATTGTATTTGATGTTTATTTTTTTATTGTTTAGTATTATTTAATTTTACTTCCTACTTCGGGTTCTAAAGGAAAAAACAACAAAATATTAGTCATTAAATTTTATACCATAATAGACATTTCCACAGAAAAGTTCAAGATAGGAAGAAATTTCTTAAGCAAAATTGATAATAATAAAGGCTTTACTATAGAAAAGTTGACTAAAGGAAGACTTTACTAAAGAAAAGTTGACGAAAGAAAGACATTTCTATAGAAAAGTTGACTAAAGGAAGACTTTACTAAAGAAATGTTGACCAAAGGAAGACTTTTCTATGGAAAAGTTGACCAAAGGTAGACTTTTCTATAGAAAAGTTGACCAAAGGAAGACTTTACTATAGAAAAGTTGATCAAAGGAAGACTTTTCTATAGAAAAGTTGACCAAAGGAAGACTTTTCTATAGAAAAGTTGACCAAACCAAGACTTTTCTATAGAAAAGTTGACCAAAGCAAGACTTTTCTATAGAAAAGTTGATCAAAGGAAGACTTTTCTATAGAAAAGTTGACCAAAGGAAGACTTTTCTATAGAAAAGTTGACCAAAGGAAGACTTTTCTATAGAAAAGTTGACCAAAGGAAGACTTTTCTATAGAAAAGTTGACCAAAGGAAGACTTTTCTATAGAAAAATTGACCAAAAGAAGACTTTTCTATAGAAAAGTTGACCAAAGGAAGACTTTTCTATAGAAAAGTTGACTAAAGGAAGACTTTTCTATAGAAAAGTTGACCAAAGGAAGACTTTTCTATAAAAAAGTTGACCAAAGGAAGACTTTTCTATAGAAAAGTTGACCAAAGGAAGACTTTTCTATAGAAAAGTTGATCAAAGCAAGGCTTTTCTATAGAAAAGTTGACCAAAGCAAGACTTTTCTATAGAAAAGTTGACCAAAGCTAGACTTTTCTATAGAAAAGTTGACCAAAGGAAGACTTTTCTATAGAAAAGTTGACCAAAGGAAGACTTTTCTATAGAAAAGTTGACCAAAGGAAGACTTTTCTATAGAAAAGTTGACCAAAGGAAGACTTTTCTATAGAAAAGTTGACCAAAGGAAGACTTTTCTATAGAAAAGTTGACCAAAGGAAGACTTTTCTATAGAAAAGTTGACCAAAGGAAGACTTTTCTATAGAAAAGTTGACCAAGGGAAGACTTTTCTATAGAAAAGTTGACCAAAGGAAGACTTTTCTATAGAAAAGTTGACCAAAGGAAGACTTTTCTATAGAAAAGTTGACCAAAGGAAGACTTTTCTATAGAAAAGTTGAACAAAGGAAGACTTTTCTATAGAAAAGTTGAACAAAGGAAGACTTTTCTATAGAAAAGTTGACCAAAGGAAGACTTTTCTATAGAAAAGTTGACCAAAGGAAGACTTTTCTATAGAAAAGTTGACCAAAGGAAGACTTTTCTATAGAAAAATTGACCAAAAGAAGACTTTTCTATAGAAAAGTTGACCAAAGGAAGACTTTTCTATAGAAAAGTTGACCAAAGGAAGACTTTTCTATAGAAAAGTTGACCAAAGGAAGACTTTTCTATAGAAAAGTTGACCAAAGCAAGACTTTTCTATAGAAAAGTTGACCAAAGGAAGACTTTTCTATAGAAAAGTTGACCAAAGGAAGACTTTTCTATAGAAAAGTTGACCAAAGGAAGACTTTTCTATAGAAAAGTTGACCAAAGGAAGACTTTTCTATAGAAAAGTTGACCAAAGGAAGACTTTTCTATAGAAAAGTTGACCAAAGGAAGACTTTTCTATAGAAAAGTTGACCAAAGGAAGACTTTTCTATAGAAAAGTTGACCAAAGGAAGACTTTTCTATAGAAAAGTTGACCAAAGGAAGACTTTTCTATAGAAAAGTTGACCAAAGGAAGACTTTTCTATAGAAAAGTTGAACAAAGGAAGACTTTTCTATAGAAAAGTTGAACAAAGGAAGACTTTTCTATAGAAAAGTTGAACAAAGGAAGACTTTTCTATAGAAAAGTTGAACAAAGGAAGACTTTTCCATAGAAAAGTTGACCAAAGGAAGACTTTTCTATAGAAAAGTTGACCAAAGGAAGACTTTTCTATAGAAAAGTTGACCAAAGGAAGACTTTTCTATAGAAAAGTTGACCAAAGGAAGACTTTTCTATAGAAAAGTTGACCAAAGGAAGACTTTTCTATAGAAAAGTTCACCAAAGGAAGACTTTTCTATAGAAAAGTTCACCAAAGGAAGACTTTTCTATAGAAAAGTTCACCAAAGGAAGACTTTTCTATAGAAAAGTTCACCAAAGGAAGACTTTTCTATAGAAAAGTTCACCAAAGGAAGACTTTTCTATAGAAAAGTTCACCAAAGGAAGACTTTTCTATAGAAAAGTTCACCAAAGGAAGACTTTTCTATAGAAAAGTTCACCAAAGGAAGACTTTACTATAGAAAAGTTGATCAAAGGAAAACTTTACTATAGATAAGTTAACCAAAGGAAGACTTTCGAAAATGCGATTTTCTCAAATTTAACTAAAAACTGTTCTCTAAACTTTAACAGAATATTCTCGAATTTCCTCTTATTTTTCCGTTTGCATTCAAAAGAGGGTGGTCTTTGTTATGAAACTTCCTCTTCAACATCCATTTAAGTACTTATATACTACACCCTCTCTTATATACTAACAGATACATAACATTTACAACTAGGGCCATAAACTTTATGTATGTCATCTCTTTAAATATATAGAATTTTTTGCGCTCAGCTGCATTTAGCAGCAGCAGGCAGCAGCAAAACTCGAGTTGAATGACCGATAATGCACTTGAAAGTTATTGTAACATATAGAAATTTTTACATTACTCGCACTTAACAGACTCATTCGAATGGAACTGGGCCAGGAGGGGGATAAGGAGGAAGTGAATATTAAAGGAAATAAAATATAGAGAATAATTGCAAATAAAGTTTTGTTAGGAATGTCTTTCTATCTGTAGCTTTTCTACAGAAGTGTTGGCCTTTCGTCAACTTTTCTATAGAAATGTTGGCCTTTTGTCAACTTTTTTATAGAAATGTTGTTCTTTCGTCAACTTTTCTATAGAAATGTTGTCCTTTGGTCAGCTTTTCTATAGAAATGTTGGCCTTTCGTCAACTTTTCTAAAATAGTTATACTTTGGTCAACTTTTCTATAGAAAAGTTTGCCTTTCGTCAACTTTTCTATAGAAATGTTGTACTTTGGTCAACTTTTCTATAGAAATGTTGTCCTTTGGTCAACTTTTCTATAGAAATGTTGGCCCTTGGTCAACTTTTCTATAGAAATGCTGTTCTTTGGTCTACTTTTTTATAGAAATGTTGTCCTTTGGCCAATTTTTCTATAGAAAAGTTGTCCTTTGGTCAACTTTTCTATAAAAGTGTTGTCCCTTGTTCATCTTTTTTATAGAAATATTGTGAATTAGTCAACTTTTTTATAGAAATGTTGGAGTTTGTTCAACTTTTCTACAGTAATGTTGGAGTTTGTTTAACTTTTCTATAGAAATGTTGTCCTTTGGTTAATTTTTCGATAGAAATGTTGTCATTTGGTCAACTTTTCTATAGAAATGTTGTCCTTTGGTCAACTTTTCTATAGAAATGTTGTCCTTTGGTCAACTTTTCTATAGAAATGTTGTCCTTTGGTCAACTTTTCTATAGAAATGTTGTCCTTTGGTCAACTTTTCTATAGAAATGTTGTCCTTTGGTCAACTTTTCTATAGAAATGTTGTCCTTTGGTCAACTTTTCTATAGAAATGTTGTCCTTTGGTCAACTTTTCTATAGAAAGGTTGACCTTTGGTCAACTTTTTATAGAAATGTTGTCCTTTAGTCAACTTTTTTATAGATATGTTGTCCTTTGCTCAACTTTTCTATAGAAATGATGTCCTTTGCTCAGCTTTTCTGAAGAAATTTTGTTCTTTAGTCAACTTTTCAATAGAAATATTGCCCTTTCGTCAACATTTCAATAGAAATCTTGTTCCTTCGTCTATACTTCTATAGAATTATTATCCTTTCTTCAACTTTTCTATAGAAATGTTGTTTTACGTCAACTTTTCTATAGAATTGTTGTCCTCTGGTCAAGTTTTCTATTAAAATGTTGTTCTATGGTAAATTTTTCTGTAGAAATGTTGGTCCTTTCATCCACTTTTCTAAAGAAATCTTGTCCATTCTTCAACTTTTCTTTGGAAATATTGGTTTTCGGTCAACTCTTCTAGAGAAATTCCTAATTTCTTTCAATAGAAATGATTTAATTTATCACTTTTTTAATAAAAATTGAACAAAATTTTATATATTTCCTTAAATTAATACGAAAATTATGTCTATTAAAATTTTTTTTCCAATTTTTTTTTACAATTTAAAGTTCTATGAACAAAATTTCTTATTTATTGTCAGTTTACTTTTATTTTTGGTACTTTACTTTTTCTATAAATCTTTGCTGCAGAGCCAAAAATACATAAAGATGTCTTTTTTATCTTTTATATTATGTATAAATTTCATTTGAGTTGAATGACCGAAAATGCACTTGAATTTCTTTTGTGAAATTTTCCTTTTACCCACTTGCTTTTTTGTATAGTTTTATTTTTTAGGGGTTGCTAACATATAAAATTTCCCCAAAATGTTTTTTTTTTTGGTATTTCAGTCTTAGTAAAAGAACAATAAAAATTTCTAAACATTTGAAAATAAACCCCCTTTTTCTCAAAACGACGGACGACACACTCACACTCTTAGGCAGACAGACAGACTGAATTCTGGAAAAGAAAAAAATATTTTTACTATTTAATGGTTTAACATATTTTTGTTGTTGTTTGAACGTTTTACAATACAAAAAGTTCATTGCACTTTGCAATTTAGGTCAACAACCTTAAATCAGCATAATTGCAGGCGTAAGTGTGTAACTCTGATGGTGGATGTGTGTGTGTGTGTATAAATAAATATCTTATATACATAAATGTATTGCTTTATTTAGGTTAAGACCAGGCAGGGATGAATACCATTTACCCAACATTTAAGTTTCTACACACCGAAATACTCACACTCTAGCTCTTGAACGCATTGAAAAGAACAAAAAAATAATGGCATAAAAACAGAAAAAACTCATACTTTTGCATGAACAAACATTTATTGCAATTTTTATCTCTAGTTTTTAGTTATACTCAGAGAGTGAGAGAGCTATTTTGGTTTCCGTTAGCTAAGAGATACATTTTTTTTATTTATTCTGATATTTTCTATAGCCTACTTTTAGTTGTTAAATATATGTGTATATCTATTTCTTTAGCCCCTAAGGTAGGCTTTGGTTTTTGTAAACATTTTAAAATCAAAGATCTTTTCTAGTAAAAATAGGCTATAAAATTGTTTTTTCTTTGCTAAAGCTTTTATTTTTAATGACGTCAATCTAAACAAAAGCTTTTTATATTCAAAGCTTTTTTTTTATTGTTTTTCTCTAAAGTTTATTGCCTTTATTTTAATTGAACAAAATGTATAGCAATACAACAGATTCATAACAACAAAATTGAATAGCAAAATAAAGTAGCAACAAAATTATTTAAAGCACAACAAAAAAAAAGTAATTGACAAGTACGAAGTTGATTGTATTTTATGTAGGTTGAGGTAAAATTGTTAGTAATTTTTTTTTCGAAAAAAAACACATTTCATTTAATGTCGTCGCTTTTAAATTGTTATTGTTGAAAATTATTGAAAAAAAAAAAATACAAATTTTAAACATTTATTTGAAATCGACAAAAAAATACTTAATCAATTAGAAAAATTCAAAGCAAAATGTTAAACAAATCTTTTGAAGTCGATAGAAAATTTAAAAAATTAAAAAAAAAACTAATAAATAAATTAAAAACTTTCAACTTTTTTATAGAAAAGTCTTCCCAAAGTAAACTTTTCTTCAGAAATGACCGCTAAAAGTCAACTTTTCTATGGAAAAAGTCCTCAAAACTTGAACCTTTCTATAGAAATGTTCTACTAAAGTGCTAATAACGTGAACTTTTCTATAGAAAAGTTCTCCAAACATCAACTTTTATATATGTAGAAAAGTCTTCCTTTCTTCAACTTTTCTATAGAAAAATTTTCCTTACGTCAACTTTTCTATAGAAAAATCTTCCATACGTCAACTTTTCTATAGAAAGATCTTCCTTACGTCAATTTTTCTATAGAAAAATATTTTTCTATAGAAAAATATTCCTTACGTCAATTTTTTTATAGAAAAATTTTCCTTACGTCAATTTTTCTATAGAAAAATTTTCCTTACGTCAATTTTTCTATAGAAAAATTTTCCTTACGTCAATTTTTCTATAGAAAAATTTTTCTATAGAAAAATTTTTCTATAGAAAAATTTTCCTTACGTCAATTTTTCTATAGAAAAATTTTCCTTACGTCAATTTTTCTATAGAAAAATTTTCCTTACGTCAATTTTTCTATAGAAAAATTTTCCTTACGTCAATTTTTCTATAGAAAAATTTTCCTTACGTCAATTTTTCTATAGAAAAATTTTCCTTACGTCAATTTTTCTATAGAAAAATTTTCCTTACGTCAACTTTTCTATAGAAAAATCTTCCTTACATCAACTTTTCTATAGAAAAATCTTCTTTACATCAACTTTTCTATAGAAAGATCTTCTTTACATCAACTTTTCTATAGAAAAATTTTCCTTACGTCAATTTTTTTATAAAAAAATTTTCCTTACGTCAATTTTTCTATAGAAAAATTTTCCTTACGTCAATTTTTCTATAGAAAAATTTTCCTTACGTCAATTTTTCTATAGAAAAATTTTCCTTACGTCAACTTTTCTATAGAAAAATCTTCTTTACATCAACGTTTCTATAGAAAAATTTTCCTTACGTCAATTTTTTTTATAGAAAAATTTTCCTTACGTCAACTTTTCTATAAAAAAATTTTCCTTACGTCAATTTTTCTATAGAAAAATTTTCCTTACGTCAATTTTTCTATAGAAAAATTTTCCTTACGTCAATTTTTCTATAGGAAAATTTTCCTTACGTCAATTTTTCTATAGAAAAATTTTCCTTACGTCAACTTTTCTATAGAAAAATCTTCTTTACATCAACGTTTCTATAGAAAAATCTACTTTACATCAACTTTTCCATAGAAAAATTTTCCTTACGTCAATTTTTTTATAGAAAAATTTTCCTTACGTCAACTTTTCTATAAAAAAATTTTCCTTACGCCAATTTTTCTATAGAAAAATTTTCCTTACGCCAATTTTTCTATAGAAAATTTTTTCTTACGTCAACTTTTCTATAAAAAAATCTTCCTAACATCAACTTTTCTATAGAAAAGTCTTTCTATCGCAAAAGAATCACATAAAACTGGCTATTATATCAATTTCTGCAAAAATTATATAATAACGACTTTTAACGTTATTAACTATTTTTGCTAAAAATGGCAAAAAACTGCAAAATATTCATTAAAATATAAAACTTTATGATTTAAAGTTATTTTTGATAAAATTTAACAATAACGACTTATTGTGAGTTTTCGTCAGAAATAGCCTAAAATTTGTTAATTATAATTAAGAAATGTTGAATCTAATATTAAAAGAACAATTTGAGCTAAATTTAGCAATAACGAGTTAGTTATTTTTAATAAAATTAAACAATAACGACTTATTTCGTTATTGAGAATTGTCGTTAGAAACAGACACAAAATGTTAATTATAATTAAAAAATGTTAAGTCTGATATTAAAAGACCAATTCAAGCTAAATTTAGCAATAACGACTTTTTTCGTTATTAGTAATTTGTAAAATAAATAACTTAAACATTAAAATAATGGGTTTCTTATGATTTTTGGTCAACTCTACTTAAAAACTATAGTTTTTTTTGGAATTCTCAAAATTTTCAAATAACGTATTTTAACGTTATTAACTTTTTTAAGGAATTTTTGGTCAACTCTGCTTTAAAAATTGTATATTTTTTTTGGAATTCTCAAAATTTTCAAATAACGTATTTTAACGTTATTAACTTTTTAAAGAAACTTTTTGAAGTTTTCTGGCAAATTATGAAGTTTTATGTATTTCTGAGGGTTTTTGGATTTTAATAAAATTTTGCAATTACGTTATTTAGCGTTATAAGCTTTAAAGGTTAAGTTATAGCATTTTATTTTAAATTATAGATGTTTTATAGACTTAAGTGAGATTACGTTTAGTTTTATTAAACTAATTTATGAAATCGACATAATTTTCCAAATAACTTTCTTAACGTTATTAACATTTTAAGGCTAACTACTAAAGTTTTTGAAAAATTATAGAGTTTTATGTATTTTTAAGTGTTTTAAAAAAACTTGCTTGTAATTTTTAAGGATTTTGATTATTTTTAGTAATAACGATTTTTAACGTTATTAGCTTTTGAGGGTTAATTATAGGATTTAACTTTTTAATAACGATGTCTTATCAGTTCTTGTGAAATTTCCTTTAAAATTTTGTAAAATTATCATATTTTTGCAATAACGTTTTAACGTTATTAGCTTTTTAATAAAAATTTTGCAAGTTTTTTAGAAAATTGTTAAGTTTTATGTAATTTTTAAAGCTTTTTGTAAAATTAGCTTTTTCTGTTTTGGATTTTATTAAATTTTCGTAATAACGTTTTTTCACGTTATTAACTTTTGAAGGCAAGTTATATGTGTTTTATGGAAATTTAAACAATTTTTTAGTATTTTTGAGGATTTTAAAGAATTTTGCTTATATTTTTGGGGGATTTCAGTTAAGTTTTGAAAATTTTTGTTAAATTTTATATATTTCTAATAACGTTTTTTAACGTTATTAACTTTTTAAGGCAAGTTATGGGATGTTTTATGGAAAACTAAACAGTTTTTAGTATTTTTAAAAAAGTTTGCTTAACATTTTCTGGGATTTCATTTAAGTTTAGCAATAACGTTTTTTAACGTTATTGGCTTTTAAGTGTAAATACTGGATTTTTAATGTATAACATCAGTGTTTAATGAATTTTATTAGAATTTTCTTTGAAATGATGTAATTTTTTGTGAAATTTTCAAATATTTTCAATAACGCTTTTTAACGTTATTAACTTTTAAAGGCAAGTTATGGATGTTTTATGAAAAACTAAACAGTTTTTAGTATTTTTTAAGGCTTTTAAAGAAATTGGATTATAGTTTTTCTTAGTTTCAATTAAGTTTTGCAATAACGTTTTTCAACGTTATTAGCTTTTAAGGCTCACTTATGGTATTTTGCTTTATAATATGTTTGTTTTATGAATTCTAATTAAATTTTCTTTAAAATTATTGGACTTTTTGTTGAATTTTATATATTTTTAATAACGATTTTTAACGTTATTAACTTTTAAGGACAAAATATGGTAGTTTTCTGAATTTCTAGTGAATTTTTGTGAAATTTACTGAGAACTTATAAATTTTCTGAGGAAGTTTTTAAGATTTTTTAATAACGTTTTAGACGTTATTAGCTTTTTAAGCCTAATTAAAGCAGATTTAAGGAAAATTAAAAGGTTTTATGTATTTTTGTGTAATTGTAGGGAACTTAATTGTAATTTTTCAAGATTTTTGTTTAAGAATTTCTAAGCTTTCTTAAGATATTTTGAAATAGATTTTACCAAATGACCCTCACCCCAAAATGAAACAAAAACCCCAAAAAATTTTCTTTTCTTTGAAATTATAACAAATACTTTCACATTTCGGCAGCAAACAATGGAAACAAAATTATTTGCTAAAAGTACTAACAAAACTAAGAATTTTCCTAGGAAAGAGGGTGAAGAGGTAGTGTTTCTCCCTCACTTTTCTGCTTTTACTTGGATTTCATAAGTAGCATTTCAGGAGTTGAATAACCCAAATTTGGGTCATGTCAATCTCTCGTCTTACAACGTTATAAGGGTTGTTAAAGGTTTTTAAACTTGGAGTGGATGTTTTGGCATGAATTGGTGTTGTTGCACTCTTGTTTTTGTTTTCTTGTTAGTATTTTGTGGCAATTATAAATTTTTGAACAAAACTAAAATTGAAATGATTATTAAAATTTGCCAAGGCAAAATGTTTTAGTTTTTGGAAAATTATCGTAAATTACCAAAAAAAAAAAAAAATTTTTTAGCTTGAAGTTGTTTTAGCTTTTAACAAATTTGGTTTAGATTTTCAAATTATTCTAAGAGCAGCTGCATTTTGTAAAAAAAAAAACAAAAAAATCTGAATTTCAAACATTAATTCGCTTTTGCCTTAACATAAGTGAAGTGAATGGCTGGTGGCTTGGCTTGGCTTGGCTGTTTGAATGACTAAAAATGTACTCGTATAAGTATTTATTTATAAGTAATTTTTAGATTTTTTGCTTTTGCTGTTTTAAGTTTTTTGTAAGTTTACAATTGTAAAAGATAGATTTGCAGCCAGCCATCGAAACAAGCAGTAGGTTAGTTCATTGCACTATGCCCTCGCCCCAGATTTAGAGCAACAACATTAAATGTTGAGTTAGTAGTAGCATGTAGCTGCAACAACAGCAGCAGTAGCAGCAACAAGACTAGTTAACATTAGCTTTAGCAACAGCCCCTTGAAACAAAAAGACAAATACTCATTTTTTTGTGTTGTTTAAAACTCAAGTAATATGATTTCAAAAATTATTTTTTTTCCAAATTTTTATCGGTTAGGCGATTATTAAACAATTATAACAAACTTAACAAAATTTATATCAAATAATATTTTCAAATTATCCAAAACACTCCTTCAAAGTCTGGGCAAAAAGAACATTTTTTTTTTTCTTAAAAAGTTTTAAACAAAAAATTTACTTGATTTGAATACCTTGAAATACATAATGATTTAAATTAACAAAAAAATAACAAATTTATATTGCAATAAATAAAAATTATTGCATAATTATTAAAACAAAATTATAGATAATTAGCAAATAAAAAAATAAAAAATATATAAAATATACAACATTTTTAATAATCTACAAACATTTTTAATACAATTTGTTATCAATTTTAAAGCTGATTATTACACATTAGCTAAGAAATCAAAATTTCCCAAAAAACTTCCCTAATTTGCCCAAAAAAGCCAATAACGTTAAAAAACGTTATTGCAAAAATTTCTTGAAATTAAGAAAACTACAAGGAAAAAAGCTTTTCAGGCCCTAAGGAACCTTCATGACACATAATAATTAAGAAAAACATATTGCCTTGGCTAAAAAAGCCAATAACATTAAAAAACGTTATTAAAAATTATTTAAAATTTCCCAAAAATTTCTCACTTTTGAAGAAAATTTCACCTTATTTCATTAAGCATTACAATTTTCCAAAAATATCCTATAATTAGGCTATAAATGCTAATAACATTAAAAAACGTTATTGCAAAAACTTTCTGAAATTATTTAAAATTTAAAGAAACCAGCTTAGAAGGCCCTAAGAAACCTTCATAACAAATTATAAACAAGAAAAATTTATTATATTGGCAGATAAAGCCAATAACTTTAAAAACGTTATTAAAAATTATTTAAAATTTCCAAAAGATATTACAATTTAAAATAAAATTTCAATGTATTTCATTTGACATCAAAATTTTTCAGAAATATCCTATAATTAAGCTGTAAAAGCTAATAACGTTAAAAAACGTTATTGCAAAAATTTCTTGAATTTAAGAAAAATATAAAGAAATTAGCTTAAAAGGCCCTACGAAACCTTTTTAACAAATAATAATCAAGAAAAATTTATTGTCTTGGCTAAAAAAGCATTAAAAAAACGTTATTAAGAAACGTTATTAAGAATTATACAAATTTCGTAAAAGTATTAAAATTCAAAAGAAAATTTCATTTAATTTAATTAGACATCAAAATTTTCCTAAAACATAACATAATTAAGCTATAAAAGCTAATAACGTTCAAAAACGTTATTGCAAAAATGCTCAAAATCAAGAAAATTTCAAAACAAACTTCTTTAAAGGTCCTAAGAAACCTTTAAAATTAATTATTTTCCAAAAATGTCCATTATTTCAGCAGGAAAAGCCAATAACATTTAAAAACGTTATTAAAAATAATTCAAAATTTCCCAAAAGTATTAATATTTAAAAGAAAATTTCTCTTAATTTCATTAAACATCAAAATTTTCCTAAAACATCCTATAATTAAGCTATAAAAGCTAATAACGTTGAAAAACGTTATTGCCAAAAATGCCCAAAATCAAGGAAATTTCAGAGCGGACTTCTTTAACGGTCCTAAGAAACCTTTAAAATTAATAATTTTCAAAATATTTCCATTATTTTAGCTAAAAAAATTAAATAACATTAAAAAGCGTTATCAGAATTTGTTTAAAAGTTCAGAAAAACTTTATAATTTTCAAAGTAATATAAGTAAGAAACATTGTGTTAAAAAACCCCATCTAATTTTAAGCGATTTCGAGCAATTTTTGCAATAACGTTCTTTTACGTTATTAGCTTTAATAGCTTAATTATATGTTATTCAGCAAAATTTTGATGTTTGTTGCATTTTCTTTTTAATTTACTTTAAAATTGTAATAAATTAATGGAGTTTTTCTAATTTTCTAATAACGCCTTTTATCGTTGTTGGGGTTTTTTGTTGAGTTAATAAAATTTTATGTCAAAAAAGACATTTTTAAACTTTTTACGAAACATTTAGGCAATTATTTTCTAATATTTTTTGATTTACGAATTTTTTGTAATTTCAAGCAATTTTTGCAATAACGTTATATCACGTTATTAGCTTCCATAGCTTAATTATGTGTCATTTAACAAAATTTTGATGTTTATTGCGTTTTCTTTTTTATTTACTTTAAAATTGTAATAAATTACTAGAATTTTTTAAACTTTCTAATAACGCCTTTTAACGTTATTGAAGTTTTCTGCTGAGTTCATAAAATTTTTTGGGGAAATTATGCAATTATTTTAAAATATTTCTTGATTTAGGGATTTTTTTGTGATTTCATACAATTTTTGCAATAACGTAGTTTCACGTTATTAGCTTAATTATGCGTTATTTTAGCCTAATTTGGATATCTTTTGATTCTTTTTCAAAATCTGCTTTCAAATTGTAAGAAAGAGTTTTTCCAATTTTCTAATAACGCTTTTTAACGTTATTGGGCTTTTCAGTTGAGTTATTAAAACTTTATGGAAAACAAGGTATTTTAAGGCTTTATACAAAAGATTTATATAATTATTTTCTAAAATTTCTTGACTTAAGGAATTTTTTGTAATTTCAGGCAATTTTTGCAATAACGTTATTTCACGTTATTAGGTTTTATAGCTTAATTATGCGTTATTTAACGGAAATTTGATGTCTGTTGAATAATTTCGATATTTTCTTTGAAATTGTAATAAACTAGTAAAATTTTTTCAATCTTCTAATAACGCCTTTAAACGTTATTGGGTTTTTATGCTGAGTTAATAAAATTTTATGGGAAAAAAGGCATTTTTAGGCTTTCTACGAAACATTTAGGCAAATATTTTCTAATGTTTCTTGATTTTGAGCACTTTTTGCAATAACGTTTTTTAACGTTATTAGCTTTTAAAGCTTAATGAAAGGATTTTAGAAAAATATTTGAAGGCTTTGTAAATGTATATAAAATTTTCTTTTTATTTATGTAAAAAAATTTGTTTTTTTAGTGTTTTTAATAACTTTTTTTTAAGTTATAAAATTTTTACGGAAATTTTTTTTTAGAAAAAATTTTTTTTTCTATATTTTAACTTTTGGATATTTTGAATACTTTCTTATGTTTAATGTGACCCTATTTGATTATTTAGCTTTTCATTTTTACCGCCTTTTCTAGAAATTCTTGGTAACCCCCCATTCCTCTTAATCTTTTTTTTTCATCCTCTTTTATGTTTGTGCTAATACTAATGGGAGCTAAGTTTTTTTTTGTTCTGATGCAATATTCCCATTTTACTTTATAGATTTAGTTGTATGTTTGATATTCTATGATGTCAACGACCTATTGGAGGCAGCAATGAAAGTACCGTAGCTTACTCGTAGAGCTCTGCCTCAACAAAGTGCAATGACTTTCATTTCATGCCTATAGTTTCCAGCTTCCCTCCTAAATACCTCTGGCTCCTCTTGCTCTTCTCTCTCTTTCTTGCTGTCACTATTCCTGTAAAAACTTCTACTATAAACTATTTGCAATGGAATAGAACAAAAAAACGTGTAGTAGTAGTAAAATGCATATAAATATAACTGAACTCATTAAAACTTATGTTTTTTTTTTTTCATTGTTGTAAAAACCCAGAGAAAGAGCAAGTATTTGAGAGCAATGTAAAAGATAGAGAGAGAGTAAAAATAAAATAGTTTACTTATACGCAGCCCGAGTTCTTTTTTAGAGCCAAAAAGAACCTATTTTAAAACAGGAAGATGTGCTACTAACTAAATTATTATGATAATTATCGTGGAAAAGCAGATAATGATGAACATATTTGCACGCATACTTTTACTCTAAACTCATGCTCTCTTCCCCCTGTTACTCTCCTGTGGGTTCTCTTATCTCTGAAAGCAGTTTTCCCATCATGTGAGTGTGTGTAGTCATGTATTTAGCCAACTTCTAGAAACGGTCAATGACTTTTGCAAATGCAAAAAAATAGTATAAAAACTATCATCATTTTTATTTAGTTTTAAACTAAAACTGCATTTCTTTTCCTCTCTCCCCCCCTCACTCTATCACTCTCTATCATACTCCTCTCACTAGAGTATACTTCTAGGGGATTTTTCTAGATTTTTTTGTTTGTTTGAGTTAAAAATTATTCTATGAACTCCTCTTTTTTTCTTGCTAATATTCTAAATGTGGTTATGTGTAAGTTAGAGTTAATGTGTGTGTATGTAAGTGTTTCTTTGAGGTATATGTGTGAGTGTGTGTGTTTATGTGCAATTTATAAGGTTATTGGCTTCTTTAACTTGATTGCATGTTAGCAAAAAAAAAAACACTAAAAAAAGCTTGTAACTCTTCTTCATTTCTCTCTAAAGTGCAAAGCACTTTTTCCTGTATTTAATTCTAATTCTAATATTTTCCTAATATCACACGAAGAGGAATTTATTTATATAAATTAGGAAAAACTTAAAATTCTTTAAAATAATACCCAAATTATCTCTTAAAAAAGACTTTAAGTTAATATTGATTTAAAAAAAAGAATACTCTATAATTACCAAAGTTTTCTAGTTTTTTATAGAAAAAATTGATCAGTGATCAAGTTTTTATAGAAAAAGTTGATCAGTGATCAAGTTTTTATAGAAAAAGTTGATCAGTGATCAAGTTTTTATAGAAAAAGTTGATCAGTGATCAAGTTTTTATAGAAAAAGTTGATCAGTGATCAAGTTTTTATAGAAAAAGTTGATCAGTGATCAAGTTTTTTTTTAGAAAAAGTTGATCAATGATCAAGTTTTTTTTAGAAAAAGTTGATCAATGAACAAGTTTTTATACAAAAAGTTGATCAATAAACAAGTTTTTATACAAAAAGTTGATCAATGAACAAGTTTTTATAGAAAAAGTCGATCAGTGATCAAGTTTTTATAGGAAAAGTTGATCAGTGATCAAGTTTTTATAGAAAAAGTTGATCAGTGATCAAGTTTTTTTTAGAAAAAGTTGATCCGTGATCAAGTTTTTTTTAGAAAAAGTTGATCAATGAACAAGTTTTTATACAAAAAGTTGATCAATAAACAAGTTTTTATACAAAAAGTTGATCAATGAACAAGTTTTTATAGAAAAAGTTGATCAGTGATCAAGTTTTTATAGAAAAAGTTGATCAGTGATCAAGTTTTTATAGAAAAAGTTGATCAGTGATCAAGTTTTTATAGAAAAAGTTGATCAGTGATCAAGCTTTTATAAAAAAAGTGGATCACTGATCAAGTTTTAATAGAAAAAGTGGATCACTGATCAAGTTTTTATAGAAAAAGTTGATCAGTGATGCAGGTTTTTATAGAAAAAGTTGATCACTGATCAAGTTTCTATAGAAAAATTTGATCAGTGATCAAGTTTTTATGGAAAAAGTTGATCAATGATCAAGTTTTTATAGAAAAAGTTGATCAATGATCAAGTTTTTATAGAAAAAGTTGATTAATGATCAAGTTTTTATAGAAAAAGTTGATAAACTTTTTCTGTAAAAACTTGTTCACTGATCAACTTTTTCTATAAAAATTTGATTTTGATATTTCATCACTGATCAAACTTTTTATTATAAATTTTTATTTTTTTAATTAATTTAATTTTTTTTTAATTCTTTTCTTGCAGGTACGTACTCCCTTAATTGGTTAACAGAAGGTAACAGTTTTTATATAAATTCTAATGATTTTATACCAAAAATGCTTGAAATTGAAATCAGGTAAGGATGTTTCATAGAAGATCAATACCGACTTTTTGACACCCTTCAATACTAAGTTCAAATATCATAATAAGAAATTTTTGAAAATTTTTTATATAAATAAGAAATTTTTGAAAATTTTTTATATAAATAAGAAATTTTGGAAAAATTTCCTATAAAAATAAGAAATTTTTGAAATATTTCCTTAAAAATAAGAAATTTTTGAAAAATTTCCTATAAAAATAAGAAATTTTTGAAAAATTTCCTATAGAATAAAAAATTTTTGAAATATTTTATATAAAAATAAGAAATTTTTGAAAATTTTCTTCTAAAAAAATAAGAAATTTTGAAAATTTTCTTATAAAAATAAAAAATTTTTGAAAAATTTCTTATAAAAATAAGAAACTTTCGAAAAATTTCCTATAAAAATAAGAAATTTTTGAAAAATTTCCTATAGAATAAAAAATTTTTGAAATATTTTATATAAAAATAAGAAATTTTTGAAAATTTTCTTCTAAAAAAATAAGAAATTTTGAAAATTTTCTTATAAAAATAAAAAATTTTTGAAAAATTTCTTATAAAAATAAGAAACTTTGGAAAAATTTCCTATAAATTTTTGAAAAATTTCTTATAAAAAATTAAAAAATAAAAATATGTTAGAAAATTTTCTTCAAAAATTAAGAAATTTTTAAAAAATATTTTTAAAAAATAAGAAATTTTTGAAAAAATTCCCGTAAAATTAAGAATTTTTGAAGAATTTCGTATAAAAATAAGAAACTTTTGAAAAATTTACTATAATTTTTTGAAAAATTTCCTATCAAAAATTAAAAAATAAAAATATATTTGAAAATTTTCTTCAAAAATTAAGAAATTTTTAAAAAATATTTTTAAAAAATAAGAAATTTTTAAAAAATTTCCCGTAGACTAAGAATTTTTGAAAAATTTTGTATAAAAATAAGAAATTTTTGAAAAATTAAAAAAAATAAGAAATTTTTGAAAAATTTATTGAAAAAATATAAATTTTTGAAAATTTTCTTAAAAAAATAAGAAATTTTTGAAAAATTTCTTATGAAAATAAGAAATTTTTGAAAAATTTCTTGAAAAAACAAGAAGTTTTTTAATTTTTTTTTTATATTTTTTAATGAGTAATTATTTCAAAATTTCTTATAAAATCATACAATTTTTGAAAATCTTATAAAAATAAGAAATTTCTATTTTTATTTTAAAGAAAAAAATAAGAAATTTTTGAAAATTTTCTTAAAAAATAAGAAATTTTTGAAAATTTTCTTAAAAAATAGGAAATTTTTGAAAAATTTCTTAAAAAATAAGAAATTTTTGAAAAATTTCTTAAAAAATAAGAAATTTTTTAAAAATTTCTTAAAAAATAAGAAATTTTTGAAAATTTTCCTATAAAAATTTGAAAATTTTGAAAAATTTCCTATAAAAGTTGGAACATTTTTAAAAAATTTTCTATAAGATTTAGAAAATTTTCTCATAATTTTAGAGCTTAGTGACAAATCACTTGGTTTTAATATGTTTTTTTCCAAATCTTGTTGTATTTTTTTTTTTTTTTTTTTTGAACAAAATGTCATTATAAATTTTTGTTTAAAATTTATTTTTATCGTTTTTTTTTTGTCTTACTACCCAAAAACCTTTTTTTGTTCAAAACACCTCTTTTTAACGCCTGTCATAATCAATTTTGTTCGTTTTTCAACAAAATTAAAATAGAATGTCACTTTATGTTCAAGTCATGTGAAACAATTTTAACCTAAATTTTGAGAGTTTTTTTTCAAATCAAAAATCTTTTTTTTTTTCGGTTGAATACAAAATTTAATAATGTTTAGCAAAAATGTAAAGGCAATAAATAAAAATTAAATAAAAATTAAGCAAAAAGTTTTTTTTTATGTAGAACTAGACTAATATGTAAAACGGCATTAAGGCCTTAATATAAATTGAAAAATTTTCGTTAGTTTGTTCACAAAGATTATAGAATAGAATAGCCTTCAAAATAAACGTCTTGTTAACTGGTACAATCACCCAAAAAAAAAAAAAAAAAAAGACAGACTGAAATAAACAATCAATAACCTCCACTTGAATTCAATAGAATTGACTTGACTAATGCTCACAAACTGACAGACAGACGGATGGACGGACGTAAAGACAGACATTTAAAAGGACGGACATACCCCAAGTTATTGACTCAAAATCTCATTTTATTGCAAATTTTCTAAATAAATTTTAAACAAAACGTCTTAAATACAATTTTTTTAATTCTGTGAAAAAAAAATGTTTTTTTCAAAAAAACTAAAACGTGACTTTAGCTCTAGAATTGGGTGCGTCTAAAATGGAAAAATTCTGTAAAATTTATAACAAAAAAAAAAAACTCAAACTATGATATTTTCAAATTTACAATTGATTTAGATTTTTCAAAGACTTTTGTCTTCTAGTTTTTTTTTCAAACATTTACAAAAAAATTTGCATTTTTGACGGCACCATTGCGATTTTTTTTTTTCGTAAACGTAACGAGCTAAAATAAATTTAATTTAATTTACTTAAGAAAAATATCTAAAACACAATCATTTATACTTTTATACTTACGACTGACTACATTTGCTTTAGCTTTCAAATTTAAATTTCAAGATTTTTTCTTGTTTCTGTTTTCCAAGTCTAGAGAATTGTGCATAAAATTGAATGCAGTAAGAACATGTGTATAATATAATGATTTAGAAGTCAACTACCGCAGAAATCATTCACCTCAAAAGAGTTCATAAGCTTTTTTTTTTTTTGAAAAAGCAAAAAAACACAACTAGAGACGAAAAACTTAAAATTTAAAGAAAAATTCCAAAAATCCAACAGAAATTTCATCATAAGATCAAAACTATGATCATTTTAAATAAATCTTGATGAGTGCAAAACTTGATTAATGATCAAAGCTTTTTATCAAAACTTGATCAATGATCAAAGTTTTCTATAGAAACCTGATCACTGATCAAAAGTTTTCTATAAATTTATGATCACTCATCATAATTTTCTACAAATTATTGATGACTGATCAAAGTTTTTCATAAAATTGTGATCAATGATAAATATTTCTTTTAAACTGCGATCACTGATCTAAGTAAAACTATGATCACTGATACAAGTTTTTCATGAAACTGCGATCATTAATCAAAGTTTTCTATAAAAACTTGATCAATGATCAAAGTTTTCTTAAAAAACTTGATCAATGATCAAAGTTTACTATAAAAACTTGATCAATAATCAAAATTTTTTTGATCACTGATCAAAGTTTTTTTATAAAAACTTGATCAGTGATCAACTATTTCTATAAAAACTTGATCAGTGATCAACCTTTTCTATAAAAACTTGATCAGTGATCAAGTTTTTCTATAAAAACTTGATCACAGATCAACTTTTTCTATAAAAACTTGATCACTGATCAAATTTTTCTATAAAAACTTGATCACAGATCAACTTTTTCTATAAAAACTTGATAACTGATCGAATTTTTCTATAAAAACTTGATCACACATCAACTTCTCTATAAAAACTAGATCACTGATCAAATTTTTATAAAAAAACTTGATCACTGATCAACTTTTTCTATAAAAACTTGATCTCTGATCGACCTTTTCTACAAAAACTTGATCACTGATCAAATTTTTCTATAAAAACTAGATCACTGATCAACTTTTTCTATAAAAACTAGATCACTGATCAAATTTTTCAATAAAAACTTGATCACTGATCAATTTTTTCTATAAAAACTTGATCACTGATCAAATTTTTCTATAAAAACTTGATCACTGATAAAATTTTTCAATAAAAACTTGATCACTGATCAAATTTTTCTATAAAAACTTGATCACTGATCAAATTTTCTATTAAAACTTGATCACTGATAAAATTTTTCTTCAAAAACTTGATCACTGATCAAATTTTTTTATAAAAACTTGATCATTGATCAAATTTTTCTATATAAACTTGATCACTGATCAACTTTTTCTATTAAAATTTGATCACTGATCAACTTTTGCTATAAAAACATGATCACTGATCAACTTTTACTATAAAAACTTGATCACTGATCAACTTTTTCTATAAAAACTTGATCACTGATCAACTTTTTCTATAAAAACTTGATCACTGATCAACTTTTTCTATAAAAACTTGATCACTGATCAACTTTTTCTATAAAAACTTGGTCACTGATCAACATTTTCTATAAAAGCTTGATCACTGATCAACTTTTTTTTTATAAAATTTTGATCAAATTTTTCTAAAAAATTTGTATCATTGATCAAATTTATATAAAAAATTGTGATTAATGATCAAATTTTAGTATAAAATTTCGATCAATGATCAAATTTTTCTAAAAATAATTAATTAAATTTTAGCAGAATTTGATCACTGATCAAAATTTTTTAGAAAAATTTGATCATTGATCAAAATTTTTTAGAAAAATTTGATCATTGATCAAAATTTTTTTAGAAAAATTTGATCATTGATCAAAATTTTTTAGAAAAATTTGATTATTGATCAAAATTTTTTAGAAAAATTTGATCATTGATCAAAATTTTTTAGAAAAATTTGATCATTGATCAAAATTTTTTAGAAAAATTCGATCATTGATCAAAATTTTTTAGAAAATTTTGATCATTGATCAAAATTTTTTAGAAAAATTTGATCATTGATCAAAATTTTTTAGAAAAATTTGGTCATTGATCAAAATTTTTTAGAAAAATTTGATCATTGATCAAAATTTTTTAGAAAAATTTGATCATTGATCAAAATTTTTTAGAAAAATTTGATCATTGATCAAAATTTTTTAGAAAAATTTGATCATTGATCAAAATTTTTTAGAAAAATTTGATCATTGATCAAAATTTTTTAGAAAAATTTGATCATTGTTTAACATTTGTTAGAAAAATATGATTATTGATAAAAATTTTTTAGAAAAATTTGATCATTGTTTAAAATTTTTTTGAAAAATTTGATCATTGTTTAAAATTTTTTAGAAAAATTTGATCATTGTTTAAAATTTTTTAGAAAAATTTGATCATTGATCAAAATTTTTTAGAAAAATTTGATCATTGATCAAAATTTTTTAGAAAAATTTGATCATTGATCAAAATTTTTTAGAAAAATTTGATCATTGTTTAAAACTTTTTAGAAAAATTTGATCATTTATCAAAATTTTTTAGAAAAATTTCATCATTGATCAAAATTTTTTAGAAAAATTTCATCATTGATCAAAATTTTTTAGAAAAATTTATCAAAATTTTTTAGAAAAAATTTGATCATTGATCAAAATTTTTTAGAAAAATTTGATCATTTATCAACATTTTTTAGAAAAATTTCATCATTAATCAAAATTTTTTATAAAAATTTGATCATTGATCAAAATTTTTTAGCAAAATTTACGGCTCTTATCGAAACCTGATCATATAGGGTTTGGAGCTATATTTTCTTAAAATGGGGAGATATTGGTACTTAAACTTTTAAAAATTGTGACGAAAGTGATTTAATGGCAAATATTGAACATTATCTAAAAAGCCAAGATCACTATTGAAATTTTTCCAATAAAATCTTATACTTAATTATTAAGTTATTACGACTCTTTAGAATTTTCCATTTTCTTTGAAATTCTTGATTGCAACAAAATTTGATTGCATTTTTTTGCAATCAAATTTTAACTGTTACATTTAAACGTGCTTTAATGTCCAGATCTAAACGTGGGTTAATCTATAGCAATTTCTAGCAAATACCTTCTACTCTCTATTTAGCATAAGCTCCGGTCTCTCAGCTAAATCGAAAGAAAACTGTAAATCAGCAAAAATATTTTAAAGCAAAGCCAGAAGGCATCAGCAAGAAAATTGTGAAAAAGTGACCGTTGTTTGGAAAATGCTTTGAAAAATGAAAAAAAAAATCTAAAAATTTTTACGCATATTTTTTTTTGGTTTCTTTGGATTTTACAGTAACGTTTTTTTTTGTTTGTTCGAATAGAGGGGCACCACCAACACCAAGACTTTGGCCATTGAAGCCGCCTTACAAGGAGCCATTTGTCGCCACTAGCTTCGAGATAGCAGCAATGCCGCCACAAACTTTTGCCATTCGCTGCATAATAATTACGCAATCGTATAGTGAGTTTTATGCGTAAAAGCGAGTGTGTGTGTGTGTGTGTGTAATACACTTAGCTTCACACTCACATACATACTTTAGTTATTTATTCTTTATTAATATGCTTTTGATTATAGCAGTTCATTTTGGTTGCTAATGACTGAAAATTTTATTAAAATAGTATTTTTCTTTTAGTTTTTTTATGATATTTCTATTCCTTCTATATTTAGAGTTAAATGTATGGATTATATCAAAACTAAATGCCATAGAAAAAATATTAAAAATGTTTTTTTGCTTCTACAACACTTCCGTCACATTTAATAAAACTTTAAAGCCCGCTATCCCCTAGGTTTAACCAAATGCAAGTCCCTTACATACATGATTAGCTTTTGATAAGAGTCATAATTAAGGAATTTTGCGCTCCATGATTCATTTTTGCGCAAACTTAGAAATTTAAAAAAAATAAAGTTATATAATTTTTTGTTTAACTTTGCACCCCTTTATCCCCTTGCTGGAATAAAATCCCGGCTCCTTAGGTTCATAATTAGTGTTTACTAGAAGTTTCAATTAACCAACTTTGCGCTCTTTGATTAATTTTTGCCCCCAGCCAGAAATTTTTCATAATTAATGGACCCTATTTAAAAAAAATCATAAAAAATGTTTTTCCTTAAACAAAAATATTTGACCCATTTCTTGCGCAAAATCTTTCCACCTCAAAAGTGTAAAGAACTTAAATTAATTTCTAACAAGATTTTTGCTTAGTTTTCGGCTAAACACAACAAATATTTTTAGTCATTATAAAATTTTTAAAAATTAGAACACTTTTTGACTTCGTTAAAATATTATTAAGTTTTTCTATTTTAGCTAAGAAGTACTTCTATAAAGAGGATATCTGTCTGTCTGACGGGGTATGGAAGAGGCGCGAGATTTCTAGCAGAACTGATGCCAAAAAAGTCAACTTAAAATTTATAATGACAAGCATGACGTTTAATGAATTTTGTGGCAAAAACGTTGCACAAAATTACTTTTAATTACCACTTAGATAAAAATAATTTATACAAACGGCAAAGGCAGGCAGGCAGACGGTAACAAGAAAACGCATGACATAGAGGATCTATCACCCTTTTAATAAGGTGATGAGCGAAAGAAAAAAATACATCTTTTTGAAAGACAGAAATTTGGTTTAATGATCATATTTTGCAATAAAATTTAAAACAATGACCAAATTTTTTTAGAAAATTTTGATCTAAGATCAAATTTTTTTTAGAAAATTTTAGTCAATGATCAAATTTTTCTAAAAAATTTTAGAAAAATTATCAAATTTTTCTAAAAAATTTTTATCAATGATCAAATTTTTCTAAAAAATTTTGATCAATGATCAAATATTTCTAAAAAATTTTGATCAATGATCAAATTTTTCTAAAAAATTTTGATCAATGATCAAATTTTTCTAAAAAATTTTGATCAATGATCAAATTTTTCTAAAAAATTTTTATCAATGATCAAATTTTTCTAAAAAATTTTGATCAATGATCAAATTTTTCTGAAAAATTTTGATCAATGATCAAATTTTTCTAAAAAATTTTGATCAATGATCAAATTTTTCTAAAAAATTTTGATCAATGATCAAATTTTTCTAAAAAATTTTGATCAATGATCAAATTTTTCTAAAAAATTTTGATCAATGATCAAATTTTTCTAAAAAATTTTGATCAATGATCAAATTTTTCTAAAAAATTTTGATCAATGATCAAATTTTTCTAAAAAATTTTGATCAATGATCAAATTTTTCTAAAAAATTTTGATCAATGATCAAATTTTTCTAAAAAATTTTGATCAATGATCAAATTTTTCTAAAAAATTTTGATCAATGATCAAATTTTTCTAAAAAATTTTGATCAATGATCAAATTTTTCTAAAAAATTTTGATCAATGATCAAATTTTTCTAAAAAATTTTGATCAATGATCAAATTTTTCTAAAAAATTTTGATCAATGATCAAATTTTTCTAAAAAATTTTGATCAATGATCAAATTTTTCTAAAAAATTTTGATCAATGATCAAATTTTTCTAAAAAATTTTGATCAATGATCAAATTTTTCAAAAAAATTTAAAACAATGATCAAATTTTTTTAAAATTTTGAGCAATGATCAAATTTTTCTAAAAAATGTTGATCAATGATCAAATCTTTCTAAAATATCATTGATCAAATTTTTCTAAAAAATTTTAAACAATGATCAAATTTTTCTAAAAAATTTCTATTAATTATCATATTTTTCTAACAAATGTTAAACAATGATCAAATTTTTCTAAAAAATTTTGATCAATGATCAAATTTTTCTAAAAAATTTTGATCAATGATCAAATTTTTCTAAAAAATTTTGATCAATGATCAAATTTCTCTAAAAAATTTTGATCAATGATAAAATTTTTCTAAAAAATTTTGATCAATGATCAAATTTTTCTAAAAAATTTTGATCAATGATCAAATTTTTCTAAAAAATTTTGATCAATGATCAAATTTTTCTAAAAAATTTTGATCAATGATCAAATTTTTCTAAAAAATTTTGATCAATGATCAAATTTTTCTAAAAAATTTTGATCAATGATCAAATTTTTTTAAAATTTTGAGCAATGATCAAATTTTTCAAAAAAATTTTGATCAATGATCAAATTTTTCTAAACAATTTTGATCAATGATCAAATTTTTCTAAAAAATTTTGATCAATGATCAAATTTTTCTAAACAATTTTGATCAATGATCAACTTTTTCTAAAAAATTTTGATCAATGATCAAATTTTTCTATAAATTTTTTTAAAGTTTTGATCAAGGATCAAATTTTTCTAAAAAATGTTGATCATTGACAAAATTTTTATAAAAAACATTGATCAATTATCAATTTTTTTCAAAAGATTTTGATCAATGATCAAATTTTTCTAAAAAATTTTTATCAATGATCAAATTTTACTAAAAAATTTTGATCACTAATCAAGTTTTTCTAAAAAATTTTGATCTTTGATCAAATTTTTCTAAAAAATTTAGATCATTGATCAAATTTTTCTAAAAAACTTTGATCATTGATCAAATTTTTCTAAAAAACTTTGATCATTGATCAAATTTTTCTAAAAAATGTTGATCATTGATCAAATTTTTCTAAAAAAAATTGATCATTGATCAAATTTTTCTAAAAAATTTTGATCATTGATCAAATTTTTCTAAAAAATTTGAAAATTTTTCTGAAAGATTTAGATTATTAACCAAATTTTTCTATAAAATTTGATCATTCAAAAAAATGTTGATCATTGATCAAATTTTTCTATGAAATTTTGATCATTAATCCAAATTTTCAAAAAAATGTTGATCATTGATCAAATTTTTCTAAAAAATTTTGATGATTGATCAAATTTTTCTAAAAAATTTTGATCATTGATCAAATTTTTCTGAAAAATTTTGATCATTGATCAAATTTTTCTAAAAAATTTTGATCATTGATCGAATTTTTCTAAAAAATTTTGATCATTAATCCAATTTTTCAAAAAAATGTTGATCATTGATCAAATTTTTCTAAAAAATTTTGATCATTGATCAAATTTTTCTATTAAATTTTGATCATAGATAAAATTTTTCTTTAAAACTTTGATCTGTGATCAAAGTTTGCAAAAAAATTTTGATCAATGATCAAGTATTCTATAAATTTTTGATAAGTAATCAAATTTCTTTTGAAAACCCTGATCATTCTTTAAGTTTTCATAGCAAATTGTATTCATTTTGTGAAGTTTTCATTTTAAGTTTTAATTCAATTGCCAGAATATTCTTTGAATGCACTTTTGAGTTACTTTAGAACTTTTGTCTTAATAATTCCACGCATTCAAGTTATTAGAATTACTTCATCATAAACAAATCATTGACCACGTTTTAAAAAATCTATCACGTTTCTATTTTTTTTTTTTGTGTTTTCAAACCCAAAACTCAACAACTGCAAGAAGTTCAGACACAGACCACGACCACAGACAACAAATTTTTCCAAGCAATCGAACCAACAACCCAACATAATCATAGTCAAAGTCTTGGTTGCAAACCTAACATACACTCAAACCATTCCTCGACACACACATACATATACATATACACATTCTCAACTATATTACAAGTAAGAGTTCATTAAACTCTTGGGTAAAGAATAAGCCAGGCCAAAATCAAAACAAGCCATAACTATTAACAAAAGAACAACAACTACAACAAGCTCATGAAATGACTGACTAAATGAATGAATGAATGAATGTTTGAATGTTCATTCCAACAAACAATGAAACCCTAACCTAACGCACCACAAACAAAGTTAAGCTCAATGTTTATAAAAGCTTAGAACTTTAGCCGCCGCTTCGTAATAGAACCAACAAATGTTTGGTGGTGGCCATAAATGAACAGCTACAGAGCTACAGCTACTCGTATAGCAACAATCACTGACAGACTGAACTATTATCTATTATAAGCCCCTAGTTTATTGCCTTGGAAAACGTAATAAAACCGTTAGGAGTTAAAACTGGCTAAAAGTTTCAAAAAGAGCTGGAGATCCAACGAGTAAAAGCCTTTCTAAATCTAAATGGATTTTAGTACAATTTTGGTGGTAAAAATAATGTATGTATTTAGAGGGATTTGGTTGAAATTGTTATAAATGTTACACCACATGACCAAAAATAAGGAGGGTTTACAGTTACTGGAGCATGTGGGATAAGCACTGGGAGAAAAGTTTGGAGACAGTTCTTAAGTTTTTATAGTAAACTGTGATCATTGATAAATTTTTTATAAAAAACTGTGATCAGTGATGAAGTTTTTATAGAAAACTTTGATCAGTGATCAAGTTTTTATAGAAAACTTTGATCAAAATTTTTTAGAAAAATTTGATCATTGTTCAAAATTTTTTAGAAAACTTTGATCATTGATCAACATTTTTTAGAAAAATTTGATCATTGATCAAAATTTTTTAGAAAAATTTGATCATTAGAAAAATTTGATCATTGATCAAAATTTTTTAAAAAAATTTGATCACTGATCAAAATTTTTTAGAAAAATTTGATCTTTGATCAAAATTTTTTAGAAAAATTTGATCATTGATCAAAATTTTTTAGAAAAATTTGATCATTGATCAAAATTTTTTAGAAAAATTTGATCATTGATCAAAATTTTTTAGAAAAATTTGATCATTGATCAAAATTTTTTAGAAAAATTTGATCATTGATCAAAATTTTTTAGAAAAATTTGATCATTGATCAAAATTTTTTAGAAAAATTTGATCATTGATCAAAATTTTTTAGAAAAATTTGATCATTGACCAAAATTTTTTAGAAAAGTTTGATCATTGATCAAAATTTTTTAGAAAAATTTGATCAAAATTTTTTAGAAAATTTTGATCATTGACCAAAATTTTTTAGAAAAATTTGATCATTGATCAAAATGTTTTAGAACAATTTGATCATTAATCAAAATTTTTTGGAAAAATTTGATTAATTAAAATTTAATAGGAAATCTTTTTAAAAATTTGTATTTTTTTAGGAAATTTTTTAAAAAATTTTATTTTGCTTAAGAAGTTTTTCAAAAATTTCTTTTTTAAAGAAATTTTTCAAAATTTTTTTGTTTTTTTAAAAAATTTTTGAAAAAGTTTTTATTTGTTTAAGAAATTTTTCTAAAGTTTCTTACTTTTTTAAAAAAATTTTTAAAATTTTATTATTTTTTTTAAGACAATTTTTAAAAACGTCTTATTTTTTAAAGATTTTTTTCACAGATTTCTTAGTTTTTAAGGAATATTTCGAAAATTTCTTATATTATTAAAGAAATTTTTCAATAATTTCATATTTTTTTAAGAAATTTTTCGAAAGTTTCTTACTTTTTTAAGAAATTCTTCAAAAATTTCTTATTTTTTTACGGAATATTTCAAAAATTTCTTATTTTTATATTGAATTTTTCATAAATTTCTTACTTTTTTAAGAAAATTTTCAAAAATTTCTTATTTTTTAAAGAATTTTTTTAAAAATTTCTCAGTTTTTAAGATATTTTTCAAAAATTTCTCAGTTTTTAAGAAATTTTTCAAAAATTTCTTATTTTTTTAAGAAATTTTTCAAAAATTTCTTATTTTTTTAAGAAATTTTTCAAAAATTTTTAATTTTTTAGGGAATATTTCCAAAATTTCTTATATTTTTAAAGAAATTTTTCAATAATTTCTTTTTTTTTAAGAAAATTTTCAAAAATTTCTTTTTTTTTAAGAAATTTTTCAAAAATTTCTTAGTTTTTTAAGAAATTTTTCAAAAATTTCTTATTTTTTTAAGAAAATTTTTAAAAATTTCTTATTTTTTTAAGAAATTTTTCAAAAATTTCTTAATTTTTAAAAAATTTCTTATTTTTATAGGAAATTTAAAAAAAAAATTATATTGATAGGAAATTTTTGAAAAATTTCTTCTTTTTATACGAAATTTTTAAAAAATTTATAGAGAATTTTATTCAAAATTTCTTATTTTTATATGAAATTTTTCAAAAATTTCTTATTCTATAGGAAATTTTCAAAAAAAATTTTATTTTTATAGGAAATTTTTCAAAAATTTCTTATAGGTTTAAGAAATTTTTAAAATTTTTTTTTTATTTTTTAAGGAATTTTTAAAACATTTTGTATTTTTTTTTTTGAAAAATTTTTTATTTATTTAAGAAAATTTTCTAAAGTGTCTTACTTTTTTAAGAAATTTTTTAAAAATTCTATTTTAAGACAATTTTTAAAAATTTTTCACAAATTTCTTATGTTTTTTTAAGAAATTTTTCAAAAATTTTTTATTTTTATAGGAAATTTTTCAAAAATTTCTTAGTTTTATAGGAAATTTTTCAAAAATTTCCTAGTTTTATAGGAAATTTTTCAAAAATTTCTTAGTTTTATAGGGGATTTTGAAAAAGCTTCTTATTTTTATAGAAAATTTTTCAAACATTTCTTATTTTTATAGGAATTTTTTCCAAATTTTTTTATTTTTATAGGAATTTTTTCAAAAGTTTTTATTTTTGTTTTAAATTTTTCAAAAATTTTATTTTTTTTTAAGAAATTTTTCAAAAATTTCAAATTTTTTAAAGAAATTTTTCAAAAATTTCTTATTTTTTAAGAAAATTTTGAAAAATTTCTTATTTTTTTTTATGAAATTTATCAAAAATTTCTTATTTTTTTTGGGAAGATTTTCAAAAATTTCTTGGTTTTATAGGAAATTTCTTATTTTTTTGCTAAAAATTTTTCAAAAAATGTTTTTTTTTTTTAAGAAATTTTTCAAAATTTGAAAAATAATCTGAAATGAAAATTGTCTTGTTTCTTGACTTTTCTGTTTCAGCTTCATTTCATTCATTTTAAAAACCTAATGATTGTAGGCCAATGGAAATTTTATTTTGTTATATTTGAGTTTGTTGTTCTTGTTGTCCGTGTTATATTTATACAAATATATAATTTTATTTCATTTTGTTTAACAAAATACCAAAAAAAAATGCAATTTTTTTTGCAGCAGGCTCTGATATGTGACTGCTGAAATGGAGGACGGACAGGCGGCCATGCCAGGCCAGTCCACCAGTCAGGCAGTGCCTATTTACACGTACGCCAGCCTGACTCTATCCACATGAAACATTCTTGACGAGATACAACAACCTACCTCACTAAACAAAATATTTTAACCACAAAAATTAAAATTGAGGAAAAAAACGAAAAAAATTCGTTGATGGAACAAAAACATGAAGAACGTCACGAATATCATTAAAAAAGGAAATGAAATTGTTTTTTTTTGTACTTGATGATGATTTTCTTTCGTTTTGTTTCAAATTTGTTCTGATTTTCCTAGAGTTGCATTAAGTGAATATTGTATAATTTGTGCTTGTTGTAGTTGTTTCAAGTAGGTCTTACTTTTTAAACCAAATAACACAGACAGACAGATGGACTAAATGACTGTCAGTCACTTTGAATGACTGACTAACTTCCCAGTAATAAAAACGAAGACTTTTGCAAAAAACATTTTCATTTATGATTTTAAGTTTTAGTTTTAGGTTTATGACTTTAGTTCAGTCTTATCACTGACTTACACACACATACACACATGGACATATTAACTATATACATGCAAGTACTTGAGTATCTTCTGTGTGAGTGTTTATGTGTATGTAAGTCTCAATATTGCATTTAAACTTGTAGGTCGTAAGCGGTCGTTGGTTTACAAATTTATTTTGTTCTTGTTGTTTTTTTTTTTTGTTATTTGTATTTTTTGTAATATAAGCTTCAATTTATTTTAACATACATATTCTGACTGACTGACTCTTTGAATAAAATTGTATGAAATTAAGTAAAAAAGTACTAGAACAACAAAAACTACAACAACAACGACGACGAAAAAAATAGAATTGAGTTTATGTGTTTTTTGTTCATACTTTTATAGCAAATCAAGAGAGAAATGCAAAAAACAAAAACAAAATAGCAACAACAAGACTATCACAGCTAATAAGTCAGTGAACTTTTTGCAAAGTACACAGGGAGAAAAGGACCCCAAACAAAAATTTCCAGAAAATCCTAAAAACTGATCGAATTATTTCAAACATTGATAAAGATTTTCTTGACAGATTTTATAGAAAAAGTCAATCAGTCAAGTTTTTATAGAAAAAGTTGATCAGTGATCAAGTTTTAACACAAAAAGTTGATCAGTAAACATGTTTTTTTAAGAAAAATTTGATCAATTTTTTTAGACAAATTCGATGAGTGATCAAGTTTCAATACAAAAAGTTGATCAGTGATCAAATTTTTATATTAAAAGTAGATCAGTTATCAAGTTTTTATAAAAAACTGGATCATTGATCAAGTTTTTACAGAAAAAGTTGATCAGTGATCAAGTTTTTATAGAAAAAGTTGATCAGTGATCAAGTTTTTATAGAAAAAGTTGATCAGTGATCAAGTTTTTATAGAAAAAGTTGATCAGTGATCAAGTTTTTATAGAAAAAGTTGATCAGTGATCAAGTTTTTATAGAAAAAGTTGATCAGTGATCAAGTTTTTATAGAAAAAGTTGATCAGTGATCAAGTTTTTATAGAAAAAGTTGATCAGTGATCAAGTTTTTATAGAAAAAGTTGATCAGTGATCAAGTTTTTATAGAAAAAGTTGATCAGTGATCACGGTTTTATAGAAAAAGTTGATCAGTGATCAAGTTTTTAAAGAAAAAGTTGATCAGTGATCAAGTTTTTATCGAAAAAGTTGACCAGTGATCAAGTTTTTATAGAAAAAGTTGATCAGTGATCAAGTTTTTATAGAAAATGTTGATCAGTGATCAAGTTTTTATAGAAAAAGTTGATTAATGATCAAGTTTTTATAAAAAAATTGATCAGTGATCAAGTTTTTATAGAAAAAGTGGATCAATGTTCAAGTTATAATAGAAAAAGTTGATCAGTGATCAAGTTTTTATAGAAAAAGTTAATCAGTGATCAAGTTTTTATAGAAAATGTTTATCAGTGATCAAGTTTTTATAGAAAAAGTTGATCAGTGATCAAGTTTTTATAGAAAAGTTGTTCAGTGATGAACTTTTGTTTATAAAAATTTGATCTCTTATCAACTTTTTAAAGAAAAACTTGATCGGTGATAAAGTAGAAATTTTTTATAAGTTTCTTCAAAAAATAATAAATTTTTGAAAATTTTCACATAAAATTCAGAAAAATTTTCTATAAACATAAGAAAAAAAAATTTCCCAAAAAAATAAAATTTTTTTGAAAATTTCCTAAAAAAATAAGAAGTTTTTGAAAAATTTCCTATAAAAATAGGACATTTTTGAAAAATTTCTTATGAAATTTGGAAATTTTAAAAAAATTTAATATAAAAATAGGAAATTTTTGAAAAATTTCCTATAAAAATAAGAAATTTTTGAAAAATTTCCTATAAAGATAAGAAAATTTTGAAAAGATTGCTGTAAAAATAAGATATTTTTGAAAAAAATTTCTATAAAAATAAGAAATTTTTTAAAAATTTCATACAAAAAAAGAAATTTTTGAAAATTTTCCTATAAAAATAAGAAATTTTTGAAAAATTTCCTATAAAAATAAGAAATTTTTGAAAAATTTCCTATAAAAATAAGAAATTTTTGAAAAATTTTGTATAAAAATAAGAAATTTTTGAAAAATTTCTATAAAAATTAGAAATATTTGAAAAATTTTTTTATAAAAATAAGAAACTTTTTAAAAATTACTTATAAAAATAAAAAATTTTTGAAAAATTTCTTATAAAAATAAGAAATTTTTGAAAAATTTCTTATAAAAATAAGAAATTTTTGAAAAAATTCTCATAAAAATAAGACATTTTTGAAAAATTTCTTATAAAAATAAGTTATTTTTGAAAAATTTCTTATAAAAATAAGTTATTTTTGAAAAATTTCTTATAAAAATAAAAAATTTTTGAAAAATTTCTTATAAAAATAAGAAATTTTTGAAAAATTTCTTATAAAAAAAAGAAATTTTTGAAAAATTTCTTATAAAAATAAGAAATTTTTGAAAAATTTCTTATAAAAATAAGAAATTTTTGAAAAAATTCTTATAAAAATAAGACATTTTTGAAAAATTTCTTATAAAAATAAGAAATTTTTGAAAAAATTCTTATAAAAATAAGACATTTTTGAAAAATTTTCTTATAAAAATAAGAAATTTTTGAAAAATTTCTTATAAAAATAAGAAATTTTTGAAAAATTTCCTATAAAAATAAGAAATTTTTGAAACATTTCTTATAAAAATAAGAAATTTTTGAAAAATTTCTTATAAAAATAAGAAATTTTTGAAAAATTTCTTATAAAAATAAGAAATTTTTGAAAAATTTCTTATAAAAATAAGAAATTTTTGAAAAATTTCTTATAAAAATAAGAAATTTTTGAAAAATTTCTTATAAAATAGGAAGTTTTTGAAAAATTTCTTATAAAAATAAGAAATTTTTGAAAAATTTCTTATAAAATAGGAAGTTTTTGAAAAATTTCCTATAAAAATAAGAAATTTTTGAAAAATTTTGTATAAAAATAAGAAATTTTTGAAAAATTTCTATAAAAATTAGAAATATTTGAAAAATTTTTTTATAAAAATAAGAAACTTTTTAAAAATTACTTATAAAAATAAAAAATTTTTGAAAAATTTCTTATAAAAATAAGAAATTTTTGAAAAATTTCTTATAAAAATAAGAAATTTTTGAAAAAATTCTCATAAAAATAAGACATTTTTGAAAAATTTCTTATAAAAATAAGTTATTTTTGAAAAATTTCTTATAAAAATAAGTTATTTTTGAAAAATTTCTTATAAAAATAAAAAATTTTTGAAAAATTTCTTATAAAAATAAGAAATTTTTGAAAAATTTCTTATAAAAAAAAGAAATTTTTGAAAAATTTCTTATAAAAATAAGAAATTTTTGAAAAATTTCTTATAAAAATAAGAAATTTTTGAAAAAATTCTTATAAAAATAAGACATTTTTGAAAAATTTCTTATAAAAATAAGAAATTTTTGAAAAAATTCTTATAAAAATAAGACATTTTTGAAAAATTTTCTTATAAAAATAAGAAATTTTTGAAAAATTTCTTATAAAAATAAGAAATTTTTGAAAAATTTCCTATAAAAATAAGAAATTTTTGAAACATTTCTTATAAAAATAAGAAATTTTTGAAAAATTTCTTATAAAAATAAGAAATTTTTGAAAAATTTCTTATAAAAATAAGAAATTTTTGAAAAATTTCTTATAAAAATAAGAAATTTTTGAAAAATTTCTTATAAAAATAAGAAATTTTTGAAAAATTTCTTATAAAATAGGAAGTTTTTGAAAAATTTCTTATAAAAATAAGAAATTTTTGAAAAATTTCTTATAAAAATAAGAAATTTTTGAAAAATTTCCTATAAAAATAAGAAGTTTTTGAAAAATTTCTGATAAAAATATGAAATTTTTTAAAAATTACCTAGAAAAATAAGAAATTTTTGAAAAATTTCCTAAAAAAAATAAGAAATTTTTTAAAAGTTTCCTAAAAAAAAAGAAATTTTTAAAAAATTTCTATAAAAATAAGAAATTTTTGAAAATTTTTTATAAAAATAAGAAATTTTTGAAAAATTTCTTATAAAAATAAGAAATTTTTGAAAAATTTCTATAAAAATAAGAAATTTTTGAAAAATTTCTTATAAAAATAAGAAATTTTTGAAAAATTTCTTATAAAAATTAAAAATTTTTGAAAAATTTCTTATAAAAATAAGAAATTTTTGAAAAATTTCCTATAAAAATAAGAAAATTTTGAAAAAATTTCCATAAAAATAAAAAATTTTTGAAAAATTTCCTATAAAAATAAGAAATTTTTGAAAAATATCCTATAAAAATAAAAAATTTTGGAAAAATTTCCGATAAAAATAAAAAAAAAATTGAAAAATTTCCTTTAAAAATGCAAAATTTTTGAAAAATTTACTGTAAAAATAAAAAATTCTTGAAAAAATTTATGATTTTTTCATATTTATCCAGGTTTTCATACAATGAATTCATCAGTTGAAGTCATATTCTTAGATACTTGTAGTTGTATCCATGATTTTAACTTTGCCTCCGAAAACGACAACGATTTCAATATTTTTAACGAAGAATGACAACGATTTATTTAAAGTGATGACGATGTCGTGGACGACGACATCATCGTTTCAGTTCGTTTTAAGTTTTTCTCACATACGAATTTTTAAGTGCGTGTGTGTGTGAGTGTGTGCATTTAAAATTTATGCATTTTTCTTTGTAAATTTTTGCACAATCACTCACACACTTTTACACTTAATGAACTTTTATGTGCAAGCCCAGTAGTTGACGAGGGAAGTTTTGAGACAAAAGCCTAAAAAGTAAGTAAGAATTTTTTATGTTTAGGACTGCAGATATCAGTTTCTGATGCTCTTTAACGCCTAAAATCGTAGTAAAATAATGAGACCCTATTCTCGCTTTCCAGTCCTAACCCCTGCCTTTAAACTGTCGGGGTTTTTCTTTGCATTATTCTATTAGAATTTATAAGTGTTGTAGAGTAGATCTTTTTTTATTTATTTATATTTGTGAGTGACTGAATTATATGCAAGTATGACGTTAACGTTAATAATATGTGTTTGAGTATGATGATGGTTTTTTTTTTGTTCGTACCATGTCTCCGTTTTTGTTGGGGCCTCTAAAGGGGCAGTCCCCGGGGGGATTTCATCAGTGCGTGAGTGTTAATGTATAAAACGATACGTTTTCTGTGGAAAAGGTTATTGACCACTACAATGGGTAATTGGGTTAAATAAGAGGGACTGATAAGCTTATAATGAACAAAATATATTTACAATAAATAATTATGAAAATGTTATTTAAAAGAAATATAATTAATAATCAAAACCAATACTCTGACAAATATAAATGGAATACAAAAACAAAAAAAGGGGCTTATAAAATTATGACATAATTAAAACAACAATGACAAATGACTAGAACAAAGCTGATGCAAGCAGTCCAAAAAAAAAAAATAAAGGAGGGAATTTTTTAAGTTCAGACGACAACTGAAATAACCCAAAAGAACGTCTAGAATATTCGAAAGAGGCAAACAAACAATTAAACAAATTTTATAAATTTTAAGAAAATTTAAAACAAAAAATATATGAAAATTTTCCATATATAGGAAATTTTTTAAAAATTTCTTATCTTTTTAAAAATTTTTTTTAAAAATTTCTTATTTTTTAAAGAAATTTTTTTTAATTTCTTATTTTTTATAAGAAATTTTTAAAAAATTTCTTATTTTTGAAGAAATTTTTTAAAAATTTTTTATATTTTCAAAAATTTTTTATTTTCTTTAAGAAGTTTTTCAAAAATTTCTTATTTTTTTAAGAAGTTTTTCAAAAATTTCTTATTTTTTTTAAGAATTTTTTCAAAAATTTCTTATTTTCTTTAAGAAATTTTTTAACAATTTTTTATTAAAAAAAAAAATAGGAAATTTCCTATTTTTTTTAGGAAATTTTCGCTTTTTTATAGGAAAGTTTTCAAAAATTTCTTATTTTTATAGGAAATTTTTGAAAAATTTCCTATAACATTTTTATAGGAAATTTTTCAAAAATTTCTTATTTTTATAGGAAATTTTTCAATAATTTCTTATATTTATAGGAATTTTTGTTAAAAATTTCTTATTTTTATAGGAAATTTTTCAAAAATTTCTTATTTTTATAGGAAAGTTTTCAAAAATTTCTTATTTTTATAGGAAATTTTTCAAAAATTTCTTGTTTTTATAGGAAATTTTTTAAAAATTTCTTATTTTTATAGGAAATTTTAAAAAAATTTTTTATTTTTGTAGGAAATTTTTCAAAAATTTCCTATTTTTATAGAAAATTTTTAAAAAATTTCCTATTTTTATAGGAAATTTTTAAAAAATTTCCTATTTTTATGGGAAATTTTTAAAAAATTTCTTATTTTTGTAGGAAATTTTTCAAAAATTTCTTATTTTTATATGAAATTTTCAAAAATTTCTTATTTTTAGAGGAAATTTTTCAAAGATTTCTTATTGTTATAGGAAATTTTTCAAAAATTTCTTAATTTTATAGAAACTTCTTCAAAAACTTCTTATTTTTATAGGAAAGTTTTCAAAAATTTCTTATTTTTATAGGAAATTTTTCAAAAATTTCTAATTTTGATAGAAAATTTTTCAAAAATTTCTTATTTTTATAGGAAATTTTTAAAAAATTTCTTATTGTTATAGGAAATTTTTATAGGAAATTTTTCAAAAATTTCTTATTTTTATAGGAAATTTTTCAATAATTTCTTATATTTATAGGAATTTTTGTAAAAAATTTCTTATTTTTATAGGAAAGTTTTCAAAAATTTCTTATTTTTATAGGAAATTTTTCAAAAATTTCTTGTTTTTATAGGAAATTTTTTAAAAATTTCTTATTTTTATAGGAAATTTTTAAAAAATTTCTTATTTTTGTAGGAAATTTTTAAAAAAATTCCTATTTTTATAGGAAATTTTTAAAAAATTTCCTATTTTTATGGGAAATTTTTAAAAAATTTCCTATTTTTATAGGAAATTTTTAAAAAATTACCTATTTTTATGGGAAATTTTTAAAAAATTTCTTATTTTTGTAGGAAACTTTTCAAAAATTTCTTATCTTTATATGAAATTTTCAAAAATTTCTTATTTTTAGAGGAAATTTTTCAAAGATTTCTTATTGCTATAGGAAATTTTTCAAAAATTTCTTATTTTTATAGAAAATTCTTCAAAAATTTGTTATTTTTATAGGAAAGTTTTCAAAATTTTTCTTATTTTAATAGGGAATTTTTCAAAAATTTCTTATTTTTATAGGAAATTTTTCAAAAATTTCTTATTTTTATAGAAAATTCTTCAAAAATTTGTTATTTTTATAGGAAAGTTTTCAAAAATTTCTTATTTTAATAGGGAATTTTTCAAAAATTTCTTATTTTTATAGGAAATTTTTCAAAAATTTCTTATTTTAATAGAAAATTTTTCAAAAATTTCTTATTTTTATAGGAAATATTTGAAAAATTTCTTATTTTTATAGGAAATTTTTGAAAAATTTCTTATTTTTATAGGAAATTTTTCAAAAATTTCTGATTTTTATATGAAATTTTCGAAATTTTCTTATTTTTAGAGGAAATTTTTTTAAAATTTTCTCATTTTTATAGGAAATTTTTCAAAAAACTCTTATTTTGATAGGAAAATTTTCAAAAACTTGTTATTTTTATAAGAAATTTTTCAAAAATTTCTTATTTTTATATGAAATTTTTCAAAAATTTCTTATTTTTATAGGAAATTTTTTAAAAATTTCTAATTTTTATAGGAATTTTTTCAAAAATTTCTTATTTTTATACGAAGGTTGTAGCAATTAAAATTGTCTCTAAAATCTTTAAGGTCATTAACTTTTTATATTTATATTTTTTAAGTTTTGAAAATTAGAACTCATAATCTTTTCAAAAATTGACATGTGCTGAAGTATTAAGATAAAAAATCTTATGTCTAAAAGATTTTTTTCTAAGCCCCTTAATAATTTTGAAATAATGCTAAAAGCCATTTCAAAATGAGTCACTTTATAACAAATAAATATATTTAAAGTTCCATAGATTATGCAATAAAATTAGGGCGTTTTTATTAATCAAGTCGAAAAAAATCGTTTCTCTACAAAAAAACCAGGTGCTTAAAATTTATATTCAATTTTTATTTATTAGAAGTTTCAGATAACACAATATGGCTATACAAAATCCAGCCAACACTTAAATCATTTTAATATGGCCATACATTTTTTTGCATGACTCATTTCAGATTGAAAGACAAAATTTTTGAAGTTTTTCTTAGAAAAAAAAAAAAATGTTATTTATAACGCATTTTATTTATTTTGTTGAGAATTAATTCAATTTGCTATGCGTAGCATGAGTTATAAAAAAATCAAACAAGTTTTCCATAGAATTTTTCAAAGTGCATTAGAAAAAATTTGAAAAATATACAACTAAAATTGGCATAAGAGTACAATAACTTGGCTTAGAGCAAACATTTGTCTGAACACAGTTTGAAGCAAAAAGTTCATTAAACTCAGAGGCTGGTTGACTTTGTTACAATTTTTGAGCCTATTAAACAAGAAACTTGATTTTCAAATTTAATAAGAAATAAAAAAAAATTGGCAAAAAAAATTTGAAATTTTTTGAAATTTACTTAAAGTTGTATAACTTAAGAATTTTTCTAAATATAAGAAATATTTTTAGATTTAATGAAAGTAGCATTTCCAAACTTTTATTTGAGTATAAAAACATAAAAATTTGCTACATAAATTTCTCAAAATTTTCAAACCAAATACAAATTTTTTTTAAAAATTTCTTAAGAAATTCCCGCTTTTTATTCCAAAAAAAAAAAATCTAATAAAAACCCAATAAAACCAAACACTTTAAAGTGTCATTTTCCTATACGTTTGCCAGCCATTTAGTCAGCCAAATCACTCGCATATTTAGATAGACTTTATTAGCAACACCAGCAACAAAAAATAAGCAAACCAACGAACCAGCCAGTCAGCCAAAGTTTAGGTCGCTAGCGTTCAATAACCTCAACGTAATAGTTTTGCAAAATGCAAAGAAACTACAAAAAAAAAAAATACTGAACAAATTGTATGCACTACAAAAATAGTACGAGTACAATCGAATTGTACAACACCAACTAAATATGCAAGGCAAGCAAGAAAATGCATTTTGAGTGCAAAAAACACACATTTCTTAGCCATCAGTAGAAGTTTGAGTCAAAATTGTAAGAGACATGCGCAAACCATTTGTTTCTAGCTGCAAACAAAATTTTCGAATCAAACGAAATGTAATAGAATTTTAAATAGAAAGGAAATGATGACCAAAAATAAGCTCGAGCCAAAGAAAAGTTTTGGGAAAATTTTTTAGAAATAAAAATGATAAAGAATTTCAAAAAACAACTTAATAAGTTTTTGAAAAATTTTCCACACAAATAAGAAATTATAGGAAAATTTTCTATAAAAAAACTTAGTTTTGAAAAAAATTCCTATAAAAATAAGACATTTTCAAAAAATTTGCTCTTAAAATAAGAAAATTTTCAAAATTTTCTTTACAAAAATAAGAAATTTTTTAAAAATTTTCGATAAAATTAAGAAATTTTTGAAAATTTTTCTCTAAAACTATGAACATTTTGAAAATTTTCTTATAACAATGAGACATTTTTAATAAAATTTATTATAAAAATATGAAATTTTTGAAAAATTTCTTATAAAAATAAAAAAAATTTTAAGAAATTTTTGAAAATTCACTATAAAAATAAAAACATTTTAATGAATAAGAAATTTTTTGAAAAATTTCTTTAAAAAAATAGAAATTTTGGAAAAAATTTTGAAAAAAATTAAAATTTTTTAAAAATTTCCTACAAAAATAAGAAATTGTTTTTTAATTTTTTTAAAAATATAAGAAATTTTTGAAAATATTTTTAAGAATATAAGATTTTTTTTCAAAATATAAGCAATTTTTGAAAATTTGCATATAAAAATTAGAATTTTTTGAAAAATTTCCTATACAAATAAGAAATGTTTGTAGAATTTCCTATTAAAATAAGAAATTTTTCAAAATTTTCCTTTAAAAATAAGAAATTTTTTAAAAATTTCTTATAAAAAAAAATAAATTTTTGAAAAAATTCTTAAAAAATAAGAAATTTTTCAATATTTTGTTATAAATATAAGAAATTTTTTAAAAATTTCTTATAAAAATAATTTCTTATTTTTATAAGAAATTTTTAAAAAATTTCTTATAAAAATAAGAAACTTTTTAAAAATTTCTTATAAAAATAAGAAATTTTTTAAAAATTTCTTATAAAAATAAGAAATTTTTGAAAAATTTCTTATAAAAATAAGACATTTTTTTAAAATTTTTTATAAAAATAAGAAATTTTTGAAAAATTTCTTATAAAAATAAGAGATTTTTTAAAAATTTCTTATAAAAATCAGAAATTTTTGAAAAATTTCCTATAAAAATAGGAAATTTTTGACAAATTTCATATAAAAATAAGAAATTTTTGAAAAATTTCCTATAAAAATAAGAAATTTTTGAAAAATTTCCTATAAAAATAAGAAATTTTTGAAAAATTTCCTATAAAAATAAGAAATTTTTGAAAAATTTCCTATAAAAATAAGAAATTTTTTAAAAATTTCTTATAAAAATAAGAAACTTTTTAAAAATTTCTCATAAAAATAAGAAATCTTTAAAAAATTTCTTATAAAAATAAGAAATTTCTTAAAAATTCCTTGTAAAAATAAGAAATTTTTTTAAAATTTCTTATAAAAATAAGAAACTTTTTAAAAATTTCTTATAAAAATAAGAAATTTTTTAAAAATTTCTTATAAAAATGAGAAATTTATGAAAAAATTCTATAAAAATAAGAAATTTTTGAAAATTTTCCATAAAAATAAGAAATTTTTAAAAAATTTTCATAAAAATAAGAAATTTTTGAAAAATTTTCTTAAAAATAAGAAATTTTTGAAAAATTTCTTAAAAATAAGAAATTTTTGAAAAATTTCTTAAAAATAAGAAATTTTTGAAAAATTTCTTAAAAAAAAAGAATTTTTGAAAAATTTCCTACAAAAATGAGAAATTTTTGAAAAATTTCCTATAAAAATGAGAAATTTTTTTAAAATTTCCTATAAAAATAGGAAATTTTTGAAAAATTTCCTATAAAAATAGGAAATTTTTTTAAAATTTCCTATAAAAATAGGAAATTTTTGAAAAATTTCCTATAAAAATAGGAAATTTTTGAAAAATTTCCTATAAAAATAGGAAATTTTTGAAAAATTTCCTATAAAAATAGGAAATTTTTGAAAAATTTCCTATAAAAATAGGAAATTTTTGAAAAATTTCCTATAAAAATAGGAAATTTTTGAAAAATTTCCTATAAAAATAGGAAATTTTTGAAAAATTTCCTATAAAAATAGGAAATTTTTGAAAAATTTCCTATAAAAATAGGAAATTTTTGAAAAATTTCCTATAAAAATAGGAAATTTTTGAAAAATTTCCTATAAATATAAGAAATTTTTGAAAAATTTCCTATAAAAATAGGAAATTTTTGAAAAATTTTCTATAAAAATAAGAAATTTTTGAAAAATTTCCTATAAAAATAGGAAATTTTTGAAAAATTTCTTATAAAAATAAAAAATTTTTGAAAAATTTCTTATAAAATTAAGAAATTTTTTAAAAATTTTTTATAAAACTGAGAAATTTTTGAAAAATTTTTTATAAAAATAAGAAATTTTTGAAAAATTTCCTATACAAATAAGAAATTTTTGAAAAATTTCCTATAAAAATAAAAAATTTTCGAAAAATTTCCTATACAAATAAGAAATTTTTGAAAAATTTCCTATAAAAATCGGAAATTTTTAAAAAATTTCCTATAAAAATAGGAAATTTTTGTTAGATTTCTTATAAAATGTTCTTTAAAATATGAACCTTTGAACCCTGGTCTTTCCCTTTCTAAAACCTTAAAAAAAATTTCAGCTGCCACAAAAAAGTTTTTGTCATTGTTTTTCTATTATTTTCTAAAAAAAAAAGTAAAAACGACCATGGTTTTATAATGACCAGCAGCTGAGATCATTGAACTCTTCGTGCATTTATTTCTTGCTGCTAATGTTAACCTCTTAAATGCTGCTTTGCTGCTGTCCAATCTATAAATCTAGAAAATATATAATTTTTTTTTTGTAAAGCAAATTTTTTAAGGTTACATAGCCATGTTGTAAGACCCTTAACACCTTGCCTCGGTTTGGGTTCAAACCCTTTTGCTCCATTATTTTTTGAAAAAAAAAACTCACTCCTTTCTGTCCACCCAAAAAGCTCTTAGCAACTGAAAATTACTCTCAAACACCCCCTTTCGATAGGCTATAGATGTCAGCTACAGCTTTTTAACATAGCTCCAACATTTGAACATGTATGCAGGCAAACAACGAATCGAAAACGAGCAAAACGAAGGCTAAACGATGGCATACGATTCGACATTCGTTAACGAACTTTCATACCAAATCTTCGGCAATTTGCATTAGCTGCTCAGCTTTGAAATCCATTTCAAATTTTACTGCTTTGAGGCTGCATTATTTGCAGCTGCCGCTATCAAAGAAGCTTTTGCTCTAGTAGCTGCTAGTAGCTATATAAGAGTTGATGTTATAGCTGCTGTTATGTTAAATGTTATAGTGGCTGCTTTAGTAGCTGCTGCTACTGCTGCACTATGGGTATCTCTGTATGTAATTGCATAGCTTGCTGTGCTCTCTGACGGTCATTGAACGTTAAGTCGGTCAAAGCAAACAACAACCCCTGGCTGCAGAAAATAACAACAAAAAAAATGTATTATAATAAAAAAGAATTGCAAGTAGAAGAAAAAAATCAACAACAAGAAGAAAAAACTACACTGAACTGAACTCTATCAATATGAAATTTAGCACACTGAACTTTAATGACATCAAAGGTATAAACCAACAACAACAGACAACTACTAAGGCAACAACAACAACAACTATTATAAAGGGCTCTTTAGAAGACACAAATTTTTCGAGCAAATAGAAAGAAATTAAGTATAAAAATGAAGGGGGATTCAGTTTAAAATTCCTATAAGTACCAACATTTTAATAAGTATATCGCTAAGCTTAAGTTAGAACTGATGCGATTAGCGCAGACAATTTTTCAAATGCGCAGGAAGTTTATACACCAATTTAAAGGCAATATAAAAGCCTTTAAGAAATCGTATGCAGATCTTTAAATTTTAAAAGGATTTAAGCTTTATAGCAAAAGGACCAAAATTAGTTTGAAAAGACAAATTTTTCAAATTCATGAAAGAATGGCCCATATAGCGCAATGAATTCTAAGGATGCGCAAAATATTTTTATACCACATTAAAGCTTAGGTAGCCACCTTCCAACTAGACTATATCAAATATCAAAACACTATAAGATCCACTCGATATATCAGAATGAGTAAGACTACTAAAATATGATAAATTTCAAAAAATCAAGGATGGACAGAAAAAGGTTTTTTTTTTTGAAAAATTTGATATGAAAATAAGAAATTTTTAAAAAAATTTCTATAAAAATAAGAAATTATTGAAAAATTTCCTATAAAAATAAGGAATTTTTGAATAATTTCTTATAAAAATAAGAACATTTTTAAAAATTTACTATCAAAATAGGAAATTTTTGAAAAATTTACTACAAAAATAAGAAATTTTTGAAAAATTTCATATAAAAATAAGAAATTTTGAAAAATTTCCTATAAAAATAAGAAATTTTGAAAAATTTCCTATAAAAATAAGAAATTTTTGAAAAATTTCCTATAAAAATAAGAAATTTTTAAAAATTTCTTATAAAAATAAGAAATTTTTGAAAAATTTGCTTTAAAAATAAGAAATTTTTGAAAAGTTTCCTGAAAAATTTCATATAAAAATAAGAAAGTTTTGAAAAATTTCATATATAAATAAGAAATTTTTGAAAAATTTACTATAAAAATAAGAAATTTTTGAAAAATTTCCTATAAAAATAAGAATTTTTTGCAAATTTCCTATAAAAATAAGAAATTTTTGCAAAATTTCCTATAAAAATAAGAATTTTTTGCAAAATTTCCTATAAAAATAAGAAATTTTTGAAAAATTTCCTATAAAAATAAGAAATTTTTGAAAAGTTTCCTGCAAAAATAAGAAAATTTTGAACAATTTCCTATAAAAATAAGAAATTTTTAAAAAATTTCCTTTAAAAATATGAAATTTTTGAAAAATTTCCTATAAAAATAAGAAATTTTCGAAAAAATTCCTATCAAAATAAGAAATTTTTTATAAATTTGCTATAAAAATAAGAAATTTTTGAAAAATTTTCTATAAAAATAAGAAATTTTTGAAAAATTTCCAATAAAAAATAAGAAATTTTTGAAAAATTTCCAATAAAAATAGCAAATTTTTAAAAAAAATTCCTATAAAAATAGGAAATTTTTAAAAAATTACCTATAAAAATAAGAAATTTTTGAAAAATTTCTTATAAAAATAAGAAATTTTTGAAAAATTTGCTTTAAAAATAAGAAATTATTTATAAATTTGCTATAAAAATAAGAAATTTTTAAAAAATTTTCTATAAAAATAAGAAATTTTTGAAAAATTTCCAATTAAAATAAGAAAATTTTGAACAATTTCCTATAAAAATAAGAAATTTTTAAAAAATTTCCTTTAAAAATAAGAAATTTTTGAAAAAATTTCCTATAAAAATAAGAAATTTTCGAAAAAATTCCTATCAAAATAAGAAATTTTTGAAAATTTTCCTATAATAATTCGAAATTTTTTAAAAATTTGCTTTAAAAATAAAAATTTTTTTATAAATTTGCTATAAAAATAAGAACTTTTTGAAAAATTTCCTATAAAAATGAGAAAGTTTTAAAAAATTTCTATCAAAATAAGAAATTTTTGAAAAATTTCCTATAAAAATAAGAAATTTTTGAAAAATTTCCTATAAAAATAAGAAAATTTTGAAAAAAAAATCCTATAAAAATAAGAACATTTAAAAAAAATTTCCTATAAAAAGAAGAAAATTTGGAAAAAATTTCCTATAAAAATAAGAATTTTTTAAAAAATTTCCTATAAAAGTAGGAAATTTTTGAAAACTTTTCTATGAAAATAAGAAATCTCCTAAATAATTTTCAAACATTTTTTATTTTTATAGGAAAATTTTCAAAAATTTCTTATTTCTATAGAAAATTTTTCAAAACTTTCTTATTTTTATAGGAAATTTTTCAAAAATTTCCTATTTTTATAGGAAATTTTTCAAAAATTTCCTATTTTTATAGGAAATTTTTCAAAAATTTCCTATTTTTATAGGAAATATTTCAAAAATTTCTTATTTTTGTAGGAAATTTTTCAAAAATTTCTTATTTTTATAGGAAATTTCTTAAAAATTTCTTATTTTTATAGAAAAGTTTTAAAAATTTCTTATTTTTTTAAGAAATTTTTCAAAAATTTCTTTTTTTTAGGAAATTTTTCAAAAATTTTTTATTTTTATAGGAAATTTTTCAAAAATTTCTTATTTTTATAGGAAATTTTTAAAAAATTTCTTATTTTTATAGGAAATTTTTAAAAAATATCTTAGTTTTATAGGAAATTTTTCAAAAATTTCTTATTTTTATAGGAAATTTTTCAAAAATTTCTTATTTTTATAGGAAATTTTTCAAAAATTTCCTATTTTTATAGGAAATTTTTCAAAAATTTCCTATTTTTATAGCAATTTTTTCTAAAATTTCCTATTTTTAAAGGAAAATTTTCAAAAATTTCTTATTTTTATAGGAAATTTTTCAAAAATTTCTTATTTTTATAGGAAATTTTTCAAAAATTTCTTATTTTTATAGGAAATTTTTCAAAAATTTCTTATTTTTATAGGTAATTTTTTAAAAATTTCTTATTTTTATAGGAAATTTTTAAAAAATTTCTTATTTTTATAGGAAATTTTTAAAAAATTTCTTATTTTTATAGGAAATTTTTCAAAAATTTCTTATTTTTATAAAAAATTCTTCAAAGTTTTTTGTTATTTCTAGAAAATATTATTTTATTAGATTCTTGATCTCTCTACCCTCTTACGGTATAGGCCTGTAATAAACTAAAACAAAAGGTTATTTAAGTTTAAAGTCCTCGATTTTCCAAAGCAGCAGCAGCGGGGCACACATTTAAACACAAACACACATTCACAACAATTGGGTGGGCAAACAGGCGGATAGACAGGCCAATACACCCGACTCTATGACAAAATGAGGAAAAACAAAAATAAATTTTTCTGACTATATGAAAACCTAAAAAGGGAAAATGGGGAGTGGGGGAACGAACAGAAAATATTCTAACTAATAGACAGGCGAGTGGTTGATGGTGCAGCTGCTTGAAAACCATCAAAATACAAATATTACAACAGCTCACACACAGCACGAAACTCGCAATAAAAATTCGTGTTGAATTCCCAACACTTTGGCACATAAACATTTCCGTTCTATACACGAATTCTAAGCCCAAAAAATTTTCACATAAACCACGAATTTTTTTTTTTTTTTTTTGGCTTAATAATCATGTGTCAATAATAATAATAATTTTCGTTCACTGAAATAGGGAATAATTCGCTACCTTTGACATTTTGTTTGTAAAAATTCTGAAACAACGAAAAAAAATGATTATGGAAAGGCATTAATTGATGTTTTCTAACTGGGTTATTACGTTTTTTGAAAACAAAACATTCTTGATTATAATTCGTTTTTTAGTTGTTTTTTGGTCTAATGACTTTTAACAAAACATTAAACAAATACGTCTAAATATTTAATAAACATATAAATATATTAACTTTTGATATTTTGTTTAAAACTAAATAATTCTTCTCTATAAAAGGCCAATAACATTTAATAAGTGAGTGTTTGGTTTGTTTTGTCTTAAGCGAATATTTATTTCATTTCATTGAAAATTGACCAACCCATTTTAAGTCAGGCCAAAAAGCGAATGAACTGTATGTTTTAAGCGTTTTCATACAAATGAAACGTGGTAGCAGCAAATCAAGCAAAATGTTGACATTTCAATTACAAGCTTCACCAAGCACTCCCTATTTGTTTCAGCGAATTCTAGATATTTTATGTTAAATAACACTTTAACTAAGTAAATTTGCATAAAAATAGCAATAAATTTTAAATGTAATCAAGAAATCAAAAAATCGCTTATATGAAAAAAAACGAATTAAAAGCGATTTTGGGTCTAAAGTATCAAAAAACCTGGAAATAATTAAAGAAAACCTTACAAATTTTAAACCTGAAGTCAATTTATTGACAATAATATCCTAAAAACTCATTATTTTAAAGTTTCGCTAATATCGCTTAAGCGAATTTTATGCGATTTTATATCCAAACTGCATTTAAGAACAATATTTTTACTTAAAATATTAAAAAGCATAGTTTCTAAATTAATTCTGTATAAATTTACCTTTTTTCTCTTAAATTGACAAAATTCGCTCATATCGCGAAATCGTATTAAAGAAAATTTTGAGTCCAAACTGTTTTATTCTAAAAAACTCAAATAGAACTTCTTGGAAAAGTTTTTTTAAAATCAAGCTAGTTGAAATAATGTTTTAAACCCCATAATTTTAAATTTCGCCAAAGCGATTTTAAGGCGATTTTGTATCCAAACTGCAGTATTGATCAATTTTTGTATATAGAACCTTCTAAAATATAATATAAAGAGCAATTTTGTAAAAAGTTAACTTCAGTATTCTTTTGTTAAATATATTCGCTTATATCGCAAGAGCGAAATAAGCAAAATTAAATTGAATAGTGTTTCAAATAAGAAAGTTCTTATAAAAACATTAAACACAAATTTTTTAACGTAATTTTTCAATCACAAAATTTTCAATTTTCGCCTTTGCAGGTTTTGTTGGAACTAAAATTCGCAGGTTTTGCGAATTTTGGTTCCAACTTGCACTAAAGAACACAATTTTTATTTAACGCCTTTGATAACATGGTTAAAATACTATTCTTGCAAACAAATTACTTCTATCTTCTTTAGTTTGACAAATTCGATTTAATCGCGTAAGCGAATTTCACACAAACGTGTGTCTTAAGTATTATAAACTATAAAGTTCCGCCACAAATGATTTTAAAATACAACTGTAAAGTTAATTTAGCATAAATTATGCTTTTATCGCTCTTTATTTGCAATTTCGTTTATTTTATAAACTCGAATTTGAGGCGATTTTGGAATTATTAAGCTTTTACTTAGCAAATTCTTATGAATACCCTTCAAAAATATAATTCTCAAGTATATTGAGCATAAATTGTACTTTAAAGGCTTTCTATTTGCAAATTCGCTTATTTTACAAAAGCGAATTTAGATTTATTATACATAAATTTAGTATTTTTTTTTATAAAAATACAATTAGAAGGAAAATTTTTGAAAAATTTTAATTTTAATAATCTTTAATTACAGTTTCGCCTTTTTTATAAATGCGAATTTAAAGCGATTTTGGTTCTATTATATATTAAACTCCAAGAAAACTCAAGAATAACTATTTAAATCCCCTCAAAATAAAGTTCTAAAGTTAAATTTTTTTAAGTTTTTAATATGATGCTTTTAAATTACAATTTCGCTTATTAAAAAAAAAACGAATTAAAAGCGATTTAAGTTCTATCGCTAACTTAACTCAATAATTCCTGTAAAAAGACTTTTAAAAATATAATTCTAAACTTAATTTTGCAAAATTATGAATCTATTTATTTTAAATTAAAAAATCGCTTATTTCACAAGAGCGAATTTAAGGCGATTTTGGTTATACTTTGTGCATAGTTCAAAAATTTTTACTAAAAACCTTTAAACACATAATTTTTAATATAATTTCTTAAAATTACGAATCTATCGCCCTGGAATTACAATTTCGCTGTTTTTCGCAAAAGCCAATTTAAAGTGACTTTGATTAAGCATAAGAATAAATAAATTTCTTTAAACAGCTCTACAAAATTGAGGTTTTGGAATCAACATTACTACAAATTTTAATTTAATTATTTTTCTTTTTTCGCTCTAAATATAAAGTATATCAAGAGCCATTTTTTTTATATATTTTTTTTACTAAGTCTTTAAAAATTTAACACGAATATCATCAATCATGTTTCTTTTCAATCTTTGTTACTTGTTTTCTAGTTTTTTTTTTTTGATTTTCTTCTGTTATTTAAGAAGCTTAAAACATTTTCGATTCAGCGATATTAGGCGATTTTTTCAAATGTTAGATTTTTTCAAAGTTTAAGCCTTAATCAGGGTTTTTGGATTATAAATATCTTACAAATTCTTAGTTTTGAAACGATTTCGCTTAATTTCGCTTAATTTCTTTAAATTTCGACTTAATTAAAAATGAAGAAGGAAATCATGTTTCTTTTTAAAGTTTATCACTTGTACTCTAGATTTGTTTGGTTTTCTTCTTTTATTTAAGAAGCTTAATTCATTTTCGCTTAAGCGATTTTAGGCGATTTTTTTTAATCTTAGATTTTATTAAATTTAAAGCCTTAGTCAAGGTTTTTGGATTATAAGTATCTTACAAATTCTTCCCTTCCCTTCATTTCTAAAAACAATTCCCTTCATTTCTAAAAACAATTCTTAGCTTTAAAACGATTTCGCTTGATTCTGCTTAATTTCTAAGAGCGTTAAACTTTAAATTTCGACTAAATTAAAAATAAAAAAGGAAATCATGTTTCTTTTTAAAGTTTATTACTTGTTCTCTAGATTTGTTTGATTTTCTTCTTTTATTTAAGAAGCTTAAACCATTTTCGCTTAAGCGATTTTAGGCGATTTTTTTTTAATCTTAGATTTTTTCAAATTTAAAGCCTTATTCAAGGTTTTTGCATTATAAGTATCTTACAAATTCTTAGTTTTAAAACGATTTCGCTTAATTTAGCTTAATTTCTTAGAGCGATATACTTTAAATTTCGACTAAATTAAACACAAAAAAATGAAATCTTGTTTCTTTTCAAAGTTTATTGCTTGTTCTCTAGATTTGTTTGGTTTTCTTCTTTTATTTAAGAAGCTTAAAGCATTTTCGCTTAAGCGATTTTAGGCGATTTTTTTAAATCTTAGATTTTATTAAATTTAAAGCCTTAGTCAAGGTTTTTGGATTATAAGTATCTTACAAATTCTTAGTTTTAAAACGATTTCGCTTAATTTAGCTTAATTTCTTAGAGCGATAAACTTTAAATTTCGACTAAATTAAAAATAAAAAAGGAAATCATGTTTCTTTTTAATGTATATTACTGGTTAATTAGATTTACTTGGTTTTCTTCTTTTACTTAAGCTTCTTAAACCATTTTCGCTTAAGCGATTTTAGGCGATTACTTCAAATTCTAGATTTTTGAAAGCTAAAGCTTTTATCAAGGTTTTTGAAGTTTAAGTATCTAAAAATTTCCTAGTTTGAAAGCGTTTTCACTTGACTTTTATGAGCGATACATTAAAAATTTAGGCAAAAATTAAAGAAATTTTGTTTATTAAAGTAATTTTCTGATAATTTATTATAAATTACGCAGTTACTTTTTAATTTTCTTTATATTTTTTCACCCCCTTTTTAATGTAATTAATTCCCTAAATATTGACCATTAATTTGTTTCCCAATTTATTTCAAGTCATTCATATGAAAGTTAATGTTTAAGGCGTAATTTTGGTTTTGCCCACCCATACACACAAACCAGGTTACAGTTCAATGAACTTTGGCCACTAAGGATAACAAGCAAAAGGATAACAATTTAAGCACAAACACACACACACACACACCATACACATATACAAACACACTTACGATTTTACTAATTAGCTCAATTTGTGTAAACTCAATGGTTTTAGGATGGAGGGGTTTTTGGCTATAAAGCTTCCTGTATTAAGCTCTCTAGCAACTGATACCATAAACAAACTTTCAAGAAAATAAGCCAAAACAAAACACTTACTTTTACCTATACATTTACATGGGTATTTTTATATGTGTATGTATGTATACGAAAAAATCGAGAGTGTAATTGTAAAGCTATTTAAGGCTCAAGATAGATGATTTCGCAACACAATTTCCTGTAACAGAAAACGGAAAAAAGACAAATTGTTCCATTTAGAGCAAATTATTTCTTTTAGGGGTCTTAAAGGCTTGATACATACCCTATTTACTATGTAAGACTTTGCATAAAACTGCCTATTGTAGGGTGTTTCTATAGCCTTAAATGTATAAAAGCCCTGTTTTGATTCTTCTAGCCTAACTATTTTTCCAACTCCCCCTTTTTTTCTAAATTTTCAAAAATTTTTCTCCTCCGCTCCCCCTCTCCCTATAATCTTTGGCCACTTGCTGTTTCTCATCCATTTGTAATGTTATGTCTATCTATGTATGTATGTATGTATGTAGAAGAGAATACAATTGACGTCATTGTATGTAGTTACGACTAGAACAAGTAGACAATAACCTCGAGTTCATTTACCTTTTTGTGGTTACAAACCAAATCATTATTATGGCAATAATCATCGTCATCATTATCATCCTTTTCAAGATAATAATGATGTTGCATAGCGAAAAAATGTTGGTGCATCATAATGTTGCTTGTTGCCACTGCGCTCTTGCCATGGCCATTACTCTATGAGCTAAATTTGTTTTTCTTTTTTTTTTTGGTGCCTTAACATTTTGAGTAGAACGTTTGGCTATTTGAGCTAGAGAGAGAAAGTTGCCAGGCCAGCAGAGTCTACTGTGGCTCCTAGAAAAGGGGGCCCAGAGGTAGCAAGGAGTTTTGAGTTTATGTTTTTATGCCTATTTGTTGCTTAAGCATATAAAAATGGAATATGGAGGGAAAATTCTGACTCCAAATTGTAAAAATATGTAAAAAGAAAAGGTTTATATCTTAAGCAGGGAAGTGGCTTGGAAAGGGAGTATAATTGATTTAAAAGAAAAATATTAAGCATACGCCACCATTAACTAAGAAAAATATCAATTTCACAAGGCAAACCGCGGCGTATGAGTAATTTTTTAAAAAAATTTCCCTTCATTTCTAAAAACAATTCAAGAGAATTCAACAAAAATCGTTAATAAGAAAATTCGCCACAAAAAAAATTGAAAGAAATTTGACAATTTTTAACTGTTTATGTTAAAAACTAATAAAATTTGAAAATAAAAGCTAAAATAAAAAAAATCGCCTAAACGATTTTGGGCGAAAATTATTTTAGAAGATGCTTAATAGTATTTTTCTAAAAAGTTTATTTTATTCCAACAGGAAAACTTTAAAATTCATCAAAATTAAACAATTTTATTAGAATTCGCTTAAGCGAATTTAATCAAATTTGTCAAAATTTTGGCAAAAATAATGCTTTTGACAATTTTTTGATTTTCTTATAAAATTAAAGAAAATTCAACAAAAATCGTTGGTAAAAATAAATTCGCAAACAATTTTATTAAATTTCGCTTTAGCGAATTTTATGAAACTCGTCCCAAAATTTTGGTAAAATTAATAATTTTGACTTTTTCTTAATAACCAAAAGAAAACCAAAAAAATGAATAAAATAGCAAAAAATTACAAAATTTCGCCTAAGCGATTTTGGAGGATATTTACTTTAGAAGATGAAAAATAGTATTTTCTAACAAAATTTTGCTAATCCCAACAGGAAAATAACAAAATTCATTAAAATTTCACAATTTTATTGAAATTCGCTCATGCTTTTTTTTTTTTTTTTTTGAACTTATACCAAATGGGAGTAATACTAATATTTTTGACAATTTCGCAATTTCCAATAAAAAAGCAATGAAATATGAAAATATAGCATAAATTGAAAAATTTTTCGCCTAAACGATTTTGGGCGAAAATTATTTCAGAAGGTGCTTACTAGTATTTTCTAACAAATTTCTCTAAATCTAACTAGAAAATAATAAAATTCATTAAAAATTGGCAATATTAATAAAATTCGCTTAAGCGAATTTAGTCTTACTTGTAACAAAATTTGTGTAATACTAATATTTTTGACATTTTCGCAATTTCTTATAGAAAAGCAATGGAATTTAATGAAACAGCATAAATTGAAAATATTTCGCCTAAGCGATTTTGGGCGTTATTTCAGAAAATGGTCAACATTATTTTCTAACAATATTAATATGTTCTAACAATAAAACAACAAAATTCCTTAAAGTTTGGCAATATAAATAAAATTCGCTTAAGCGAATTTAGTCTTACTTGTCCCAAAATTTGTGTAATTTAATCAAATTTGACGAAAAACTTGGATAAAATGCTTAATAGTGTTTTCTAACGAAATTTCTCTAATATCAATAAAAAAATTACAAATTTGCCAATTTTATTAAATTTCGCTTAAGCGAATGTAGTCGAATTTGTCTCAAAATTTAAGTCTAAGTAATATTTTTAATTTTTCAACAGAAAATCAATAAAATTTAAGAAATAGCATTCATTTACATAATATCGCCTTAGCGATTTTAGGCGAAATTTATTTGAAAGCTATCAATTAATATTTTTTTAAGAAATTTGAAAATTTCTTTTGTTTCTGTTTAAAAAATTAATGAAATTTGACAAATTGTCAAAAATTTGCAAAATATCGCCTGAGTGTTTTTGACGATATTTCTTTTAAAAACAACCTATTAATTTTTTCTATAAAAATTACGTAAATTTCAAATGAAAAATAACGAAATTCTAAAAAAAATCGTTAATTTAACAATATTTCGCTTAAAGGAAATAAGGCGAAACTGTTTAACAACCCCGGGTAATTTATTGATTTTTTGCTATCTAGAATATATGAGGGCTACATAGGCTTACTAAAACTAAAAGATTTTTTCTTATATCACTTACATTTAAGAAGTTATGGACTTTTTCGCTTAAATTGATTAAAGCGATTTTCTGTAGTAATGACAAAAACTGAAAATTTTGAATGGGAAATGTTAAAACAGTTAATTTAGAGATTTTATATCAAAATTTTGTTTCTGTAACTCTTTTATTTTGAGAGTTATCCTGATTTTGAGAAGGCAATTAAAGCCTTTACATAATTTGTTTACAAAAATTTAAAATGATTCATTTGTTGTTGTTTTGTTCAATATTTATGCTTTCAAATGAATCATTTGCTCTAAATTTTTTTATAGTTTTACATAAAATTCCAAAAATCTTTCAAAGAAAAAACCTCTCAAGAAATGACGTTTCTTATTTAACCCAAAATGTAAACAAAAATTTCTTTATTTTTTTTGGCATTTCTTTGAAAAACGTAAACAAATTATGAAACACGTCTATGGAATCCCAAAAAAAAAAACTCTAAAAATGAAAGACTCTATTGCTATCTAACCCCCTTCTCTAACCACTGAAGTTTATGTTATTTTTGCTCTAAAGCAGATGATTATGATGTTGGCGATAATGATGACGATGACTGCGATGATGCTGTAACATTTTTATGTTTTTGTCGTTTATTTTTGTGAGTAAGTGTGTGTCTGTGTTTGTAAGTGATGTGAAATTTTTGCTCTCACTTTCTATGAAAAACATGTTTTTTTCTTCCTCTTTTTGTTGAGTTATGAAACTGGAACGGAGAAGAGTTTTGTGGGGGTCTGAGGGGCACTATCAAAGAAAGCTGGGTTTGTTTGCGAATGTGTTAGAGAATCTCGGTCGCATCTGCTTTGTTTGTTTTTTATTTCTGTTGTTTCTTCGTTTAGCCAAGAAGCTACTGAACTCATGATGATGATAAAATCTCATTATGACGTTGGCGATGATGATGATAATTACAATATGAGGAAAAAAAGAAGAGCAGCAGAATAAAACTAAAACAACTTTAGCTGAGTTCATTCACTTTTGCTTTGGCGAAACGAAAAAAAAAAGAAAAAAATCAAGAAGAAACTCGTAAACATGAAAAGAAATAAAAAAGGGGGTCGACGCTTGAAACCAAAACAAATATGGCGCTAAATTTGTTATAAGGAAATAGTTAAGGTAGGGGGAGAACGGAAAATAGGAAATAAAATAAAGGAAGTGGGTTTTTTTTGCACAAAAAGAGTATAACTGATTTCCAGACATAATATGTAGAAGAAACCTATATTTTAAATTTGTATAAAATCTCAAAAATTTCCTAAGTTCCTTCCCAAAAAATCGGTAACATATGAATGCATATATATTTTTCTTTAAGAAAACATACACATTTGTTCGTATGTAAAACTCTTTTTAAATCTAAATCGTTTAGTAAAAAAATTGTTCAAATATCTTGTTTACTTAGAGAGTTATCACTGTTTCGCTAAATAAATTTAAGGCGATTTTTGCTTAAAAAGCCCCTAATGTAATAATTCCTAAAGAAAACATCTTCCTAAGGCCTCTCGAAACAAAATCTGTAAAAATATTCAAATAGTTAATCATAAAGACAAATATCGCCTAATATCGTTAAGGCGAAATTGGTACTTTATTGTATAAAGTGACGAATTTTGTCCTAAATGTTTATTTTTCAACAGGAAACAGTTAAATTTGTTTAAATTCTTTTACTAATTAATCATTAAGACAAATATCGCCCAATATCGCTTAGGCGAAATTTTGTAAAATGTTAGTATTTGTTAGATTTCATAGGATTTCAATTGGAAAGAGAGAAATTTTCTCAAATATTGCTGTTACTAAAAGTTTTGGACAATTTCTTTCTGAATTCGCTTTAGCGATATCTTTTTAAATTGACGACTTTTTATAAATTTTGTTATATTACTTTTTTTGTTAAAAAAAATACTAATAAGCAGCTTATTAAAAAACACCGCCCAAATTCGCTTAAGCGAAATTTGAAAATTAGTTTTCCAAAGAAAAAATATAAATTCTTAAAATTTGGTTGAAATTTACTGTTATTAAAACTTTAGGGCAAATTTTGCTTTAACTTGCTTGAGCGAAATCTATTTAAACTAAGGATTTTTTATCAGTTTTGTTTTTTTGAGTTAGAATTAGGAATAATTGTTCAAAAAAAGCTTTTACAAAAATAATGCCCGAAAATTCGCTTAGGCGATGTATTAATAGTGCTTAATATTTTTCCAAATTTGAGAAGTTTTTTAAAGAAAACTTTTAATTGGTTTTCAATTGGAAAATGATAAGTTGTTCAAAATATTATTTATCTCTTAGGCGAAATTTTGTAAAATATGATTATTTTCATAGATTTTATGATGTTTTAATTGGAAAAAGATAAGTTTTTCAAAATATTATTTATCGCTTAAGCGACATTTCGTAAAATATAACCATTTTGTTAGATTTTTTGATGTTTCAATTGAAAAAAGAAAAAATTTCATTGGTTTTCAATTGAAAAATGATAAGTTGTTCAAAATATTATTAATCGCTAAGGCGAAATTTTATAAAATGTTACTATATTGTTAGATTTCATGATATTTCAGTTGAAAAAAGGAAAAATTTCATTGGTTTTCAATTGAAAAATGATAAGTTGTTCAAAATATTATTTATCGCATAGGCGAAATTTTGTAAAATGTAACTATTTTGTTAGATTTTATAATTTTTCAATTGGAAAAGGAAAAAAAATAATTGGTTTTCAATTAAAAAATGATAAGTTCTTCAAAATAATAAATATCGCTTAAGCGAAATTTTGAAAACTGTGACTATTTTGTTAGTTTTTTTTTTTTTTTTGATATTTCAATTGGAAAGTTAGAGATTGTCGAAAATATTACCATTTCTTTAATTTTTGACAAATTTTTCCTAAATTCGTCTAAGCGAAATCTAACTTAACTAACGAAAAATGATTAAAAATTGCATGATCTGAAAGATGTATTGAGTTTTCAGCCTTTGAGGCATATATCGCCTAAAATTGTTAAGGCGATTTTTCATTTTCGTTTGAGCGAAATCTAAATTAACTAAAAAAAACTTGTTAAAAAATGTATAATGCTTCTATAATCTGAAAGAAGTCTTAAATTTTCAAACCTTGAGATAAATATCGCCTAAATGTTAAGACAAAAATTAAAATTTATTAAATTTTAGAAAAATTTATTAAAAAATTTCTTAATTTTGATCAAAATTTTTTATTTTTAAAGAAAATTCCAGATCTTTTTTTTCAGAATTGTTTTCCTTTGGAAAATTCTTTTACTTCAAAACTTATTATTACACTTTGTAGGTCATTGAACTAATGTTGGCTGAAATGAACTCTATATAGTTCTTGTTGTTTTTTCTGCTTTAAAATTACAATGTGCAAAATGCACTTTATCTAACGAAAATAGCAAAAAATTCACTCATTTTCAAATAAACTTCTATGTTTGATTCCAAATTTACTCATTTATTATTTAAAAAGTGCTCAAACTCTAGAACGCTCTGCTTTATCACAGAAAGCACTCAAATTATTTTAAAAACTATTTTAATACGTAATAATTGTAAAGCAAAAAACTATCATTCCTCAATGAATATTATAGCTTCTATCACACAATTACGCTCCCAATACGCTCTTTTTCACTCTCTATAATAATTCGTTTCTTGCTCATTGATAGTGTTTCAAATCGTTTCAATTCGTTTAGCCATTCGTTTGCTTAAGTTCGTAATACGAACAAATTACACAAATAAACCCCTACATTTTTACATACATAGCAAATACTCACACATACAGACAAACACACAAATAAGAAAAACAAAAAAAAAAACAAACAGCTCCACATTTCGAGGTTTTTGACCGAAATGTGGGTCACGACAATGGCGAGTTCGATGAACTAAGCGAAGCAAAGCAATACAATCAGTCGTTGTCGTATAATAATCAACATCAACAACAAATACAACAACAATACCTTACATTCATATAAATTTGTTGTTGCTATTTAATGTTGTTGTTGGTGTATTTGGGTACGAATATAATCATCGTCATATTACATTTGTAGTTTGTTTGTGAGTGAATCGTTGGGTATATTTGATTGTTTTTGTCTTTTTCATTTCGTTTTATTGTTGTTGTCGTTGTTGTTGTTGCTTTTGGTGTTTGTAGTTTTAAATAATTATTAATGATGTTAAGAGTTCGACAAAAACAAACAAATAAATGAAAGAAGAAAAAAAAACAACATTTTGTTTGATTATTTTGGTTTTTGTGGGAGTTGGAAACCAGAGTAGGGAGTTAAAGAATGTGGGGGTGTAGATTCTTCTAGAAACCAAAGGAATTTTTAATAAAATCGACCGCTAAAGCACAATTCGCCAAAAAGATAAAAAGCGAAATTGTAAAATTTCTTAAAAAACTTAAAAAATTTTAATAGAAACTAATTTTTTAGTTAATATCTAAAAGTTCTGTAAAAAAAAATTAACAAATAATCAATTTAGCTTGAAAGTTTTAAGCGATTTCGTCAAGCGATTTTTTGTAAAATGACATAAAATAAATAATATGTTATCAAAATTTATTTATTACTGCCTAAGTAAAAGAAATCCAAAAGATATTTTTCAATATTATATTTAGTTTCGGAGTTATAGCTATTTTCGCCCTAAAATTGAAGGCGATTTTCTTCCAAACTACTTGTAATATAAAATTTCGTATGCGGTTTTATTTGTTTGAGTGCAAAGACAAAAAATCTAAAACAAGTTTTTCAATATTATGAGTAGTTTCAGAGTTATAGCAATTTTCGCCTAAAAAACTAAAGCGATTTTTTTCCAAACTACTTAAAATGTTAACTTTCGTAAAAAGTTTTATTTCGTTGTATACAGAGAAAGAATATCTAAAAGAAGTTTTCCAATATTGTATTTAGTTTAGGAGTTATAGTTATTTTCGTCTAAAAAACTAAAGCGATTTTTTTCCCAAACTACTTGTTGTGCAATATTTCGTAGCAATTTTTGAAAAAAATTCTTTTGTAATCATTTTATTTTGGAAATTTCTTTTATTTGATGAAAAATTTGTTTCAAATTATGGAAAATTGGGGAATATAACTTTAAGGTTAGTTTTTAGCAAAATTGAAATTCTGGCTTTTTTACTTAGAAATTTGAAAAAAATTCTTTTGTAAACATTTTATTTTTATACCCTTCACCAATAGGTGAAAGGGTATTATAAGTTTGTGATTCCGTTTGTAATTTTTTTATTAGTGATCGTAGACCCCATAAAAATTATACCGATCGACTCAGAATCGGGAGGAGAATCGATTAAGCGATGTCCGTCTGTCTGTCTGTCTGTCTGTCTGTCCGTCCGTCTGTCTGTCTGTCTGTTGAAATCAAGTTTCTGAAGCCCCTGGAGGATGGACTTACATAAATTATATATCAGATTTTAGGAAATTCTCCCGCAATGAACGCTATTAAATTTCATTAAAATCGGTTTATAAACACCGAAAATATCGAAAAAATACCAAAAATTAGACGAAAATTTTAAAATTTTTGATTGAAACACACTTTTAAATAACAAGAGAAAAAAGATACTCCTGGTGTACATGTGATAATATGTTATATATCAGATTGTAGGAAATATTTTCCCAAAGCATTCTGTAAAATTTTATCAAAATCGGTCCATAAACAACTGAGATATCGCCAAAACACTGAATTTGATGTATCGCAAATTGCCCAAAGTACACATTAGAGAATGTTTGTTGAAAAAATTAAATGCAGAAATAGGAAAAACTATCCTCCTTTAGTACGGACCTACATAAATTTTATATCAGATTTTAGGAAATTCCCCCACCAACCACGTTATTAAATTTTATCAAAAGCGGTCTATAAACAATTGAGATATCGCCATAACACTACATTTGATGTACAGCAAATTGCCCAAAGCACGTGTCTAAGAAATTTTGTTTACATTTTGTAAGTATTGTTTCAGCGATATCTCAGGTGTTTATGGACCGATTGTGATGAAATTTGACATCGTTCTTTATGGGAGGATTTTCTAAAATCTGATATATATACTCCACAAATCTGATTATGAATACCATTCAAATTGTACCGATCAACTCAGAATCGGCACAAGAATCGATTTCGCGAACTCCGTCCGTCCGTCTGTTTGTTTGCCCGTCCGTCCGTCTGTTTGTTTATCCGTCCGTCTACCTGTCTGTCCTTTTTTCTGTTGTAGTCAAGTTTTTGGAGCTCCTGTTTTGTCGATATCTCAGATGTTTATTTTGATGAAGTTTAATAGCGTCCTTCGCAGGGGATTATCTAAATCCTGATGCATTCTGTAATTTGTGGTAGATATAATTTAGCGTTTAAGCGATGGTGTTTTGATCGACAATGTTGAAATTCAGGGTGGGACAATTCAGTAGCTCCACAAATCTGGTTTTAGCAGACAGACACACTGCATTTATCTTAATTTTGTGTCTGACTTTTGAACATTATGATAACATTTGAGAATGTATTATATATCAAATTATAGGTAATCTTCCTAGGAAGTACAAAAATGCAGCTAATTACATGATATCCGTTCAAAACCTACATATGTATGTAAGTATCTCACATATCAACAAAAATTTAAATTTTTTAATTGCAATTGGGAGAAATACGTTCACGTTTGACAATTGATCCCGTATAACTTCGCCTAAGGCAATCTCTTAGTAGCTAATAAATGACAAATTATAATAGATACGATGATGACATTTAGTATAAAGACGTTGTACAATATTGATATTCAGGACAATAGCGCCTAAAATAAACTTTCTAGAGGGACAACATTTGACAAAAGTATTTCTGATCTCTTGAAAAGTTCGATATTGAAAATGGGCGAGCTCTATTCACATTTAGTGAAATCTCCCATATAAACCCGACCGGGAATCGATTTAATGCTGATAAATTAAATCACATTAAAATTGCACAAAGAACTAGAGCAAAACTTTCCAAACATCCATCGGACAGATCGAAAGAACTATACGTCCCAAATATTATTGATGAAGTGTTCATTTTAATTAATTAACTAACTTCAAATTAATAAGTAAACTTTTCCGACAAAGGTGATAACCATCCATTCAAAAGCTATATATTTCACGTATGTATCTAAAACTAAGAGTGTATACCCTATAATTTTAAGGCTTGTATACATTGACAATCATTGTTAAAGCTTTGACCTAAATCAGTCCGCTAACTTCAGAGTTTTACATAACTAATCAAGAACTTTTACTAGTTGGATAATTCGTACGAATTAAAGTGCACAACCCTCACTGGGCACAGCGTTTTTGGGTTGCATGTCAGAATACTTAAACTTCATCAAATCGATGTGCTATTGCAAATCTAAGGGCATCTACATTTTGAAGCATCTTTTCTGCATGGTTTATCTGGTCTATCGAACTTAATTAAATGTTAGTAAAATATGTGTCTATTTTATTTCGAAGCTACTGGTTGGCTAAAATATGCATTCTCTACTTGTAGTCTAGTAATCATTATCTTTCACAAAGGGACCACTTTAGAACCCAAGTGAAGCTTCCCTAGACATCAGCCACCTGCCCAACCTAACCTTTGGGTGCATAACTATTCTAGATGATGACGCCACCGAAAAGGTTTTCGTTTTCCGACTCTTAATTTTAAAGACTCTTTGCATATAATACTAGTATAACCAAATATTGCTACGAATTACATTAAGTACTTTTGGAACACCATTGGTGAAGGGTATCCAAGATTCGGCAAAGCCGAATATACCACTCTTACTTGTTTAAATTTCTGTTATTTGATAAAAAATTTGTTTTAATTTATGGGAAATTGGGGAAAATAACTTTGAGGATAGTTTTTAGTAAAATTTAATTTCTGACTTTTTTACTTAGAAATTTGAAAAAAATTCTTTTGTAAATATTTTATTTTTGAAATTTCTGTTATTTGATGAAAAATTTGCTTTAATTTATGGAAAATTGGGGAAAATAACTTTGAGGTTAGTTTTTAGTAAAATTGAAATTCTGGCTTTTTTACTTAGAAATTTGAAAAAATTTCTTTTGTGATGTTTTTATTTTTAAAATTACTATTATTTGGTGAAAAATTTATTTCAAATTATGGAAAATTGGGAAAAATAAGTTTGAGGTTAGCTTTTATTAAAATTGAAATTCTGGCTTTTCTACTTAGAAATTTAGTAAAATTTCTTTTGTGATGTTTTTATTTTTGAAGTTTCTATTATTTTATGAAGAAACTGACTTTATTTAATGAAAATTAAGTAAAATTAGTTTGAGGTTAGGTTTCTAAAAAATTCCGAATTTCGTTAATTTTCATTTTTTTTTTAATTTCTGATTAAATGTCTTGAACTTAAAAATAGTTTTTAGTTTTTGGTTAAAATTTTGAAAGTATTTCTACAAAAAAGTCCAACATTTTTTTGGACTTTTCCAAAATTAAAATTTTTAAAAATTTTTTGCAAAAATTATATTTTTTATGGCAAAATTTGAAAAATCCAATATTGTCTTTTTTTATAAATTTTGAAAACTTTTTTGTTGGAATATTATTATTTTTTTTTTTCTTTGAATTGAATCTGAACTTTTTTAGATTTTAAAATTATTTAATTAGATTTTTTCTAAATGCAATTTTTTTTATTAGAATACATTCTTTTTGTTGTAGTTTTTTTTTAGATTTGCAAAATGTGAATGTCCTCTGTTAGCCCACAAAAATTATCAAAAAAAAAAAACTGCAACAAAAAAATTGCAAACAAAAAAAAAGCATTTAATGTAGCGCGAGGTTGACGACTGCTCAGCTCTCAACACTAAACAACTCATTTTTGATACAACTTAAATGCAACAACATTAAAGGGGGGACCCCTTTTGGGGCAAAAATGTTACTAACACTAAAAAAAAATGTTCACTCATTTTAATTTTTTTTACATTTAAGAAAAAAAGTGCATATGCAAAAATTCTATGTAGAGCCTTCACTTCTCATGAACTCGTGAGATTTTCCAAAAATCCCCACTCTCCCCCCTTGACTACTCATTTTTTTGTGTTTTTTTGAATAAAACTCACGTGTTCTGTTAGTGTACTCTTTTCAAATGAGTCGAATGTTGAATGAAATGAGTGTTTTTGCTTAAGTTTGAGTTGTATTTTAGGGGAACTCGTAGAGTTAGGTGATTTCCAACAATCATTCGCAAATTGTGTGTCAAACGTAACGGACGTGTTTACGTAAGAGAGAGAATTTTGAAATAAAATTAAATAAAATTAAACAAAAATTTTAACTTTAATACAAAAATTGTAAATGAATAGAACAAATTGAAAAAAATAGAAGTTTTAAAATAAAACCGCGTCGTTGTTTTTAAGAAAAAAAAAAATTAAAAGAAAAATATTTTTGGATTTATAAACCCAGAAATTTTTAAAAAATTTATTAAAGAAAAAAATTTATTTAAAAACCCCATAAACTAAAAAAACCCTTTTAAGGGGAAAAAATATTGAAAAAGAAAATATTTTTGGAAAAATCTCAGAAATCTAAATTAGATTAGAAAAAAATTTTTTAAAAAAATTTTAAAGAAAATTTTAGAAAAGTTGAAAAAAATTGGCGCGTTTTTTTCCTTAAAGTTTAAAGGCTAAGGAAATTATTTTGTTAAAAAAGTTTAAAAGAAAAATGTTCCTTATTAGTAAATTTTATTGATTTAGAATGAATTTAAGAAAATTTTGAAAATTTTCTTTTGAAAAGAAAAAAAAAGTGTCATTGAAACCAAAAAAAAAAAAAAGTTTATTTGAAATAAATAAAAATATCTTTTAAAATAAAATAAAAAAATGGTGTGTGCTATGCAAGAATTAAATACCACGGCCGTGGCTATAACGGACTCTACTCCCCAACATTCTCAACTTTTGCAACATAATCAACATCATCATCTTCTTCAACAGCAACAACAACAACAACATTTAACACAAACAACTACTTCTAATTATCCCACAATGCAACAACAGCAACAATTGCCCCAACAGGTGGAAATTGTGCGCGCCTTAGCTTCTCCCTTTACCAACAGCAATGGCACCAGCAGCGGCATTACAAATCCTCCACAAATGACCACCATAGTGGTCTTGACTACCCCGGGACCCCTAATACAGGGTCAAGCCTCACAACAAACTGTTATAAATCTACAGCAACAGCCTCATTTACATTTGACACAAACCCCAACACCTGTTCAACAGCAGCAACATCATCAATCCCATCAGCAGCATAAAAGTCAGCAATTGAAAAAGCAACATGCTTCTTTGGTAAGACTTTTGGAATCGGCACCCATTACCCAGAAAACCAAGGGTAATGATTCCCTTAAAATCAATAAAATGCAACAACAAACTAGTCTTCAGCAACAGCAGCAGCAACAGCAACAAATTGTAATACCTCAATTACAGCAAACCCAACAACAGCAAATAATCTATGTGCAACATCAAACAACAGCAACAACGCCACATCAACAAACAACGCCGCAAACTCATGTAGCGCCTTTTCAAACAACGTTATCCTTAACGCAACAGCAGCCACAATTAGCTCAACAATTGTTACAACCAAAAAGACTGAAAACCAACTCCTCCTCATCATTATCAACATCATCATCATCATTATCCTTAGCAGGAACTTCATTAACCTTAGCAACTCCCTTAATACAAGCCCCTTCAATAAATTCAAAAAATGTTTCCACAAAACCACAACAACAACAACATCAACAACAAGTATTACCACCAGCCACATTATCTTTATCAAACCTAAATCCTTTAGCTATTAATCCTCCAAGTGATAAAAGCAACCTAATAAAGACATTGAACCATAGCAACAACAACAACAACATTAACTCCTCTAATCTTATTAGTACAATTTTAATGAATACAACAACAACAAATGACAAAAATCAGGAATATCAAAAACCTCAAGAAGAGCCAACCAAACATCAAATGCAGCCACAACTGCAACATCAAACTCATACAAATCCCCGTAATGACTCGGAATCGGGCATTGAAGAGGAATTAGAAAATGATCTTAAATTAGAAACCAAAACAACAGCAACAACAACGCCTACATCTAACAAGGACTTGGCCTATGAGCCTCAACAATGCCCCTGGAAGAAGATACGCTATGCCCGGGAATTAAAGCAAAAAGAACAAATGGAAAAGAATCAAGAGATTAAGGATGAAGTTATAAAAACAAAATGTGATAATGATATTAAAACCATTAAGAACAACTTAACCACCATAAATGCCCCTCCCTCAAACTGCCCCTATTCACCAAATTTTAACGAATTAAACCTCGCCGAACAAACCCACAAAGAAATTGCCATTTTGCTCCAAAAGCAACATCAAAACTATCAGCAACTCCAGCAACAGCAACAGCAGCAACATCGTCGCGATAGCTCCGATAGCAATTCTTCGCTCATCAGTAATACCTCCAGTAATCATTCTTTGAGCAATGGCTGCACCTGCACACCTCAACAGCTGCAATCTCAACGAGATAGCAGCGATGATGATCTCTATCTGGAGGATATCTCACCCCAAAGAAGACTTGCCTCGCGACGCGCTAGTCTCCTGCAAGATCAGGAAATGGAGGAAATTAGCATTAACTGTCAGTGCGCGGACTGTCATTTGGAGAATATGGATGATTCGGGCTGTGATGATGGTGATCAAAAGGAGGAGGAACAGTCAACATTGAATTATTTGTGTCAGAAATTTGATGAGAATTTGGAAACGCAAAAACAAATACAAAATACCACAACAACAATAACAACAAATACCACCGATTTGGAAAAAGTGGCCATAGTAAAGAGAGAAAATGAGGAGGATCAAGGCAAGGAGGAGACGGGGAAACATCAAAAGGATGATGTAGGTTTTAAAAACAAAACAAAATATTACACGAAAAAGGTGAAGTCTCCAGAAAGAAATTTCGAAATTTATATTCAAAATTGTTAATCAAAATTTTTATTCAAAACTTTCATTAAAATATTTCATTCTAAACATAATTTCACTTTTTATTGACCAAAATTTCATTTAATCATACAAATTTTAATTTAATTATAAAAAGCACTTAATAATAAATTGTTTACAATTCATATTTTCCAAAAATGTCTTATAAATTTCCCGAAAATTTCAGTTTTTAAAACCTAACCTCAATTTCAAAATTTCTAATTTAACTTTAAATTGGATAGTTGGAACTTAATATGAAAGAAAATGAAAGTATAAAAAGTTTTCAAAAGAGTTTTTCTTCTAGATCCTTATTAATTTTATAAAAAATCAAATTTTTAAAAACCTAACCTCAATTTAAGATTCTTTAATTTAATTTTTACTAAGAAAATTTTAACATATTTTAAAACAAAACTAAAATATAAAAACTTTACAAAAAAATTGTTCTTAAAAACTCTTATTCATTAAAGCAAAAATCGAATTTTTCAAAACCTAACCTCATTTCAAAATTCTTTAATTTAACTTCAATTAAGAAAATTTGAACACATTTCAAAAGAAAATTGAAATAGAAAAACTTTACAAAAGAGTTTTTCTTAAAAATTCTTATGCATTAAAGGATAAATCGAATTTTTCAAAACCTAACCTCATTTCAAAATTCTTTAATTTAACTACAATTAAGAAAATTTTAACACATTTTAAAAGAAAATTGAAATAGAAAAACATTACAAAAGAGTTTTTCTTTAAAATCAGTATAAATCGAAAGAATGTGCAAATTTTCCAAAATTTAACCTCATTTCAAATTTCCATAAATTTTGTTTAATCATGAAAATTCAAACTCATTTCAGCAAAAAATTATTTTTCGAAAACTTCACAAAAGTAAATTTCTTTAAAATCCTTAGAAATTTCAAGAAATTTGAATTAAAAAAAAACCTAACCTCAAATTTTTTTTTCGTAATTCCTATCAAAAATAAGAAATTTTTGAAAAATTTCCTATAAAAATAAGGAGTTTTTGAAAAATTTCCTATAAAAATAAGAAATTTTTGAAAAATTTCCTATAAAAATAAGAAATTTTTGAAAAATTTCCTATAAAAATAAGAAATTTTTGAAAAATTTCCTATAAAAATAAGAAATTTTTGAAAAATTTCCTATAAAAATAAGAAATTTTTGAAAAATTTCCTATAAAAATAAGAAATTTTTAAAAAATTTCCTATAAAAATAAGAAATTTTTGAAAAATTTCCTATAAAAATAGGAAATTTTTGAAAAATTTCCTATAAAAATAAGAAATTTTTGAAAAATTGCCTATAAAATTAAGAAATTTTTGAAAAATTGCCTATAAAATTAAGAAATTTTTTAAAAATTTTCTATAAAAATAAGAATTTTTTTGTAAATTTCCTTTAAAAATAAGAAATTTTTGAAAAATTTCATATAAAATTAGGAAATTTTGAAAAGTTTCCTATAAAAATAAGAAATTTTTGAAAAATTTCCTATAAAAATAAAAAAATCTCTAAAAAAAATAGGAATTTTTGAAAAATTGTTATAAAAATAGTAAAGTTTTGAAAAGTTTTCTGTAAAAATAGGAAATTTTTGAAAAATTTCCTATAAAAATAAATTTTTTGTTTTTAATTTCCTTTAAAAGTAAGAAATTTTTGAAAAATTTGCTATAAAAATAAGAAATTTTTGCAAACTTTCCTATAAAATAATAAATTTTTGAAAAATTTTGTATAAAATTAAGAAATTTTTAAAATTTTCCTGTAAAAATAAGAAATTTTTAAAATTTTCGTGTAAAACTAAGAAATTTTTGAAAAATTTTAAGAATTACATAATTTTTTACAAACGTAAGCTCAATTTAAAATATTTTTTTTGAGCTTTTTTTCGAAAATTTTTCTTATATTTTAATAGATTATATTAATCAATTATAAACCAAAGAAAAATTTTACTTAAAATCTCTTTAATTTGGGAAATATTGGAAATTTAAAATTTCCTAACCTCAAATTAAAGTTTTAATTTTGAGCATTTTCGCGGAAATTTTTCTGATATTCTCATAGATTTTATTAAATAATTATAAACCAAAAAGAGTTTTACTTAAAATTGCTTAAATTTTGGGAAATATTGTATGTAAAAATTTTCCTAACCTCAAGTCAAATTTTTAATTTCTTTCTAAGAAAAGGGAATTTCCTTTGTCAGTCAAAAAAATTGTACATAGGGCAATTTCTCGATAGTTCAGACCACGTTGACTACATAATTTATATATTCAGTCTCAAAAAGAAAACATGCCCCATATATAATAGTAAGTCTTGGTATTATTTCGAGGACTCCAAGTCCCTGGGTTGACTTTTAGTAGACTTTGTCTTCAGTAAAATGAATAGTCTAGGATTTGTCACAATCTTTCTTTTTTTCTGGACCTTAAAAGTACCAAAAAGGGCCTATTTTATGCATGAAAATGACAAATTTTGACTTTTGATAATTGTTTTAGTAGTAGTAGATAATTTATGATATTTCTTAAATTTCCTTTACTAATTTTATTATTCTTTTTTATTTCCTTTTCAGGGCTTCTTCCGCCGCTCGATCCAGCAAAAAATCCAATATCGTCCCTGTACAAAAAATCAACAATGTAGCATTTTGCGCATCAATCGCAATCGCTGCCAGTATTGTCGCCTGAAAAAATGTATAGCCGTTGGCATGAGTCGTGATGGTAAGTTTTTTACACTTGTTTATTAAAATAATTAAAAAAAAAGATATTTCCTATTTACGCACTTATGTAAATAAATAGAAATTATTTTGCGTTTTAACTAATTTTTTGTCCAAAACACGCAACAAATTTTGTTGTTTTTCTCAAAAAAATAAAAAATTTTGGTGGTAAACAAATCAATTGTAAAGCAATTTCTGGAAACTGAATGAGTGACTGACTTGAGTTCATTAACCCTCGAATTTTTTCTGGATTATTATGAATCAAAATAAGGGGGAATTTGTTGTTTTCGACTTAGAAATTGTTTTGAATTTTTTGACATTATAAGTTATTTACCCCAAAAGTTTGATGAATCATTTTTTGTTGTTGTTTTTTTTTAGTTAACAAAAGCCTGAAAATGTTAATTAAATTTTGTTTTGAAAATTTTATTTAGTTCAAGTTTTTTTTTTTTAACGAAGATAAACATTTTTTTGATGTTCTTGTTATTGTTTAACAAAAATTGTTTTGCGTAACGTAGTTTTTTTTTTTTGTTTGTTAATTTAAATATTTTTTTTCTTTAACAATTTGTTTAATTTCAAACAAATTTTAAAACAAACATTATGCGGGTGTTTAACAGTTTTATGTTATTGCTTATGTTTACCATATGTTAACTACATAATGGCTTCTGTCTTTGTCTGTTATTGTTTATCATTATTATCATTCGTGTTGTTGTTGTTTCTGTTAATGAGATGAGAGCAAGTGCTTGAGTGTTTGTTTAACTGTATAGATGAGTCTCAGAGTATGTGTGTGTTTGTGTGTTTGTTGGTACAAAGAAATGGTGCTAAAAGTTGAATGAACGCACTTAACCTAAATTTTTGCAGGCTACAATATAATCATTTTGTTGTTGTTTTTTCTGATATTTAAATTTCTACGCAGGGCTGGTAATGTTAGGCATTTCAAAATGAACTTTAATTTCTTTAAAGAAATTTTCTTTTCAAAAACTTTTGACTCCTAAAACTTTTTTGGTGAAAGAAGATTCTCTTACTTTAAACAATTTCAAAGAATGGAAGAAAGGAAACATTTTATCCTAAAAAATTAATTCGTTTTCAAAATTTCCCTAGAAAATACTTTAATTTTTAAAATTCCTTAAGAAAACTTTTTCAACTTTAAAAAATTTCGAAGGAAATATTAAATATTTTCTTCGGAATTTTAAATTTTTTCCAAAAAAACTGTTTGTATTTCAATATTTCTCTAGAAAGCACTTTCATTTTCAAAATTGTTTACGAAATTTTTTTCAAATTTCAAAGTTTTTAAGAAATTGTCTTTTTATTTTTAAGATTTCTAAAGAAAAATCTTTTCACTTTTCAAGTTTTCAAAGAAAAATCTTATTATTTTCAAAAATTTCGAAGCAAATTTTCAAAATTGTCTTCGCATTTTTAAAATGTTGGCCAAAAAACTGTTTCTTTTTCAAAATTTTCGTCGAAAAAACTTTAATTTTCAAAATTTTCTTAGGCAAGTTTTCCAAATTTCAAAGTTTTTCAGGAAAAGTTTTATCATTTTCAAGATTTTTGAAAGAAAGTCTTTTCACTTTTTAAATTTTCAAAGAAAAATCTTCCTAATTTCAAAAATTTCGAAGAAAACATTGAAAATTTTCTTCACATTTTTATAAATTTTTGAAAAAAATGGTTCTTTTTCAAAATTTCCTTAGAAAATACTTTCGTTTTTAAAATTTCTTCTTATTTTCAAAAATTTCAAATAAAATCTTGAAAATTCTCTTCGCATTTTTTAAATTTTTGCCAAAAAAAAAACTGTTTCTATTTCAAAACTTCCCTCGAAAGTACTTTAATTTTCAAAATTTTCTTGAGCAAGTTTTCCAAATTTCAAAGTTTTTAAAGAAAAGTCTCTTAATTTTTAAGATTTCTAAAAGAAAGTCTTTCCACTTTTTAAATTTTCAAAGAAAAATCTTCCTATTTTCAAAAACTTCGAAGAAAACATTGAAAATTTTCTTCACATTTTTATAAGTTTTTGCCATAAATTGTTTCTTTTTCAAAATTTCCTTACAAAATACTTTCGTTTTCAAAATTTCTTCTTATTTTTAAAATTTTCAAATAAAATCTTGAAAATTCTCTTCGCATTTTTAAAATTTTAAATTAGAAAACTGTTCCCCTGGAAAACTTTTCTATAGAAAACTGTTCCCCTGGAACACTTTTCTATAGAAAACAGTTCCCCTGGAATATTTTTCTAAAGAAAACTGTTCCCCTAGAACACTTTTCTATAGAAAACTGTTCCCCTGGAACACTTTTCTATAGAAAACTGTTCCCCTGGAACACTTTTCTATAGAAAACTGTTCCCCTAGAACACTTTTCTATAGAAAACTGTTCCCCTGGAACACTTTTCTATAGAAAACTGTTCCCCTGTAACATTTTTCTCTAAAAAACTGTTCCCCAGGAACACTTTTCTATAGAAAACAGTTCCCCTGGAACACTTTTCTATAGAAAACAGTTCCCCAGGAACACTATTCTATAGAAAACAGTTCCCCTGGAATATTTTTCTAAAGAAAACTGTTCCCCTGGAACACTTTTCTATAGAAAACTGTTACCCTGCAACACCTTTCTATAGAAAACTGTTCCCCTGGAACACTTTTTTTAAAGAAAACTGTTTCCCATGAACATTTCTCTATAGAAAACAGTTACCCTTAAAGATTTTTCTTTAGAAAACTATTCCCCTTGAACATTTTTCTATAGAAAACTGTTAACCTTAAACATTTTTTTGGAAAAATGTTCCGCTGGAACATTTCTCTATAGATAACTGCTACCCTTGAACATTTTTCTTTGGAAAACTATTCCCCTGGAACATTTTTCTTTAGAAAAATGTTCCACTGGAACATTTTTCTCTAGAAAACTGTTCCCCAAGAACACTTTTCTATTAAAAACTGTTCCCCTTGAACACTTTTCTATAGAAAACTGTTCCCCTTGAACACTTTTCCATAGAAAACTGTTCCCCTTGAAAACTTTTCCATAGAAAACTGTTCCCCTTGAACACCTTTCCATAGAAAACTGTTCCCCTTGAACAGTTTTCTATAGAAAATTGTTCCCCTTGAACCTTTTTCTTTCGAAAACTGTTCCCCTTAAACATTTTTTTATAGAAAACTCTTCCCCTTGAACACTTTTTTATCAAAAAATACCTTGGTATCAAAATTACATGAAATAAAATTAAAAAATATGCTTTAATAGCAAAATAAGCTTAAATATGCAAACGTAGGCAAATTATTTCTAAGACAAAGTATTGCCCTGATATCAGGGATTTAGATTTTATGCTTAATATTTGCAAACTGCTTCAAAATCTCAGCCCTGCTGATATAGAAAACATACATATACACTTATTTTAGCTACAAACTCTTGAAAATATATTTATAATTATATGCACGAGGTTTTTTCTGAGATAAATAAATTTAAACAGAGAAAGATTAAAACAGTGGAGAGAGAGTGGAGAAGGGAGGAAAGTAGACAAAATGTTTATGCAAGTGTTGTATACAAAAGAGAGGCCTTCAAAATATATTAAACAACTCAAAAAAAAAACTCACTAATCGAAATTTTTAGGGGGAATTTTTGTGGAATATTACAAACAAAAATTATTTAATAGAAAAAAATTAAAATTCAATTACCATAAAAAAAATAAGACAATAAACAGGAAATAATCATAAATTTGGAGAAGAAAAAGTAATAAAAGAAATTTTTAGGTATTACAAAAGAAATTATCATATAATCAAGAGAGTTTGGGCCAACAAGTCATTGAACTTTTTACCAAAACTCCCCGAAAAAGAAAATGAAAGTGAAATTTCTTTTAGAGATTAAATATTCTATAGTCGTCTTTTTTTCAAGTTTTGTTGCCTTTTCTCTGCTTTTAGAGATTTTTTTGTTAAGAATTTTTTTAAGTATAATAAATTAGCTTATAAATAAAAAAAAGATTCTTTCTTTATTTATTTATAAAAGAGAGAAAAAATTTCGTGGCCATGTGCTGATTTCTTTTCATTATCTTTCAAGGAAACTAACGAAAAAAAGCACAATTTTTTTTAATAAATACAAGGTCTTTTAAAAATAAATTAAAAAAAAATTAAAACAGGCTAAATAACTACAAGCGAAAAAAATTAAAATAAATAAAAAACTTAAATAAATTAAAAATCTTAAAATGAAGATAAGTAAAATTTCAAAATTAAATTTAAAAAATTTTAATCAATAAAATTACTTCAAATTTTTACTATTGACAACAAATTATTTCTTCTAAAAACAAATTTGAATTTGTTTAAAAATTAAAAAAAATTTTCTTAACCTAACCTTAGAAAAATTTCTTGATATTTTTTAATTTTTTTTTAAATTTTCTTCTTATATAAAAGTTAAATTCAAAATAAAGCCTTTTGCAAAAGAAAATTTTCAAAACTCCTAATACTTTTGGAGTTATGGCGTGTTGAAAATTTCCTAACCTCAAAATCATTTTTGTTATTTAAGCTTTTTATTGAAAGTTTTTCTCAGAAATCTTTAGATATATAAAAAATATTATAAACTGAGAAAGAATTTTTCAAAATTTCTTAATATTTTAGGAAATATTTGGATTTTTTAAAAGCTAACCTCAAAAAAATTTGTTAAGAAACATTTTTTTAATAAAATTTAAATTTTTGTAAAGAAAATGTATCCAATGGCCAACTTTTCTTTAGAAAACTTAACCCAATGACAACTTTACTATAGAAAATTTATTCTTAGGACAACTTTTCTATAAAAAACTTATCTCTTGGATAAATTTTCTATAAAAATCTTATATTTTCTATTAATTTTCTGTAGAAAACTTATCCCTAGGACAACTTTTCTGTAGAAATTTTATCTCTAGGGCAACTTTTCTAAAGAAAATTAATCCCTAGGGCAACTTTTTTTTATAGGAAACTTAGGATAACTTTTCTGATGAAAACTTTTTCCATGGAAAACTTTTCTATAGAAAACTTATCCCTGGGAAAACTTTTCTATAAAAAACTTATCCCTGAGACAACTTTTCTATAGAAAACTTATCCGTAGGACAATTTTTGTATTGAAAACTTATCCCAAGGACAACTTTTCTATAGAAAGCTTAACCCAAGGACAACTTTTCTATAGAAAACTAATCCCAATGACAGCTTTTCTATAGGAAACTTATCTCTTAGATATCTTTTCTATAGAAAACTTATCTCTGGGATAAATTTTCTATAAAAAACTTAACCTGGGAAAACTTTTCCATAAAAAACTTATCCGTAGGACAACTTTTCTTCAGAAAATTTATCCGTAGGACAACTTTTATACATAAAACTTATCCGAAGAGCAACTTTTCTATAGAAAACTTATCCTACGGACAACTTTTCTATAGACAATTTATCGCAAAGGCAACTTTGTTATAGAAATTGTAACCCAAGGACAACTTTTCTGTAGAAAACTTATCAAACGGACAAGTTTTCTATAAAAAACTTATCCCATGAGCAACTTTTCTATAGAAAACTTATCTCTTGGATTAATTTTCTATAGAAAACTTATCTCACAGCTAACTTTTTTTATAGAAAACTAAACCCAAGGACAACTTTTCTATAGAAAACTTATCTTTTGGACAACTTTTCTATCAAAAACTTATCCCAAGGACAACTTATCTATAATAAACTTATCCCTTGAAAAAAGTTTGTATAGAAAATCTGTCCCATTGATAACTTTTCTATAGAAGAAACTTTACATCCCTTGATTTTTTATAAAAAACTTCCATTTGAAAACTTTTCTATGGAAAACTCTTCCTTTTGAAAACTTTTCTTTGGAAAACTTTTTCTTTTGAAAACTTTTCTTTAAACATTTTTCTTATTGTAAACTTTTTTTTATAGTCAACAAAAATTAGTTTTTTGATACTTTTATTTTCCAGAAATCTCCAAACTTTCACTTTCTTTTTATTACTTTTTTTAAACAAAATTTAACACTTTCTTTTTCATTTATTTCTTTTAATCCCCCCTCAAAAAAAGGCAACAACAATTTTCAAAACTACAACAAAAAACTAGTTTGTACTTAAACTATTTAACAAAAAAAACAAAAAAACTAAAGAAATTTCGTAAATTCAAACCAAATGAAAATGAAACTGAAATTTCTTTTACCTCATGCCATAAACCCCCCCCCCCCCCCCCTAACTCCTCCTTCTCTCACTCACTCTTCCCCCATGAAACTCTCACACACTCACTCACTCACCTTTTTAATGGAATTTATAAAAATAACAAAAGATAGTAGTAGTTGTAGTAAATGAAAGATATGATAGTAGTAGTAATAAATATTTTAATTTGAAAAGCTTTTTTTTTGTTAAATTCAATTCAATCAAAAAATTTTGTAGAAAAACACACAGTTAACAATAGCACACACATACACTTACACAGCTACTAAAATACTTACCAACACACTCTCATTATTAAGTTTGTTGAAATACAAAATTGAAGTTCATTGACCGTTTGTCTGACGTTGGTTGTTAAAAGTAAAACTAGGTCACAATCAACCAGCCATTTTTTATATTTCTCTTATCTCTCTTCTCCACCTCTCTCTCTCTCGCTGCTACCATCTCCACTCTCTTTCTTTATTTGTGATTGATATAATAAAATAAAAAAAACGCAGGCAAATTATAACCCACAAACAAGGCAAAATTTTTGTTAAAAACTGGTAAAATTAGAAAAAAAATAGAAAAATTTCAAAGAAAATTACTAAAAAAATTTGTAGAAATAATTAAATTTTCCTTAGAAATTGTTTAAAAAAATTTTCTTCAAGAAAAACCTATGAAAAATCATATATTTCTAGATTTTATTTTATATCTTAATTCAATTTTTTTGTTCCTAAAATTTTTTTAAACATTTTTTGTTCTCTTTTTTTGTAGTTTAGTCTTATTTTAATTGAAATGAACTTAAATTAGCACGAGGTCAGATAAATTGAAAAGAAATATAAATAAATAAATTTTAAACAATCAACAAATTTTAATTTTTTTCTCTTATGAAATTTTTTAAAATTTTTCTATTTGACTCAATTCACTCTAGAGCTTATAACTTTGTTAATAAAAAAGATATTGTTTCAATATTTTACGTTTGTAAACCTAAGACTTTAGATTTTGAATAATCAAAGATTTTGTTAAAAAATGTTTGTCTTAAAAAAAGTTATAATTTTATAAAGATAATTTTTTAGAATTTTTTAAAATTTTCTTTAGATAAATTTTTTTTGAATAATATTTTAAAACTTAAATTAAATCAACAGCTAAAAATTATTATTTCTAATGTTAGCTATCTTTATTTGATAAATTTAAATTTTAAAAAATATTTTGTTAAAAATTTTAAGAATAATTTTGAAATTTTTTTAATTTTCGTTTCTGACTTAATTTACTCTTTAGCTTATAACTTTGATAATAATTCTGATTTTGTTTCAATATTTTAACTTTTCAAACCTAAGACTTTAAGGTTTTAATATTTGAAGATTTTGAGTAAAAATTTTCTGCTACAAAAAACAAATTTAAAAAAAAATTAAAAAAAAAATCAAGATGTTTTTAAAATAACATTTTTCTTAATTTTACAAAATAAAAAAGTATTTGGAAAAATATAACAATATAACAGTTTTCTTATAGAGATAAATTATTTAACCATTTTGGTGGTTATAACATTTTTAAAGTATAACAGTTTTGATATCAGTATAACAGTTTTCTTAAGATAACCAAATTGTCTAAAATTCATCTAAAAATGATCGTATAAGTACATTTCATTGATTTTATCATGGTTTTATAAATTTTGTCCAGTATAACAGTTAGGGTATTAGTATAACAGTTGTCTTAAGTTAACCAAATTGTCTAAAAATCTTCTTTAAATTAGTTGTTAAGTAAATTTGGTTATAAATTTCATTCTGTTGATTAAGTTTTCATTAATTTTACCCAGTATAACAGTTTTGTTATTAGTATAACAGTTTACTTAAAGCCGAAAATTGTCTAGACATCATTAAATAAACATTTGTCAAATAAATGTTATTAAAATTTCTTTGATTTTATCAAGTTTTCATTAATTTTATTCAGTATAACAGTTTTGATATTAGTATAACAGTTTTCTTAAAGTTAAGAATTATCTAGAAATTATTTAGAAAACATTTGTTAAGTAAATGTCATTGAAATTTTGTTGATTTTATCAATTTTTTCTTAATTTTATCCAGTATAACAGTTTTTTTTTTTTTTTGGTATAACAGTTAACAGTAAACAAATTGTATAGAAATCATCTTAAAATCATTTGTTAAAATAAATTTTATTAAAATTTTATTGATTTTATCAAGTTTTTATTAATTTTATTCAGTATAACAGTTTTGTTATTGGTATAACAGTTGTCTCAAAGTTAGCAAATTGTCTAAAAATCATCTCAAAAACATTTGAGAAAGTATAACAATGTTAAGTAATTTTCATTAAAATTTTTTTGATTTGATCAAGTTTTTCTTAATTTTATCCAGTATAACAGTTTTGATATTAGTATAACAGTTTTCTCAATGTTAGCAATTTATCTAAAAATGATCTAAAAAACATTTGTTAAGTAAATTTCATTACAATTTTATTGTTTTTATCAAGTTTTTATTAATTATATCCAGTATGACAGTTTTGTTATCGGTATAACAGTTGTTTTAAAGTGAGTAAATTGTCTAAAAATCGTATATAAAACATTTTTGAAGTAAATTTCATTGATTTTATAACGTTTTTTATTAATAGTATCTAGTATAACAGTTTTGCTATTAGTATAACAGTTTTTTTAGAGTAACCAAATTGACTTCAAATTGTCTAAATTGTACAAAAATCATCTTAAAAACATTTGTTAAGTAAATTTCATTAATTTTAATAAGTTTTTTTTTAATTTTATCCAGTATAACAGTTTTGCTTTTAATATAACAGTTTTCTTAGAGTCAACAAATTGGCTTAAAATCATTATGAAAATATTTGTTTAGTAAATTTCCTTGATTTTATATAAGTATTTTTGCCTTGTTTTGATTATAACAGTTTGAATATAAGTATAACAGTTTTCTTAACTTTCAAAAAATGTTTTCAAAATTAGTTTTGAAATCTTTCTGACTCGTCAAAATCTTTCAAAAATTTCCCTAAATTCTTAATTCCTTTTGACATTTGCCCCACAAAAAAAAAAAAAACTTTTGCTTTCATTTTTCAAAATTTCACTTCTCGAAATTTCGAAATTTCTCGATTTTGAAATCTTGATGATCTTGTATTTATTGTCAAACTCACGACTGCATAATATTTTCTTTATTACTTAAACTTAAATTGTTGTTGTAGTTGCTGTCATTTTGATGTTGTTGTTGTTGCTTTGGTTGCGGTGTTAATTTGTATGTCACTTTGCTCTCGTTACACAAAAAAAACCCCAACAACAAAAAAATTATATATGAAAGTGTTTTTTTTAGACAAAATCATCAAATGACTAGATGACGGTCTAACAATTTGTTAGATCGTCTGTCTGTCCATAGGCGATGTCCGTCCATCCATATGTCCGTCCATCCATATGTCCGTCCATCCATTCGTCTGTCTTTCCATTTTTCGTCCGTCTATCCGTCTGTCTATCGAACTGTCGGTCCATCCGTCTGTCCGTCTTTCTGTAAGTAATTGTTGTTGTTGTTGATTTTATTATAGAGGCCATTTTTGAATGTTTTGTTGTTGTTGCTGTCATTGTTGTTGTTTTATTAATGTAATGCGTAGCCTCCATTTATTTTTTCATACAAGTAAATGTACCCAAGTACGTATAAGTATTGAAATTGTACTCGTTTGTAAAAATGTTGTTCACATTTTTATTTGTTTATTATACAATCATTGATATTACTGAACTGAACTGTGCTACAGCAACAGAGGCACTCACTCTTAATATTTAAATAAAGCCAAAAGCTAAAAAAAACATACAACAACAGCAGCAGCCAAACAACAAAAGGCTGGCAGCAAAATGTTGTTGTTGTTGTGTTGCTGCTGTATATAGTCGTAGTATCTACAAAAGTACGTAATATATTTGTAATTGACCTGAATAAAGTTCAAATAACTTTTATGCTTTACAATATACAACAGCTACAACAAATACAATAAAAACAAAAGCAAAAACAATATAAAGACCTTCCCCAGTTGTTTTTCATCATCTCTTCAACTTTTGCTCCTACAATCTGCCTCCTCACCTCCTTCTCCTCCTCATCTTCTGCAGCTCTTGCTTAGACATTTTTTTTGGTGTGTTAAGTTTGACTAAAAGTCAGACACGTTCGTTTCATACAAAATAACTAAATGTTTGAGGCGTATGAATGATATTTTGTTATAAATGTTTGTACGTACATATGTATGTGTAATGTTCAAAGTAATGTAAAGGCTTTTTTTTTGTTTTTGAAACGAAAATAAACTGTATAATTGAGCAACGAAATAAAAATGAAAGGCATTAATAATTACAAGGATAAATACAAATAATGATTTAATGAAACTAAAAAAAAAACAACAACATTTACCAAAAAAACGAAAAAAAAAATACTAATTTTAATTTAAATATTAAAATGTAGGAGATTTGTTAACATAAAACCAGACATGTCAAGGAAAATTTGGAAAAAATTTAAAATTTTGTTTCGGCTCTTTTTATTCTAAAGCTCATAACTTTGATAATAATTCAGATTTTGCTTTAATATTTTAGCTTTTTAAACCTAAGACCTAAGAGCTTTAGTAAAAAGAAATTTCGTTTAAAAATTTTTTGTTTTAAAAAAGTTATGAAAATTTGAAGACAAAAAAAAAATTTTTTTCAAACAAAAAAAAATGTCATTAAAAACTGTTTTCTTTTCTTTTAATTTCTATTAGTCTTTAAGTTTGATTTAAAACTAATTAAAAATTTAAAAAGCAATTTAAAATTAAAATTTTATATAAAAAGTTAAATTAATTTTTTTTGACAATTTTTACTCAAAACCTTATAACTTTAGTAAAATTTAAATTTTGAAAAAAAAAATTTTTCCTAAATGAAACTAAAGACTTTAAAGTTTAAGTCAAAGGAAATTTTGTTTTAAAATTTTTTGTTTTAAAAAAGTTATGAAAGTTTGAAAACAAAAAAAAATGTTTTTAACAAAAAAAAATTTTTTCTTTAAAAAAAAATTATTTTATTTGGCTTCTAATTTCATTTAAAACCAATACCATGATTTCTTTTTTAACTTTTCTATAAAAATTTAAAAATCCATCAGAAATTAAAATCTTTTAAAAAATTTAAGTTAATATTTTTTTGACAATTTTTATTCAAAACCTTATAACTTTGGTAAAACTTAAATTTTTATAACAATATTTTTCTCAATGAAACTAGAGACTTCAAAGTTGAAATCAAGGGAAATTTTGTTTAAAAACTTTTTGTTTTACAAAAGTTATGAAAGTTTGCAAACAAAAAATTTTTTTTGACAAAAAAAATTTTTCTCAAAAAACTGTTTTCTTTTCTTGCAATTTTTATTTATCTTCAAATTTTATTTAAAACCAATATCTTGAGTTCATTTAACTTTGGTCTAAAACTTTCTTTTCATTGAAAATTTTTATTTGAAACGCAATTTCTTAAGTAATTTCTTGTGTACATAACTTCCTCATTACGTTAGAGAAATTTTATAGGTTTTAGTTTTTTTTTTCTTACTTTTTTAATGAATTTGTTTACTATAAATTTTGTTTACAAAATTTTTTTTGTTAAATTTGTTCAAATCATTCATGTTTTTGTGGATTACATAAAGACATATAAGTTACAATTTTCTTAGTAACTCTAAAGGCCTGGTGAAATTTTGTTCAAAATTTTAACAACTTTTTTTTTTGACTCATTTTTGCTTAAAAGAAATCATATGAAACTCTTGGCTTTCTTACAAAAAGATCTAAAAAAAATTGTATTTTTTATGAAATTAACGTAATAACAAGTTTATTTTGTGGTTTTTTTATGATAAACAAAATTATAAAACTTTTTTTTCTGTTGTTGTTTTTTTGTATGTGATGTGATACTTATCATTATATTTTTTTTACGTTTTATTTCATTGTAAAGCTTTACTATGTTAAGTGAACCTTCAAAAAGTTCATTTACCTTTCAGACAACACACACGTAATATAACCAAAACTCGTTTTACGCTCTTGTTTAAATATTTGCTCATTTTTTGTGTGTTTGGGGGTCTGATGGTGTTGCAAAGGCTCTCTGAGTTTTTTTTTCAGTTTTAAATGGGAGCCAAGAAAAAAATCACTCAAATTTAGAAACACTTTCATTTTTCAATGCCTCTCAAACGAGTTTTTTTCCCAAAGATAAAATAAATAAGGCTCCATTTTTCAGAGACTAACATACTCTAGCTCTCTTGCATTATCTCTCAGTCTCTCAGTTTATGTGCTCCCCTTTTGCTTATGCTTCGTTTTAATAACAAAAAACCATACCCTACCCTACTACTACTAATAACACCACTACTAACATATATCTCTTATATTCAACATTTTTATAGCTCTCGTGTATTTGAGAGCTTCGTTTGTTTAATCGTTTTGTCTTCGTTATGATGTTGGGTCGTGTGTGTTAATATAATGCTTGTATGCTTATGTTGGTATGTGTATATGTCAGTTAGTTTGGTTTGATGTTGTCTTATCACGTTGCATTGCTCTAGAATTGCATTGTATGCTTATTTTAATATGAATGTTAGCATTTGTGTGCGTTTTTTGTGAGAGTTCAACGTCCGTTGGAAATTTTCTCGAAGGTTTCAAGTGCTTTGCTAAATGCACTACAATCAACAATGAGCAATGATTGCATAAATTTGCCTATAGCACAAAAAAATAAAATTTGGCGCTCTTTTTCTTTTGTTCAAAAAAAAATTTACTCAGCATTAGCTCAAATGCAATGACGTGCACATGCTCATTGTTACAAATATATACATATAATAAAATCTTATTTTATTAAACAAAAAAAAAACTTAAAACTGATTGTGCTGAATGCCGTTCATTGCTCTTTTGTTTGAATTCATCGTTTTTAAAAACGATGTTAAAATTTAGCCTCGTTTTTGTTTTACTCTAAACCCCTTGCAAGTCATGGGCCGGGGGTGTTAAGGTACAAAAAAAAACGAATGCATTTTTTTCAATACGAGTTAGTGACAAATACTTTTAGCAAAAAAAAAACTGCAAAAAAAACTTTAGTCTTGTCTGTGTGCAAAAGTGCAAAGACTTTTATGTGGGTCAGGCACGGCCATTCAACTTTTTGCTTCATTATCATCTTGTTGGTGTAACCATTATCCTCATCATGATATAAACTTAATAATGTTTAAAAAACAGAGTCTTAGTCTCTGCCAGTCTTGATCTTTGCTAAGACTAACTAACTTAGTATTAGTTTTTTACAAACAACAACAACAACAACAACAAAAGACTTGGCACAACAAATATTTATATGACTATTATTTTGTTGGTTGTAAGCTAAAAGTCAAGTTTGTGTTTAGAAAAAATGAGCAAATATTTAATAATTAAGTCAATACAAGATCGATTTTGATTCATAAAAAGAGTTATCAAATTTTAAAAATTTATAAAATTTTAGAAAATTTTTTAAAATTTTCAAAAATTTTTCTAAATTTTCAAAAATTCACAAAATTTCAGAAAAATTTTAAAGTTTTATGAAATTTTAGTTAAATTTTCTAAGTTTTCTTTTGACTAAAAATGAGAAATTTTTATAAATTTTGTTTATTTTCAAGATTTTTTCTTTTTTTTCGAAAAATAAAATTTTCTAATTTTGAAGATTCATAACTTTTTGAAAATTGAATTTTTTTAAACAAAATTTTCGATTACGAAAAGCCTTAAGTCTTGAGTTGATCGAGGCCAAAACTTAAATAAATATTTTAAATATCAACAGAGTTATATAACTTTTAATGAATCAAGAAAAAAACAAAAAAAACTAAAGCCTCAGCTTTTCTATAGAAAACTTCTCACGTCAACTTTTCTCCAGAAAACTTCTAGTAACATCAATTTTTCTTCTTATTTCAACTTTTCTACAGAAAAATTTTCCTGATGTCAACTTTTCTACAGAAAAATTTTCCTGATGTCAACTTTTCTACAGAAAAATTCTCCTGATGTCAACATTTCTACAGAAAAATTCTCCTTATGTCAACTTCTCTATAGAAAAATTTTCCTTACGTCAATTTTTGTATAAAAAAATTTTCCTTACGTCAATTTTTCTATAGAAAAATATTCCTTACGTCAATTTTTCTATAGAAAAATTCTCCTTATGTCAACTTTTCTATAGAAAATTCTTCTTATGTCAATTTTTCTATAGAATAATTCTCCTTATGTTAATTTTTCTATAGACAAATTCTCCTTATGTCAATTTTTCTATAGACAAATTCTCCTCATGACAATTTTTCTATAGAAAAATTTTCTTTATGTCAATTTTTCTATAGAAAAATTTTCCTTACGTCAATTTTTCTATAGAAAAATTTTCCTTACGTCAATTTTTCTATAGAAAAATTTTCCTTACGTCAATTTTTCTATAGAAAAATTTTCCTACGTCAATTTTTCTATAGAAAAATTTTCCTTACGTCAATTTTTCTATAGAAAAATTTTCCTTACGTCAATTTTTCTATAGAAAAATTCCCCTCATGTCAATTTTTCTTTAGAAAAGTTCTCATTATATCAATTTTTCTATAGAAAAATTCTCCTTATGTCAATTTTTCTACAGAAAAATTCTGCTTATGTCAATTTTTCTAGAGAAAAATTCTCCTTATGTCAATTTTTCTATAGAAAAATTCTCCTTATTTCAATTTTTTTTATAGGAAAAATCCACTTATGTCAATTTTTCTATATCTATAGAAAAATTCTCCTTATGTCAATTTTTTTAAAGAAAAATTCTCCTTAAGTCAATTTTTCTTTGGAAATTGTCTCTTTTCCTCAATTTATTCTTAGAAAACGTCTTCTTACGTCAACTTTTCTATAGAAAACTTCTCCTTACACTAAATGTCTATAGAAAGCGTCTCCTTACTTCAATTTCCTATACAAACTATCTACTTACATGAACTTTTCTATACAAATCTTTTTCGTAAGTCAACTTTTCTTTGCAAAACTTCTCCTAAGAAAAACTTTTCTATAGAAAACTTCCCCTACAGTCATCTCTTCTATAGAAAACTTCTCCTATAGTCAACGGTTTTATCAAAAAATTATCCTCTTATCAACTTTTCTGAAGAAAAGTTTTTGAAATTTAAAAAAAAAATTGATTAATTAAAAAAAAATTGAAAAATAATTTTTTAAAAAATTTAATTTTTTATTTTTAAATGTTCATAACTTTTGTAAAAATTCAGATTTTTGAACAAAGTTTTCTATTATTGAATGTGTGAACTGTTATAAAGGTTATGTGAATAAAACTATCATAAAATTGTAAATATTACCAAAGTTAAAAGATTTAGAGTAAAACAAGTCAAAAAATAAAATTTCACGATCTTCGAAAAAAATTTTTTGAAATCAAATTTTTTTTTAAAAGTCGCTTAAGATCAACAAAGCAACAGGATTTGGACAATTTAAGGTTATTATAAACAAATTTTTTGAGCATTTTAAGAAAATATTTTTAAAAATTTGTCAACTTTTTCTAATTTCAAAAGCTTATAACTTTGGCAAAACTAAAGATTTTTGAAAAAGGTTTTTTATTATTAAAAGTTCAAAGTATTGGGTATATTTAGGGTAAGTTTCAGTTTAAAGTTTTAAATATTTTAAAACTTATAAACTTAAAAGTAAATTAATCAATAAAATTTTTTTCTATTTTTGACTAAATTGATTAATTTCTTTCTTTAATCCATAAAAAGTTACTCACTAAATTTTAGCATGAATTTTTAATGAATGTGAAATTAAGGCAAAACCTAAAATATAAAAACATTTATTGCTAAATGTCTTCGAAAACCATAAAAAACAACATAAAATTCGTATCAAAAAGAAATCCATCAAACAAAAAAACCTAAAATCATTGACTTACATTTCGTTGAAATAAAAAGAAACTGAATAAAAAAAAACACTTCAAAAACAAGATTGAATAATTTATTTATAATATTAAAACCGTTAACAAATAAACCCCAAAAAATAACAACAAAAAAATTATAAAATTTAAATTTTAACATACGTAAGTTTTTCTACGAATTTCAACAATAAAAAAAAAGTGGTGGTCAATGAACTTTTTCCCCCAAAAATGAGGCCAAAAATTTAAAAATACTCAATAGCTTTTTTTCAAATTATTTGTTATTAATTTTAAATTTAAAGTGGATCCGAAAACCTTTAAAAGAAAGAAATGAAAAAAAAAAAAACACAAAAATGATGAAAGCAAATGTAGAAATACGTTTTTTTTTCAACTTTTTAGTTTAATGATGCGAAAGTAAAAGTGAAAGTTTTGGATGTTTTTGAACGTGTTTTGTTTGTTTATGGTTTTAAAATTTTTATTATGTTTTTTTAAATTTCTTTTACATTTAATAATTTTTTTTTTGTTTGATATGTTTAACCAAAAAGTCATTGACTTTTTTCTACAAAAATTTCTATTTCATTTGAAAAGAAATGGTTTTTACTTTCACTTGAAATTTACTAGAAATTATAAAAGACATGTTGAAGTCTTGTCTTAATCGTGAGTGATATCAAATGGTTTATTGTTTAACCTGAATTTTAAAAATGTCTTATAATTATCTACAAGTTATGGTTACAACAAAGCAGCTAAATCAGTTACAAGACAGCTAAATGAGTCAGTTTTCTTGAAATATCTTAAAACTGAAAAAGCGTAAAATTGTTATTAATAAACCAGAAAATTTTCTATAACGAATTCCTTAATTTTCATTATTTTTTAAAGATTTTTGTAAATTTTGTATTAATTTAAAAAAATTTTATAAATTTCAAAAACAAAAAAAAAATTAATTTTCATAAAATTTTTTCTAAGAAATTTTTTTTGATTTTTGGAAACTAAAAACTTTTTTTCGAAAAACTTTTTTTAACCATATTTTTTTGTTATGAAAACCTTAAAGTGTTGGGATTAAGTTAAGCCTAATACTAATTTAATACTGTAAATATTGTCAAAGTTATAAGCTTTTAAGTAAATCTAACCAAGTAAAATAAAATTCAAAAAGTTGTAAAATTAAAAAAAAAACTTAAATAAAACAATAAGTCTAATGTTTCAATAGAAAATTTATTCTTTGGTCAACTTTTCTATAAAAAAACTGTAGACAAACATCTCCATTTATCAACTTTTTTATATAAAACTTCGCCTTTGGCCAACTTTTCTAGAGGGAACTTTTCCTTTGGTCAGCTTTTCTAGAGAAAACTTTTCTTTTGATCAACTTTTCTAGAGAAAACTTTTCCTTTGGTCAATTTTTGTGGAGAAAAATTTTCTTTTGATCAATTTTTCTACAGAAAACTTTTCCTTTGATCAACTTTTCTAGAGAAAACTTTTCTTTTAATCAACTTTTCTAAACAAAACTTTTCCTTTTATCAACTTTTCTATAAAAAACTTTTCCTTAAATCAACTTTTTTATAGAAAACTTTTCCTTTGTTCAACTTTTATAGAGAAAACTTTTCCTTTTTCAACTTTTCTATAGAAAACTTTTCCTTTGGTCAACTTCACTATAGAAAATTTTTCCTTGGGTCAACTTTTCAATAGAAAACTTTTCCTTTGGTCATCTTTTCTATATAAAACTTTTGCTTTGCTCAAGTTTTCTATAGATAACTTTTCCTTTGTTCAACTTTTCTAGAGAAAACTTTTCCTTTTTCAACTTTTCTATAGAAAACTTTTCCTTTGGTCAACTTCTCTACAGAAAACTTTTCCTTTGGTCAACTCTTCCTTTGGTCATCTTTTCTATAGAAAACTTTTGCTTTGCTCAAGTTTTCTATAGAAAACTTTTGCTTTGCTCAAGTTTTCTATAGAAAACTTTTGCTTTGCTCAAGTTTTCTATAGAAAACTTTTGCTTTGCTCAAGTTTTCTATAGAAAACTTTTGCTTTGCTCAAGTTTTCTATAGAAAACTTTTGCTTTGCTCAAGTTTTCTATAGAAAACTTTTGCTTTGCTCAAGTTTTCTATAGAAAACTTTTGCTTTGCTCAAGTTTTCTAGAGAAAACTTTTGCTTTGCTCAAGTTTTCTATAGAAAACTTTTCCTTTGGCCAATTTTTCTAAAGAAAAACTTTCTTAAGGTCAACATTTATATACAAAACTTCTCTATTGGTCAACTTTCATTTCTCCATTTGTCAACTTTCATCTCCTTTTGTCAACTTTTTTAAATAAAATTTCACCTTAGGGCAACTTTTCTACAGAAAACTTTTCTTTTTGTCAACTTTTCTTGAGAATGCCTTTCTTTTGATCAACTTTACTATAGAAAACTTTTCTTTTGGTCAACTTTTTTAAAGAAAACTTCTTTATTTGCAACTTTTCTATGGACAAGTTTTCATTTGGTCAACTTTTTTGATAAAAACTAGTAGAGTATTCGAAATATATTATATTAAAAAAAAAAACGAAAAATAATTTTTAAAACTTCAAAACTTTTGTTGTATTCAAAATTTTTAGTCAAATTTCTTGTGATTAAAAGTGCAAGGTGTTAGGTTTAATATGTTAAAATATTGTTTCCATAACTCGACTATTACCAAAGTTATAAGCTTTAGAGTGAAATAAGACACATCAGAAATGTCACAAAAAAAAAAATTTGAATTTTCTGAAAAAATTTATTTCATTTTTATTTGAATGCTAACCATCAATAACCCTTGAAATTTAATTTCAAACATAATTTTTAACCTTATTGCATTGCAAATGTTGCTTTAAATAATTAACCTTAAATGTTTTCTATATTCTGCTGATCATATTTAACCTCATATTTTACACATTGTGACTATAAATTGTAGTGAACCTACTTCAATGTTTAACTCAATGTTTAATGCGAAAATAATCATAAAAAAATACAAAGTTATTTACTTTATTTTAAACAATTTGTTTATTTAAAAAATTTACACTCACATCGCTCGTTCATTAGCAAAATGTTGTCAAGCAAATTAAGTCATTGAACCCAAGGCAAAATTCTATACAATTCTATTGACTCTTAACATACGCTAGAAAATAGCTCACGACAAAAAAGCAATAAACTTTAGCCCCGTTCTACATTTTCAAATCAAACACATAACGAGCGAGATACCCCCAAAGTCAGACAAATATAGCCACATGTGTAGACCCTCTAATCAAAAAGAGTGAGAGGAAAAAGGACAAATTTGTTGAAAATTTAGAAAATTATTTTACAAAATTATCATTCAAATGAGCTCATTTTGTTTAATTTTACCTCATTTTTACCATTTTTAGTTTTTAATATTGAATTCTTTATAGTTAAAGTTCAAGGTTGTCTATACCTTTTTTTCATTGTTTAATATTTTTTTATTGCTAATTGTTTAAACAAAAAAAATCATTAAAAATTCTAGACATGTGTTTTTTTAATAAACACAAAAAATTCTATATTAATTTATTGCTCTATCATTCTTCTCGGTAATATATAAAAAATATTTCAATATTTTCTTATATGAAAGCTTTTTTCTTGCCTGAACTTAAATTCGCCAAACAACTATGCCAAAGCTTTCATTGAAAAGCTTTGTTGTCTTCAGAAAATTAAACAAATTCGATGTCTAAGCTAAAGAAAACTTTTCACCATTAAGAAAAGTTGCAAATAAACAAGCAAAAAAAGCTTTTCAACTTAATAAGAAAAAGCTTTGAATTGAAAACTTGGAAGAGAAATATTGATTCGTTAAAAGAGACAAATTATAACAGTTGGAATTGAAAGAGTACATCTCAAGTATTTGAAATTTTTATTTCAAAGAAAATCTCTTGGCTTTAATAAATCAAAAATAAAAATAAAAGCCGCTTAAATGGAGGGAAATTCGAATTTGAAAATGAAAACCATAAATCAAATTGAAGCTTTTTAACTAGAAGTTAAAAATTTATTTATATTAAATAAATTTTCTTTAAATTCTTAAATTTGCAAAACAAATTAAATTTTTTTTTTCAAAAATTTGCAACATATTTTTGGTTTTCCAAAGTCTATAACTTTATTAAAACATTTTGTATTAAAATGATTTTTCTTTTAATTTAAGCTCTAAAGTCTTACGAATTTTTTCTTAGAAAAGTAAAACACTTAATTTATTATTACTAAAGTTATTAGCTTTAGAATAAAAAAAAAGAAAAAATTAAAAAAAAAATAAATTTTGAAAAACTGCAAAATTTGCTCTAGAAACTTAAATAAAAAAAAATCAACTATATTTTCTTAAATATATTTAAATTCTTAAATGAATTTTGAGCTTTTTTTAATTAAATAATTTTGAAATTTTTAAAAATTTCTAAAAAAGAGAATATTGATTTTGAAATTTATAAAAATTTTATTAAAACTAAATTTTGCTTAAATTTGTATGTAACTAAATTCCCAAGATGTCTAAAATATTAACGAAAATTTCCATTTAAATATTTACAATATTACTAAAGTTATAGGCCTTAGACTGAATTAAGACAAATTAAAAAAAAGAAAAAGAAATAAGAAAATTTTTTCAGGTTTTTGAAAAATATTTTCAAGTTATGATTTTTTTTTTTTCTTTCGCCAGGCCTTTCCTCAATATTTGTCTGTACATAATTTCTCTTATCGTCAAATTTTCTTATACCGAATTTTCTTCTATTAATTTTCTTCTAAAGAAAACTTCTTCTATTGTCATTTTTGTATAGAAATTTTTCTTTCTTCAATTTATTTTTAAGATATTACAGAAAAATTCTTTTGTTGTCAATTTTTCTAAAGAAAACTTCTCCTACCGTCAATTTCTCTTTAGTAGATTTTTATTATCTTTTTTTTTAGAAAATTTCTGCTGTCGTTAAATTTTCTTAAGAAAACTTCTCCTGCCCATAACTTTTTCTTAAGAAAACTTCTTCCAGAGTCAATTTTTCGAAAGAAATTTTTTCTTGCCGTTTACTTTTATTAAGAAAACTTTTTTTGCCGTTAACTTTTCCTAAGAAAACTTATCCTGCCGTTAACTTTTCTTAACAAAACGTTTCTTGTCATTAACTTTTCTTAGGAAAACTTCGTCTGTCATTAACATTTCTGAAGAAAACTTCTCCTATTGTCAACTTTTCTTGAGAAAACTTCTCCTATTGTCAACTTTTCTTAAGAAAACTTCTTCTCTCGTCAACTTTTCTTAAGAAAAATTCTTCTATCTTCAACTTTTCTTAAGAAAACTTCTCTTGACTTTAATTTTTCTTAAGAAAACTTCTCTTGACTTTAATTTTTCTTAAGAAAACTTCTTTTGACGTCAACTTTTCTTAAGAAAACTTCTCCTCACGAAAAAAATAGAAAAATTCTTCTATCTTCAACTTTTCTTAAGAAAACTTCTCTTGACTTTAATTTTTCTTAAGAAAACTTCTCTTGACTTCAATTTTTCTTAAGAAAACTTCTTTTGACGTCAACTTTTCTTAAGAAAACTTCTCCTCACGTCAACTTTTCTTAAGAAAACTTCTCCTCACGTCAACTTTTCTTAAGAAAACTTCTCCTCACGTCAACTTTTCTTAAGAAAACTTCTCTTAACGTCATTTTTTCTTAAGAAAACTTCTCCTCACGTCAACTTTTCTTAAGAAAACTTCTCCTCACGTCAACTTTTCTTAATAAAACTTCTCCTCACGTCAACTTTTCTTAAGAAAACTTTTCCTAACGTCAACTTTTCTTAAGAAAACTTCTCTTAACGTTAAGATTTCTTAAGGAAAATTCTTCTATCTATAATTTTTGTAGAGAAAACTTCTCCTAAAGTCAATTTTTTAATAGAAAAGTTCAGTTTTCTTCAAGTTTTCTAAAGAAAAATATTCCTATTTTCAACTTATATTAGAATACTTCTAAATTCTTCATATTTTTTTATAAAAAAAAATTTTAATTTTTCTATAGAAAACTTTTTATCTTTCAATTTTTGCCTTAAACCTCTAAGAAAATTTTAAAATTTCATTTAAAACCTCTTTAGATTTAAAATAATAACAATTTGTTATACTCTTTACTTGGAAATAAAGAGTATAAAATCATTTTATGCTCTTTATATGCTACTCACAAAAAAGCTTTTGCTTTTCGTTTGTCTAAAAATGTATGACTCTTTTGTGATATCAAAATGTATGGAAATTTTTTGTTTATGTTTGTATGGAATTCATAAAAAATTTCCATACATTTTGGTTTCACAAAAGAGTAAATTCTATGGACTCTTTGAAAAGTTAATGTGAGACAAAGAGAGCAAGTTTTAATAGAGAATTCTCTTTTAGTTCTACTCTTAAAATTAAGTTAATATTATTTAAGGGTAATTCAAATATTGGGCTCATTTATAAATTAATGAATATATTTTTGCTGCTTGAAAACTCCATAACCAAAACTTTTGGTTAAAGGTTTTGAATTAAATCGGTTTGTCGGCTGAACTGAGTGTAACAAAAGAGAGTAGGTATGTGATATATAAAAATATTGTTTTTTTTGTGTTACGGATTGCGGTGAGCGTGTATGTGAAGTATTGATACCTTTTTGGGTATATTCGTATTATGCTTAAGATTTTTACAGTTAGTCGCTTTCGAGACCTTGTCGAGTTTTGTCATGTTTTTTTAGAAAAAAAAGTTAAGAAAAAAAAACACAAATATATTTTATAAAATTTACTCATATTTATTAAACAAAAATTATAAAATATAACAACTGTAATTGACATAATCACAAGCTGGAATATGATATGAAAAAACAAAATTCAAATAAAATTACAAAATGGTTTTACACAAAAATTTAATAACAAAAAATATTAGTAATGAATGAAACTTAAAGAGAGCAACAACTAAAAAGAAAATTAAAATTTGAAATTAAAATTAAAATTTTGAAATTTAAAAAATTTTCTAAAATTTTAAAAAGATCTCAAAAATTTTTTAAATTATTTGAATGAAAAGAAATTTTTTTTAACAAAAAAATATGAAAATAACTTGAAAGTGTTAATAAATTAAAACAAAAAAAAAATAAAAATTTTGGATTTAAACGCTTTTACCCAGAGGATTACGCGCTAAAAAAATATTCAACAAAATCCAAAAATTTTTTCAAATGAAAATAAAAAATTTTGAAATAAATGAAACCAGAAATTAAAAGTTCCTGTTTTATACAACAAATTAACAACAATTAAAAATTTTAATTTAAACAACAAATTAAAAATATTTAAAATTAAACAAAAAAAAAAAATTTAAATAAAAATTTAAAAAAGATTTTCAAAAAGTTTTCAAAAAAAGAAATTGAATAAAAATTGAATTATACAAAAAAAATTAACAAAAACTAAACAAATTCATCAAAAAGAAACTGAAAAAAAAAATTTCGAAAAAAAAAGTTTTGAAAATATTTTGTTATAATTATTGTAAACAAATTAAAACAAAATTGTAAATTTTCAAATTTTTAAAACTACAAAAGTTTAAAAAATATTTGTGTTTTGTCTGGAAAATTTAAGAAAATCGGAAAGAAACAAAAATTTCTTATTTAAAAAAGTTTTGTTTTTATGGAAATCCCTTACAAAAATTTGTGCCAAGTTTTTTTCTTTAACAAGAATTTACCAAAAAAAGTCTTTTCAATGTTTTATTAACACAATAAAAACCTTAAACTAAAACAAAAATCTCTTGAAACCAAAAATTTTGATATAAAAAATTAAAACCTACACACACACACAAAAATGGCAGAAGAACTACCCATTTTAAAAAGTATATTAAAGGGTAATGTCAACTATCACAATGCGCGTAAGTGTTAAGAAAAAAAAACAACAAAAACTATATAAAGAAAATTTAAAAAATGTTTTCATTACAAATAAAAAAAAACTCAGCCAAGTCTTGTTTAATTATAAAAGAAATTTCATTAAAATTTTGCCTTTGTTAAAGGAAATACAAATAAATAAAAAAAAAATTGAAACATTTGAAATTAAAAAAAAAAAAATTTTTTGATTTTAAAATTTTTATAACTTTTACAAAAATAAAAATTTTAAAACACTTTTTACCATTATTAAATCTCTTAAATGTCTAGATTACTTACACTTAATCTCATTTAAATATTTATAATACTGTCAAAGTTATAAGGTTTAGAGTGAATATACTAAGAATATATATAAATTAAACAATTTTTAAAATGTTGACTTCTAATATCTTTTAGCTGAAAATCAACTCAATTTCCTTTAAATCTTAAAATTTTAAACCAAATTGTCATATTTTTGGAAAAAAATATTTGAGTTTTTTTTTCAATTCTAATTTTTTGTTTTTTATTTTCAAATCTTTATAACTTTTACAAAAACAAACTTTTTGAATCAGTTTTTTCTGCTGTCAAGTCTTTGAAGTATCTAGATTAATCATACAAAATAGCTTTTAAATTTTTAGAATATTATCAAAGTTATCAGGTTTAGAGTGAAAAAAGCAAAATTAGAAACAAATTTTTAAAAATTTTAAAAAACTTCAAAATTTGTTAATTTTAATTTCAAAATCTGAAAATTGAAAAAAACTCTCTTCAAAGAAGTTTTCAGGATATTTGACTTCTATAAAAATTTTAAAACTATTTTTTTTTTTTTGAAAAATATTTTTAAATTTCAAAATCTTATAACTCTGTCAAACCATCAAAACTTTAAAATATTTCTTTTGCGATAAAATCTCCCAAGTCTCTAGTTTATTTGATCTAAATTTTAAATCAATTCTTTTATTATTACCAAAGTTATAACATTTAGAGTAAAACATATAAAAAAATCTAAATATTTATTGTTTTCATTCATTCACCAAAATCTCAACAGAAAAAAAATTTCTCTTTATTTTCATTTTTGACCAACTTTTTTTTCTATGTTTCTTTCTTTAACGCTTGGCTTAATGATGTTGCTGTTGGCTGGTGACTGCGACTCTTTGAAAGTTGTTTCTATCGTGCCTTTTTTCAATGTCTAGTAGCTTTACTTTTTCTTCTTCTTTCAATTTCTTTCAAAAAGCGCGCTCCAATTTTTATTTCTTTAACCAAGTTTTCATTTTCATTTGACCTCGTTTGGTTTGTTGGCTTTAACTTGAAACGTTAAAGAGCCTTAGTCGTTTGCGTTTTATTTAAAGTAAAAGCCGGCTAGAGAAAAAGTGTAATGAAAAAGAAAGAATTGAATTAAAAAGTATGTCAGTAGTTTTAGTAGTAAAAAGCTGATTTGATGGTGATGATGATTTGAAAGCTAGTTTGTTAAGTTTGGGTTAATGTTTCTTGGGCTTAGATGTTTGAAAAAAGAGAGATTTCCTCTCACTTTATTGAAAATCAAATAAGTTTCAAATTATGATAAATTTTGAGTTAGTTATTATTTTTTAGGATTTGAAACTAAACTTGATCCTGTACTTTTTTTGTTGCTTAGTTCTGGCTAAAAACGTGCTTTCTTAGATTTTTTTTAAAAATATATAGATTTAAGAATTTTTATTTTTAAATTTAAGATTTTTTTTTTTTTTAATTTTTGATAAAAAATTTTTTAAATGTTTGTATAAAAATTTTCATAAATTTTTAAATTTTTGAGAAAAATTAACAATTTTTGTAAGATCAATTTATTGAACTCTAGGCTTTGTTTTTCCAAAATTTCTTTAACTTTTTTACAGATTTGTCAAAGTTATAAGGTTTTTGGTAAAAACAAATTTTTTGCAATTTAAGAAAAATATTTTTTTTTTTCAAAAAAAATTTTATATTTTGACAAGTTTTTAAAAGTTTATAAAAACAAATTTACCAGCAATTTAAAGCAAAATCAAATTGTTCTAGTCCTTTCTTTAGATCCCTTAAATTTCTATAAAATTTTCAAAATTTGTTAGGATTTCTCTGAAATTTTTAAATTTTTTTCCATAAAACTTTCTTTAATATCAAATACAAAACCCCAATCTAGTTCTAAATTTCAATTTCAAATTCTCTCTTTTATGTTAACCCACATTTAATACTTTCTTTACGACCTCAATTTCTTCAGATCCAACACCCAAATCTTCAATTTCGTTTTCTTAAGCACAAATTTTTTGAACAGATGAGAAAGAAATATAAATAAATTAAAGTACAATTTGCTATTGATAAGACCAAAAAACCAAGCAGCAGCTTCTTGGAAAACTTTCTTTCTTGTTACCCCAAAAAAAAGACACACTTTCGTTAAAAAAAAAAAATTTACTTACACTCTAAACTTGAAATTAAAAATCAAAAGCATTGAAAGTTTTACATATAAAAATGTTTAAGTTACATTCGTTGAAAAAAAAATCATATTTCTGGGTCATGACCTCTTATCTAGAGTTTCTAAAACAAAACGTGACTTTACCAAAAAAAAAAAAAAATGTGGGTGAATAGTCAAATTTTTTCTGAATAACATTAAATCCAAAAAAAAATTCAAAATAATTTGTTCCAATTCAAAAACAATGGCCTAAACAAAGAGAAAGTGTTTTTTGTATAAAAAAATTTGTAGTAATAAACCAAAATGACAGCTGTATTGAAAAGCATTATCAAGGCAATGACCTACTTATCGCGGCTCCTGTTACATTTCCTTTGTCTCATGTTGAAGTGGTAAACAACCCTTGCTTTTAACACATACAGCAAAAAAATGTCCTTGTTTCATTTTTTTTCCAGCTGTTGAAAAAAGTAATAAAATCAAGCAAAAACCACCTGTTGTTTAGGGCAAAAACATTTCATTTGTTGTAATAAAAGTAAAATTTTTGAGGAATTTTCTAAAACTTTTCAAAAATTTTCTCAAATTTTTCATAAATTTTTATAAAATTTTTATGAATTATCCCAAAGTTTTATGAAATTTTCCTAAATTTGATTTTATTCCTATACATTTTTCTTCATTTTAGAAATTGTATATTAATCCCTTCTATTTTTTTTTCTCTCTTTTTAGCTGTCCGATTTGGTCGCGTGCCGAAACGTGAAAAGGCCCGCATTTTGGCCGCCATGCAACAGTCAACACAAAATCGTGGCCAACAGCGCGCCCTCTCCGGTGAGCTCGATGATCAGCCACGCTTGTTGTCGGCGGTGCTGAGGGCTCATTTGGAAACCTGTGAATTTACCAAGGAAAAAGTGGCGGCCATGCGCCAAAGAGCGCGTGAATGCCCGTCCTATTCAATGCCCACATTATTGGTGAGTATTTAGAAATCAAAAATTTCATAAAATTTAGTTAAAAAAAGACCAAAGGAAATCAACTTTAAGCTTTTGAACATCTAAACTTTTTAAAAAACTTCAAAATTTTAAATTATTCAACAAATTAAAAAATAAATTTCCCAGTATTTTTTATGAGAGCCTTTTAGCTAAGTAAAAGTAATCTAAACTTAATGCCAAATAGTTGCTAATAAAGCATTCTATTTTTTGCAATCAAAATAATCCCAGTATTTTTTTTAGAAAAGCCAGTATTTTGTAACAGAAAATTACCAGTATTTTTGAAAAAATCTAAATATATTTTCAAAAACTCATGTATTCATTAGCAAACTTTTCCAGTACTTAAAAAAATTTAAAAAATTTTTTCTTACAAGTTATTTATTTAAATTTAAAATATTTTCCCAGTATTTTCTAAAAGAGCCTTTAATTTTAGAACAAGTATCACAAATTTATAAATAATAAGTTGTCAGTAAAATATTTGAATTTTTAAGACTAAAAAACTCCCAGTATTTGCTTTGGAAAAAACAGTATTTTTAAGTAGAAAATTACCAGTATTTTTGTAAAAATTTAAATGTAGCTCAAAAAACTGATTAGCTTATAAGTAAACTTTTCTAGTATTTGGCATAATTTTATGAATTTTTTCCAACAAGTTATTTATTAAAATTCAAAAAATTCTCCCAGTATTTTCTAAAAGAGCCTTAAGTTTTAGAATAAGTAACTTAAAATTATTGTAAATTAGTTGTCAGTGAAATACTTAAATTTTTGGCATGAAAAAACTCCCAGTATTTGCTTTGGAAAAAACAGTATTTTTAAATAAAAAATTTCCAGTATTTTTGCAAAAATCAAAATATAGCTCAAAAAATTTCTCTGTTCCTCACCAAATTTTTCTAGTATTCCAATTTATTTAAAATATATTATTCTTCAAGTTACTTAGGAAAATTTAAAAATTGTTCCCAGTATTTTAAATTAAAGCCTTAAACTTTTAAACAAGTTAAATAAACTTGATTCCAAATAATTGCTAGTAAAATATTTTATTTTTTGTACTAAAAAAAATCCAAGTATTTGCTTTAGAAAAACCGGTATTTTGAAATATAAAATTACCAGTATTTTTGAAAAAATCTAAATATAAATAAAAAAATTGAATTTAATAACAGTATACTTTTTTGATAAACAAAATTATTTTTTAAAATTTTAATGACAAGTTATTTAGTAATATTAAAAAAAATCCCAGTATTTTTGATAAGAGCCCTAAAATTTAAAGAAAACTTCACAAAACTATTGCCCAACACTTGAAAATAAAATACTAAATTTTTTGGACATGAAAAAAATGCCAGTATTTACATTGGAAACCCCAGTATTTTGAATTAAAAATTTACCAGTATTTTGAAAATTTTTTGAAGATACGCCAAAAAAGTGTTTACTTAAAACTTATCTATACAAGTATTCAAAACTTATTTTAGAAATTTTTTCTTTAAAGGTTTTTAGCAATATTTAAAAAATTTTCCCAGTATTTTTTCTTAAAGCTTGAAGAAATAATTTTAAAATTTTTTAAAAAGTTTCCTTAAATTCCAGGGATGAAACTGTTTGATATTTAATAAAAAAATTGTTCAGAATTTTATTATTTTAAAAAAATTTAATTTATTTTTGATAGTTAGTTCAATTCATTATTGTTTCTTAATTAATTTGAGTGATAAAATCTTATCTTTTAAGTTCTGGTTTACGAGTTTTTTTTTTCGAAATTAGCCTTAAACAAGGTTAACTACTATTAACATATTTGTTAAATGTTTAAACGAAGAGTTAAAACCTTTAGATTTTCAATGTTTTGAAAAGGTGTTAAAATCTTTAAGATTAACTTATTTTATGAATACGTGTGGTTTAAACTTAACCAACTAGAGTTTTAAAGGTCTTTAAACCAGGAAATTAAAGATTTTTCAAGATTTTCATTGAACAAAAATTGCCTTCACAAAGTCTTAAAATAATTAGTAATCAAAAAAAATTCAGACTTAAAACAAGGTTTTTCCTAAGTAACAAAAAAAAACAAGTAAGAGTGGTATATTCGGCTTTGCCGAATCTTGGATACCCTTCACCAATGGTGTTGCAAAAGTACTTAATGTAATTCCAAGCAAAATTTGGTTATACTAGTATTATATGCAAAGAGTCTTTAAAATTAAGAGTCGGAAAAAGAAAAGCTTTTCGGTGGCGTCATCATCTAGAATAGTTATGCACCCAAAGGTTAGGTTGGGCAGGTGGCTGATGTCTAGGGAAGCTTCACTTGGGTTCTAAAGTGGTCCCTTTGTGAAAGATAATGATTACTAGACTACAAGTAGAGAATGCATATTTAAGCCAGCCAGTAGCTTCGAAATAAAATAGACACATATTTTACGAACATTTAATAAAGTTCGATAGACCAGATAAACCATGCAGAAAAGATGCTTCAAAATGTAGATGCCCTTACATTTGCAATAGCACATCGATTTGATGAAGTTTAAGTATTCTGGCATGCAACCCAAAAACACAGTGCCCAATGAGGGTTGTGCACTTTAATTCGTACGAATTATCCAACTAGTAAAAGTTCTTGATTAGTTATGTAAAACTCTGAAGTTAGCGGACTGATTTAGGTCAAAGCTTTAACAATGATAAGCCATAAAATTATAGGGTATACACTCTTAGTTTTAGATACATACGTGAAATATATAGCTTTTGAATGGATGGATATCAGCTTTGTCGGAAAAGTTATTAAAGATTTACTTATTTATCTGAAGTTAGTTAATTAATTAAAATGAACACTTCATCAATAATATTTGGGATGTATTGTTCTTTCGATCTGTCCGATGGATGTTTGGAAAGTTTTGCTCTAGTTCCTTGTGCAATTTTAATGTGATTAAATCGATTCCTGGTCGGGGTTATATGGGAGATTTCACTAAATGTGAATAGAGCTCGCCCATTTTCAATATCGAACTTTTCAAGAGATCAGAAATACTTTTGTCAAATATTGTCCCTCTAGAAAGTTTATTTTATTCGCTATCGCCCTGAATATCAATATTGTACAACGTCTTTATACTAAATGTCATCATCGTATCTTAGGCGAAGTTATAAGGGATCAATTGTCAAACGTGAACGGATTTCTCCCAATTGCAATTAAAAAATTTAAATTTTCGTTGATATGTGAGATACTTACATACATATGTAGGTTTTGAACGGATATCATGTAGTTAGCTGCATTTTTGTACTTCCTAGGAAGATTACCTATAATTTGATATATAATACATGTTATCATAATGTTCAAAAGTCAGACACAAAATTAAGATTAATGCAGAGTGTCTGTCTGCTAAAATCAGATTTGTGGAGCTCCTGGATTTTACACAAAATTTTAGGATATTGGGCCACCCTGAATTTTATCATTGTCGATCAAAACACCATCGCTTAAACGCTAAATTATATCTACCACAAATTACCGAATGCATCAGGATTTAGGTAATCTCCTGCGAAGGACGCTATTAAAATTCATCAAAATAAACACCTGAGATATCGACAAAACAGGAACTCCAAAAACTTGACTACAACAAAAAAAATTACAGACAGGTAGACGGACGGACAAAAAAACAGACGGACGGACGGACAAACAAACAGACGGACGGACAGACAAACAGACGGACGGATGGACGGAGGTCGCGAAATCGATTTTCCTGCCGATTCAAAGTTGATCGGTACAGTTTGAATGGTATTCGTAATCAGATTTGTGGAGTATAGATTTTAGAAAATCCACACATAAAGAACGATGTCAAATTTCATCACAATCGGTCCATAAACACCTGAGATATCGCTGAAACAATACTTACGAAATGTAAACAAAATTTCTTAGACACGTACTTTGGGCAATTTGCTGTACATCAAATGTAGTGTTATGGCGATATCTCAATTGTTTATGGACCGATTTTGATAAAATTTAATAACTTGCTTGGCGGGGGAATTTCCTAAAATCTGATATAAAATTTATGTAGGTCCGTGCTAAAGGAGGATGGTTTTTCCTATTTCTGCATTTCATTTTTTCAACAAACATTCTCTAATGCGAACTTTGGGCAATTTGCGATACATCAAATTCAGTGTTTTGGCGATATCTCAGTTGTTTATGAACCGATTTTGATAAAATTTTACAGAGTGCTTTGGGAAACTATTTCCTACAATCTGATATATAAAATATTATCACATGTACACCAGGAGTATATTTTTTCTCTTGTTATTTAAAAGTGTGTTTCAATCAAAAATTTTAAAATTTTCGTCTAATTTTTGGTATTTTTTCGATATTTTCGGTGTTTATAAACCGATTTTAATGAAATTTAATAGCGTTCATTGCGGGAGAATTTCCTAAAATCTGATATATAATTTATGTAAGAACATCCTCCAGGGGCTTCAGAAACTTGATTTCAACAGACAGACAGACAGACGGACGGACAGACAGACAGACAGACAGACAGACAGACGGACATCGCTTAATCGATTCTCCTCCCGATTCTGAGTCGATCGGTATAATTTTTATGGGGTCTACGATCACTAATAAAAAAATTACAAACGGAATCACAAACTTATAATACCCTTTCACCTATTGGTGAAGGGTATAAAAATCACAAAGAAATATGGATTTTTAATTATAAATTTTATTAGTTGAGCTAGAAAAAATGACTCAGTTTTAGAATAAATAGGAATTGAAATGATAAAGTTGTAGGTGAATGTTAATTAAAAAATATGATAGAATTTCTCTGTTTTAATGACGATTTTAATTACACGTTTTTTTTCGAAAATGTTTCCTCATTTACTTTTTCAAGGTCGTTTTAGAAATTATTAATTTCTTTTTACTAATTAACAAAAAGTACTTAACAAATTTGCAATTTTCTTTAAATTTTATTTAATTTATTTGTTGTATCAAAGTTCTAAATTTCTTAACATTAAATTTAGAATTTTGTGTTTTTTATTGTTTGCCTTAGATACGATTCAAATTATTTTTTTATTTGTTAAATTTCTTAACAAATAAAAAAATATTCAAGGTTAAAAAATAGCATTCATCAAGGTCGCCAGACTTTTGTTAAGTTGAGCTGCGCTGCACTGTGCAGCTTTGAGAGCTGCGCTGCTTTCTTTATTAAGAAATAAAACAAATAATGTTCTGTTCTGACATGTGCAAATTTCTTTATAAAATAAAAGTTTTAACAAGATATTCTATACGAATTTAATATAAAACAAAATTCTAAAAAAAAAAATAATTTTCACAATAATACCAGTATTTAGCAAAAACAATAAACAATTCTTGGAATAATATTTAATTCAATTTTTTATACTAAATAAAAAAACAAATATTTTTTAATGTTTCAAAAAGTATATTTAAAAAAAAACCTTAAACTTGACTTCATAATAATTTATATATATTTATTTTTCTATTTTCAATTAAATTGATTCTTTATTTAAACAAATATTTATTTCAAAAATTTGAATAAATAAAACATAAAATAATTAAATTGATAATGTATGACTAATATTATTTAAACAAAAGAACCTGTATATAAGACAAAAATAACATTAACAAACTGACGTTCTAACTGACCTTGGCTAAATTGTTATTAATAACAATGAAATTTTATCAAATTAATAAGTAATTACTGCTAAAAGTGTTTCCAGTACTTTTAATAGATTTCCAGTACTTTTTTAAACATGCACAAAATTAAGTAAATTTAACATATTTTGAAATCTTACAAATTTTAGAACTCTTTGGCATCAAAAATGGCGAATTTTGAACTTGCATTACTTCTAAAAATGTTTTCAGTACTTTTGTTATATATCCAGTACTTTTCAATTTTTCTGCAATTCTCTTTTAATTAACTTATTTTGAATTCTAAGATATTTTAGAGGTTTATAACTTGAAGAATATCAAGTTTTAAACTTGCATTACTTTTAAAATTCTTTACATTACTTTTAGTTTATTTCCAATACTCCTTTAACTCTACTCCAAATTAACTTAAAGTACTTAATTTTGATTTCTGACAAATTTTAAAAATTTTTTTACATGAAAATTAACAAATTTTTATCTTGCATTACTTTTAAAAATGTTTCCAGTACTTTTTATATATTTCCATTATTTTCCGAAATTTTTTCAAATTATTCTTAAATTAACTTACTTTGAATTTTAAAATATTTTAAAAGCTTTTAACATCTAAAATGAGACATTTGGAACTTGCATTACTTTTAAAACTAATGCCAGTACTTTTAGTATTTTTTCAGTACTTTCAGAAATTGGTTTAAAATATTGAAAAACTAACTTACTCTGAATTTTGAAACAGTTTGTTAGTCTTTAACTTCAAATGCATAGAAGTAATAATAGTAATGCATAGAAAAAATGTATAATTTTTTCTATGCATTACTTTTGGAATGTTTTATTATTTTCAATATTTTTGCAAAACTTTTATAGAAACTGCTTCAATCTTTCAAAATTTATTTATTTTATGTTGTGGACTATTTCTGAACCCCTTAATAATAAAAATAAACAATTTAAACTTAAATTTTTTGTTAAATTTTAAGATTTTTTCAAAAATACTGGGATTTCTTTAAATTGAAATACTGTTTTTTCTAGAAGAAATAATGGTAATTTTTTGGCAATGTAAAACCAGGGTTTTTACATATATTTATATAACATTAAGTTGGAGGAATTTCTGGGTATATTAAAAGTCTTGCTTTAAAATACTGGGATTTTTTTTTTACATTTTACTAGATAACTTAAGTTTAATATTTTTTAAAATAATTTTTAAGAGCTGAAAATGTTTTTAATTAAGTTGAAAAATTTTGTGAATAATTTTAGAATTTTTCAAAAATACTGGGAATTTTTAAAATTAAAATACTGGTTTTTCTTAAGGAAACACTGGGAAGTTTTATGTGTGGAATAAAGGAGTTTTTTGTTTCAAATTATTTTGCATGACCTTTGTTTTAATATTAGGTATTTTTAAAGCTGCATTTAAAAATACTGGGAAATTTTCTTGGTTTTTCTTTAATAACTTGAGTTTGTGGAACTAGAAACAAATTTTGAGTACAGGAATGAGCTTTAGATAAGAGTCGAAGTTTTTAAACATTCTTTTGAAATTTATAAAAATACTGGTTTTTTGCTAAAAATTAAATACTGGTAATTTTGAAGAAAATTTTGGGCTTTTTGTTAATGATATGAAAGCTTGCATTTTTATAAAAATTTAGCAGGTTTTTTTAGGTTACTGGGTATTATATTAAAAGAGTTATAAAGAAATACTGGGAAAACTTTTAAGACAATTTTTTGAAAAATTAAAAATTTTTAACTTGAAAATAATTTGTGGTATTAAAATTTTCTTTTAAAATTAGGCAAATAATTTTTGTGTAGCTCCTTTCTGTTAAACCCTTTTGATTTGTCAAATTTTTCTTACAAAAAAATCTATTTCCGGTTTAAATTTCACACATTTACCGGTCTATCTTTCTGTCTGTCTCTCTATTATACACTTTGATATTCTATTTACAAAAACCGGCAATTTGCACTTGACCAAGGCTAAATATTATTTTTGCTAATGTCTTTTCGAAAGCCCCCCTCTCTCTTTTAACCTCCCCTAGAATGACCACCTCCCCTTTTTGCACATCTTTAAATTATAGTTTGTTCTGTTAGCTTTTGAATTTGAATAGAATTGAGTAGAATTAAAAGTAGAATGCACGTGTATTGGTTTTTTTAGACCCATACCAAGATAGCTGTAGAGGTATGAGTTTGCCATATGCGGTAGAGTAGAAAAGAAATATTCAAGGTTAATAATCAGTTTATTTTATATTTTATACACATGTGTTTTTTTCTACGTTATCTATTATTTGAAAAAAAAAAATACGATTTATTTAGAGGAATGAGAATGTGTTTTTTTTTTTATAAATATAGGGAAAAAATTTAAACAAATGACGTCACATGCATATGCTTTGGCGAAAACCGGAAAGAAATAGTTTTGTTAAAAGTCATAGAATAAATAAAAGAAAATAGTTTTGAATTTATATTGAAAAAAGTTTTACCTTGAACTTAGGGGTTTATTAACCTTGACTTTGCATAGTTTTCCTATAAATCTTTACCCCTTTCGTTGCTTTTCTTAAAAGGTTTTGTCATTTTAGTTCTATAGAAGCTTTTTTTGAAAGCTTTTGCTTTGTAATATTGATTTATTGTTGTTATTGCTGTAATAATTATTGGTTTATTATTTTCCTGTTGACCTTCGCGTGAACTTATTGTTGTAATATTATAAATTAATTTTTATTGTTATTGTTTATAACAAAAATTTTTATTAAATTAATTTCCTTAAAACATGCAAGGCCTTTCCGTACTTGCTTATTAGACTCTAGACTTAGTTGTTAACATTTCTCGATACAATTTCTAATGTTTTCCCTTTTTTGTCTTTTCTCTCTTTCCAGGCCTGCCCTCTTAATCCCGCCCCTGAACTTCAATCCGAACAGGAATTCTCCCAGCGTTTTGCCCATGTCATACGCGGTGTCATTGACTTTGCCGGCATGATACCCGGCTTCCAGCTGCTCTCCCAGGATGACAAATTCACTCTCCTGAAGGCTGGACTCTTTGATGCTTTGTTCGTGCGCTTGATCTGCATGTTTGATAATTCCATTAACAGCATTATCTGCCTGAATGGTCAGGTTATGCGTCGTGATGCTATACAAAATGGTGCCAATGCCCGTTTCCTGGTTGACTCTACCTTCAACTTTGCCGAACGCATGAATTCCATGAATTTAACCGATGCCGAGATTGGCTTATTCTGTGCTATTGTCTTGATAACACCCGATCGTCCCGGTTTGCGCAATATTGAGCTGATAGAAAAGATGTACAGTCGCTTGAAGGGTTGCCTGCAAACCATCATCAATCAAAATCGTCCAGATCAGCCGGAGTTCATGAGTAAATTACTGGAAACCATGCCGGATTTGAGGACCTTGAGTACTTTGCATACCGAGAAATTGGTGGTCTTCCGCACCGAACACAAAGAACTATTGCGCCAGCAAATGTGGTCCATGGAGGATGATCAGCCTTCTTTGTCCAAGAGCCCTAATTCCTGGGAGGATCATCGCATGGATGTAGAGGCCAAGTCTCCCTTGGGTTCAGTCTCCAGCACAGAGTCTAATGATTTGGATTATCCTGCTAACTCAACCACCAGCATTAACTCCTCCCTAACACAACAAATAAATCATCATCCACCTTCCTCTTTGGCTTCTTCAGCTCCTTTGTTGGCCGCTACTTTGTCCGGCTCTTGTCCTTTAAGAAATCGTGCCAATTCTGGCTCCTCAGGAGACTCTAACAATGAATTGGACATGGTGGTGGGAAGTCATGCTCATTTAACACAAAATGGCTTGACCATAACACCCATAGTACGCTCTAATTCCCATCACCAGCTGCAGCATCATTTGTCCTCTACTACGCATCGCTATCGCAAATTGGACTCACCCACCGACTCGGGCATCGAATCGGGCAATGAGAAAACTGAATGCAGTAAAAACGTCAGCTCAGGAGGCTCTTCTTCATGCTCCAGCCCCCGGTCCAGTGTAGATGATGCTTTGGATTGTCAGGATCAACAGGCCAATTCCTCACAAGTCACAGTCTCGGTCTCGCCCGTGAGATCACCACAACCCCTAACACAACAGGCCAGTTCAACGTCCAATTCCAATTTGAAAAGACAAATAGTAGATGATATGCCGGTTTTGAAGAGAGTCTTACAGGCTCCTCCCTTGTATGATACCAATTCTTTAATGGATGAGGCCTATAAGCCCCACAAGAAATTCCGTGCTCTAAGACATCGAGAATTTGACTGCACTGAGGCCGATGCCAGCAGTTCTACAAATACTCCGAATTCTAGTATACCCGCCTCAAATAGCAGTCCCTTGCATCAAAGCTCCAACAACCAAAGCCCACCTCCTACGGCGGCTGCCAGTTCGACTTCGTCTAATATGAGCCAGCAACAACATCAACAACAGCAGCAGCAGCAGGTGTTAATGGTGCCTCAGGCTGCACATTCACCTTCGGCACCTTTGGCCTCTTCACCACCAGCCATTGCTCAACACCAAAGCCAATTGCACATGCATTTGACCCGCCCTACACCCACCAATTCCAATTCGGGAGCCCAGCATCAGCAGCAAACCTCTTCTTTATCCAGCACCCACTCGGTTTTGGCCAAGTCTCTTATGGCCGAGCCTAGAATGACACCCGAACAAATGAAGCGTTCAGATATTATACAAAATTATATCATGAGAGATACACAGCAAACGGTAAACTCTAGCAATAGCTTAATGGTCTGCTCTCCTCTGAACAATGGCAGCCGTAGTCCGGCTCCCCTGCAGCATCAAATGCATCTTAACAATTTGTATAATCAGGGCAGTAATTCACCCAACTCGAGCACTTCGCCCAACTCACCCTCCACCACCTGCTCTAATAACTCGGCGAGTGCGAACAATTTAATTTCAACGCCCAGCAATAGCCCGGCAAATCAACGTTGGCCTGGACATTCCGTTATTACCACCACCACCATCAATCAACGCCAGCAATCAGTCTCGCCCAGCAGTAATGGCTCTTCCTCCTCATCCACTTCTTCGACATCCTCCTCTTCATCGGCCTCAACGGCTTCTTCTTCAACCTCCAACTCCAGCAATAACTCAACAGGTTGTCAGTATTTCCAGTCGCCACACAGCACCTCAAACTCGGTCTCTCCACCCAGGCCATCACCCTCACAAATGTCCTCCTCCCCACGTTTACTGGAATTGCAGGTGGATATTGCTGATTCCCAGCAGCCCTTGAACTTATCCAAGAAATCTCCTACACCACCACCCAGCAAATTGCAAGCTTTAGTGGCGGCCGCCTCGGCAGCCCAACGCTATCCCACAGTCTCGGCTGATGTTACGGTAACAGCCACCTCTTCTACGGTCTCCAGTAAATCGAGTTCGGCAGCAAATTCTTCTTCTCTACAACAGCAGCAGCAAAAAGTCATGCTAGAGGCGTAAGTTTTTTTTTTGTTAAAGGGGGAGAATAGAGTAAGAAAGCTTTAAGGCTTTTGGTTTTTTGTGTGTGTTTGAAACAGAAATGATGGAAAGAAAGTTTGAGAAAAGAAAAAGCTTTTTTTTGGGAAACTTTTAAGCTAAATTTTCGAGATTTTTCGAGAGGTTTTTTAACTTAAACGGAAATGGGTGAAATTTATAAGAAGACTTTTTGATACTTTTAGGGTTTAAAGAAAAAAGCTTTAAAACTTTTGATACGAAACTTTTTTGGGGAAACTTTTAAGCTTAATTTTCGAGATTTTTTCGAAAGGTTTTTTAGCTGAAACGGACATGGGTGAAATTTAAAAAAGCCCTTTTGAAACTTTTAGGGGTTAAAGAAAAAAGCTTTAAAATTTTTGATAGGAAACTTTTTTTGAGAAACTTTTAAGCTCAATTTTCTAGATTTTTTCGAGAGATTTTTTAACTTAAACGGACATGGGTGAAATTTAAAAAAGCCCCTGTGAAACTTTTAGGGGTTAAAGAAAAAAGCTTTAAAATTTTTGATAGGAAAAAGTTAAGCTAGAGGAGTAAGTTTCTGGAGGAAAAGTAAAGATCTTTGGATTTCGAGTTTGAAAAGGCTTGGGGTTTTCTTTTAAAACAATTTTCTTTGGATAAAACCTTATAGAAAAATTAAGTTAAGGCTAAATTGTGGGAGCTTTTATTTTTTAAAGTAAAGTTTAGAAAAAGCATTTTTTTGAACTTTCAAGCCTAACTGTCGCTTTGGGTTAATGAAAAAGAAACTTTAAATTTTTTAGTTTTTTTTTTTAATTTCATGAAATGAGCAGTAAAAGAAAAAGCTTTTTTTATTAGAGTTTGAAAAAAGCTTTTTTTGTAAACTTTTGGATTAAAGAAAAATTTTAAGATATTTGTATTTTTGATGAATAAGGAAAAATAGGCTGTACTTTTGGCTTTTGAGTTAAGGTCTAAAAAAGCTTTTTACTTTCTAGAGCTTTTCTGTGTATAAAAAGATTTAAGAAACTAATTTCTTTGTAAAAAATTTCAAAAAATGAGCGAGACTGATTAAAACTTGTATAAAAAAACTATTAATTTATAAAAATTATTTAAAGAAAAAAAAAGGTTTAATTATTTATTTTTCTTTGACAACTGAGACATTTCCTTAAATTTAAAATTTAAACCTTTTTTTTGCAAAAAATTTTAAATAAATAAATTACAGGGTTGGTTAGACGTTTTTTCCATTCAACAAAAAACCCTTTTTATGTTTAACAAAAACAACAACAACAAAGAAAAGTTATCAAATAATTTTTTTCAAAATAATTTAAATAAAATAAAATTTAACAAAAAAAAATATTTATTGTACAAAAAATTTATTAATTATAAAAAAAAAATTTAAATTAAAACAAAAAAACAAGAAATGCATGCAATTTAATTAATTAAAAAAAATAAATAAAAATGTCCTTTTTATTAAATAAATAATAAAATTAAATGTTATTTAAAAATCAAACAAACAAACAAAAATTTTTAAACTTTAAGCTTGTATTAATTATTATTATAAACAAAAAAAATATTTACAATAAAAAAAAATTACACACACAAATTTGCAAAGAATATGTTTAAAAAAATATGAAAATTATTCTTAAACAACAAAAAAAACTCTGTATTATTAAATAATTTAATTAAAACAAAAACCAGCAAAAATTCAAAACTACTTAATTTTTAAATTTCTGAAAAATTAAAAAAAAATTAATTCTTCGAATTCAAAATTTGGTTTCCAAAACCTTTTTCTTACTTTTCTTTAATTTAACAAAAAAATTTTAAGCTTAAAAGAATTATTTTTTTTCCAAAAAGATGATTTATTTAAAAAGAAAACTCTGCGAGTTTAAATTTATTACAATTTTCTTCAAAAAACAAAAAATTAAAAATTTTTAAAGAAAATTTCTTCTAAGATTTTTATCAAAAAAAGAAAAAAAAACTATTAATTTTAATTTTATTTTTAATAAAAAAAAATGTTTTTGTTTTCCTTTTATTTTGTTTTATTTTTTTTTTTTATTAAATGTATTTAATTATTTTGTCTATTATTTCATTATTATTATTTAATTTTAAGTTTTTTTTTTAACTCTAAGTTTTACTATTTTTATGATTATCTTATTTAAGTTTGTATAGTAACAATTTTATTATTAAAAACAACAAAAAAACTACAACAACAATCTTGAAAAAAAAACAAAAATTTCCAATTTTATTTTCTTATAAATAAAATAAAAAACAAAAATTTTTTTAAAAATCCTACAAAAAAACAATTTATTCTTTTTATTTCTTAAATTTTAAGTTTTTCTTTAGTTATGAGCACATAGGGGCAATATTTAAAAAAAAAAGTTGCAAAAGGAAGTAAAAAAGATACCCTTAGGTATCTTATTTTTAAATATAAAAAAAAAACTTTTGAATATTGTCGAAATTTCAAAAGTTCTAAGGTTTTGAAACTGTTTATTTAGAAGAATTTCCTCAGAATATAATTTTGAATTTCGTCATCTTTGTTTTTTGAGATCTTATTCGTTTATTAGTTTTTGTTTTATATTCGCTTTTTAACATTTTTTTGGGTACATTTTTTTTAATATAATTTTTTTTTTTCAAAAAAAAAAAAAAAAATTAAAAAAAAAAAATGGAAATTGGAGCTCAATATTTCACTCTTTTAAAAAAAATTTTAGATTAAACTTTCGAAAACTTGCTCGTTAATTGTTAGAGATTCATTATACCAAAAATCATTTAATTTGATTAACCCATAACAAAGTTATCGGGAAAAGTGTAAAACAAGCTCTAATGAAAATTTGAAAAATTCAGTATAAATTTGAATATTGCAAAAATTTCAAAAGTTCTAAGGATTTGAAACTGATTACTTAGAAGATCTTCCTCAGAATATAATTTTGTATTTCGTCTTCATCGCTTTTTTTAGTTCTTATTCGGTTTTTGGTTCGTTTTCGTCTTTTGTTTTGTCGTCTTTTTTGAAAAATTAAAAAAAAAAAAATTTTTAAAAAATTTAAAAATATTATTAAAATTTAGAAACTCAATATTTCGCTCTATGGAAACAATTTAAGACTTAAAATAACGCAAACCTGCTCTTTATTTGTTAGAGATTCATAATACCAAAAACCATTTAATTTGATTAACCCATAACAAAGTTATCGGGAAAAGTGTAAAACAAGCTCTAATGAAAATTTAAAAAAATTCAATTTAAATTTTAATATTGCCAAAATTTCAAAAGTTCTAAGGTTTTGAAACTGATTGCTTAAAAGAATTTCCTTAAAATATAGTTTTGTGTTTCGTCTTAATTGATTTTTTGACATCTTATTCGGTTTTTGGTTCTTTTTCGCTTTTTTTGTCGTCTTTTTTGATAAATTAAAAAAAAAAAAAATTTGTTGAAAAATTTTTAAAATATTATTAAAATTTAGAAACTCAATATTTCGCTCTATGAAAAAAAAATTGACTTAAAATAACGCAAACCTGTTCTTTATTTATTAGAGATTCATTATACCAAAAATCATTTAATTTGATTAACCCATAACAAAGTTATCGGGAAAAGTGTAAAACAAGCTCTAATGAAAATTTAAAAAATTCAATATAAATTTGAATATTGCAAAAATTTCAAAAGTTCTAAGGTTTTAAAACTTCTCTTCTCTTCTTCCTTCGATTATAGGATTTTGTTTTTGTTTCATTTTCGCTTTTTTTATCGTCTTTTTTTAATTTTTTTTTGAAGATTTTTTCTTAAAAACATTTTTTTGAAAAAATTTAAAAATATTATTAAAATTCAGAAACTCAATATTTCGCTCTATGTAAAAACTTTTTGACTGAAAATAACGCAAACCTCTTCTTTATTTGTTAGAGATTCATTGTACCAAAAATCATTTAATTCGATAAACCCATAACAAAGTTATCAGGAAAAGTATAAAACAAGCTCTAATAAAAATATGAAAAATTCAATTAAAAAAAGACTCGTATTTAGGTCATGACCCCTACTCATGCCGTGCACTATATTATAACTAGGGAAATAAATTATGGGACTTGTAGGAAAGACTTCCACTGACAAACTGTAAAGCTAAAGAACGAATTTTCTCTGTACTATGATGTTAGGTCCACTGTGCAATCGACTACGAGGGCATGAAATTTGAACTCTAGAAAGTTCAAATTTCAGAAAAAAGTTCCTTGATTTCGTTAGAGAACATTCTAAAAAAGAAGCGATAGAACAGTTAATCAGTAGAATTAGGTACTCAACAATCGCACAGTGGGTTGGAAAAAAATTGAGGGAAATAAGTCAAGAACTTTTAAACGGTAAACTCGATTCAAATCAAATTTCACATGGCCATTGAGGAGAAGTATTCAAGCTTAAGTTTAGATTTTAGAATCTGCGGACTTATCAGGAAGGGGAGCTCTATGCCTAAAGCAGGGCTCCTCACTCTTTTAAAAAAAATTTTAGATTAAACTTTCGAAAACTTGCTCGTTATTTGTTAGAGATTCATTATACCAAAAACGATCCAGAAGTCACATTTTTGATTCGTTAAAAACGACACGAAATCCGCTAGCTAAGATCAACTAAAAACATCTCCACAAATTTGATTTATCTCCTATAGCTTATGAGATATTCGACTTAGAAAAAAGAAGTTTTCAACTTTTTGATGACTTCGGGTTTTTCGATAATTAAAAACGATCCAAAAGTCACATTTTTTTCACTTAATTTGCTGGCTGAGATCTACAAAAACATCTCCACACATTTGATTTATCTCCTATAGTTTATGAGATATTCGACTTCGGAAAAAAGGCCTACAATTTCGCCGGATCGAAATTTTTTAAAATTTTTCCGATATTTATGTATAAATCGCACAAAAGAAGAATCGATGGAAAACCTTTAGTCGATCAAAACTTATATGTTTTTAAGTTCGGATAGACTTTACTTTGGCTGAAACGGTGGATTGGATGTAACCATTTTTCGATACAAACTCTAGTGGGTCTCCAGCAGAGCATAACAAAAATATTAATAAGACAATCCGGTATATGATGGAAATCAATAGTTTTCAAATCAATCAATTTTAGACATATTTTGGAGATAATTTTCACAATTTCCACAAAAAATCAAACGAAATGAAAGTCAAAAGGATTAAAGCTCAAAAATGATCTCAAAAATATTTCAGAAATCGAAAGCTTTGAAAACGATCGATTTCCATCTCATAGCGAAATATTTTGAATTCGATAAAAATCAAAATTCGAGGTATTTTTATGAAAATCTTATTGCATATTTGGATCCTAGCAAAAGTTACTACAAACTTTGTAGCATACTTTTTTGAGAAAGTATAAATATATGTATGCTTTTATAAGGCGAAAGAAAAAAAATCTTGTTGGATACACTTCGGAATATTTTCCAGCTGATCAGGAAATTTTCACACAAACTTCGAAATTTTTGGGTGGTTTAAGAAGGTTTACAAGAAAACTATTTTGGAGTGACTTAAACTATATAAGGGAATCCAGATTCCAAAGTCAAGGATGCCAGAAAAGGAGTGGCTTCTAAATTTACAATCGTCTCTGTTGGATTTTCAGAATTTTCTATATCGAAGGAACTTAAAAGAGATTTATGAATCAAGGACTTAGAAACACAAATTTTTCTCTAGATCGGAAAAGCTCTTCCACATCCAGAGTTCAGAGATTTTTTAAAAGATCCCAGAAATTTGATATTTGCATACTTTTAGGAGATCCAAGAAAAAATCTACAAAATTCCTGGCATACTTTTAGAAATCTGTGGGTTTGTTGTAAAACGGGCCAATGTCAATTTTTTGCTTTAAAATCTTTAAATCAAATTTTCTCAAAACTACGTTTTTGATATTGGCTCTTTTAGCATCAAGCCACAGAAATAATTTTAGGAAAATTGCAGTTAGCTTGAATTTCATTAGACTGAGGAGACTTCATAGAAATTTACGAATCTAGTCTGAAAGATTTTTTAATAGATCCGAGAGATTTCTAAGAAATAAATCTTGTATACCTTTGGGAGGTTCTGGAAAAGATTAAAGAGACTTCGTAGATATTAATGAATGAATCAAGTCTAAAAGATTTTTAAATAGATCCCAGTGACTTTCAAGAAACAAATGTTGTATAGCTTTAGGAGATTTTAGAAAAATTTTATACAAAATTAATAGCATACTTTTGAGCATAATTTCGATGAAGTTGAATAAACAAACTTTTAGGAAGTTCAAAAAAAGTTTGATATAAATTTAATGGCATATTTTTGGGCTCGATTTAAAAATATCTTTAAAAAGTTTTTTTCAGATTTAAAAATTTGGTCTCTGAATAGTATTGGTTTTACAAACTTACGAGTCTAGTTTTTTAAATAGATCCGAGAGATTTGAAAAAAACAAATTTAGGAGGTTCTAGAAAAACTACATACAAAATTAATAGCATACTTTTAGGTATAATTTCAATAAAGTTGAATTAACATACTTTTAGGAAGTTCAAAAAAAGGTTTAATATAAATTTCATGGCATATTTTTGGGCTCAAATTAAACAATGTTAACAAACTCACGTGTCCTGATTTTTAAATAAATCCGAAAGATTTCCAAGAAACAAATTTTGTATACCTTTAGGAGGTTCTAGAAAAAGTAGCTTCAAAATTAATAACATATTTTTGGTCATAATTTCAAAATACATACTTTAAGGAAATTCAAGAAAAGACTGATATAAAATTTATGGCATATTTTTGGGCTCAAATTTATCAATCTTTAAAAATTTCATAAAAAAAATTTTTTTGGGATATTAAAAATTGGCTTCTCAACAAACTAACGAATCTAGTCCGAAAGATTTTCCAGATACAAAAATTGTATACCTTTGGGAGGTTCTAGGAATAATTTCCACAAAGATGATATAACGTACTTTAAGGAGGTTCATATATTACAAAAGTCATAGCATACTTTTTAGGATTAATTTAAAAATGTTCCATTAACATATTTTAATGAGGTTTTTTATTATAAAATTTATAGTATACTTTTAGGCGCCTACTTAGAAAGTTCAAAAATTAACTCGCAGAGAAGTTCTTTGATTTTCTGAGAATTTGAAGGAAAATTTATCTAATTTAAAAACTGGCTTAACGTTTTTTGTTCAAAATTCTATATATTTGAATTTGCTTTACAATTAATGAACTTTAAACTACTTATATCGACAATAGGCTTTACAAACTTCCGAGTCTAGTCCCAAAAGATTTTCAAGATACAAAATTTTTAAACTTTTGGAAGGTTCCTGGAAAAGTAGACACCAAATTCCTAGCATACTTTTTGGCATAACTTCAAGAAAGTTGCATTAATGAACTTTAAAAAAGTTAATTTTTTATAAAAGTCATAGCATACTTTTAGGTGCCGATTAAAAAGTTAAAAATTAACTCATAGAGTCATCAAATTCATAGCATACTTTTTGGCATAATTTTAACAAAGTGTCATTAACGTACTTTATGGAGGTTCATTTTTGTCAAAATTTATAGCATACTTTTAGGCGCCTATTAATACTTTTTGGCATAATTTCAATAAAGTTGCATTAGTGAACTTTAAGGAAGTTAATTTTTTACAACAAAAATGTATAGCATACTTTTAGGCGCTGATTAAAAAACTTAAAAAATGAACTCGCAGAGAAGCTTTTTTTTTTGATTTTCTGAGAATTTGATTGAAAATTTATAAAATTCAAAAACTGGTTTGACTTTTTTTATTCAAAATTCTATATATTTTAATTTGCTTTACAAATAATTAACTTTAAACTATAACAAATATTTAAGATTTTAGTAATGACTTATAATGAGTAGAATCCAAAACTTATATTATTTGTAGTAAAACTCTATATCATTTTAGTAGCAGAAAAAGTATAAAAAAATTTCTTAGAAATTGAAAATTTTGTGTATTGATGTGTGTAATTTCTAAAATAAAAAAAAACTTAAAAATTTTATTTGTATTATAGGGAATTTTTGGGGGGAGATATAAAGAAAAAAATTATGAAATATATAAAAAAAGAATTCTAAAAAAAATCTAAAAATTAATCAATCCATGTAAATTTGTTAAAAGAAAAAAGAAATAAATGTAAATTAAAGCACAAAATCTTGAAAAAAACTGTAAAAAATACACAAAAAATTATAATAATATAATAATTTAAAAATTTAAAAGTCAAACAAAAATAAATTTTAAATTTTATTATAAAAAAAATAAATAAAATGAAAAAAAGTTTTTAAAACAAACAAAAAAAAATTTAAACCAAAAAAAATGTTAATAATTAAGCAGGAAAAAGAGATAGAATAAAATAAAAAATATTTATAAATTATTAACAGAAAAAAAATATTTTCTTAAAATTATAAAAAAATTAAAGAAAATTAACAAAAAGTCTACAAAAAATTAAAAAAGAAAACAAAATATCAAACTTAATTATAATTAAAAAAAATAAAAATAAAGAAGAAAAATACAAAATTTAATAAAAAATACAAATTTTATGTGTATGAGTGTAATTTGTCCGTTAAATTTAAATTATTATTAATTATGAACAAAAACAAAAAAAAAAAAAAAACAAAAAATCCCTGTACATTTCTAAAAACATAATAAAAAAGAGAGGAAAATAATTAATAAATAATAAACAGAAAAATTTTTGAAATTAAAAAAAAACTGAAACAATGAAAATGATGACAATTTTTAACATTAAATTTAAAATTAACAAAAAAATTAACAACACAAGATATTTGATCAAAATAAATGAATAATAAGAAACCAACAAAAATATTTTGTTTAAAAAATTATTTAAAAAAAAATAATTTAAAAGAAAATCTTTAAAAATGTGTAAAAAAGTTTAAAACACTGAAATAAAATTTTTAAAGAAAAAAAAAAGAATGTTAAAAATTGTTTAAAGGCAAAATTTCAATAACAAAAAAAATTATTTTAACAGAAAATATTAAAATTTAATTAATAAAAATTTAATTAATTTAAATTTTTTTATAAAATTCTTTTTAAAAATTTTTTAAAATTTTAAAAAATAGACTTTAGATCTAAAACAAAATTTTTAAGTTTTTTGAAGACTTTCCTTAAAATTTTTAAAAAAAATTCTTACAATTCTTAGACTTTAACTTTAAAATTTTTCAAATTTTCCCCCAAAAAAAATTTGAAAAATTTTTAATTTTCAAAAATTTTGAAATTTTCTAAAAATTTTGAAATTTTCTAAAAATTTTGAAATTTTCTAAAAATTTTGAAATTTTCTAAAAATTTTGAAATTTTCTAAAAATTTTGAAATTTTCTAAAAATTTTGAAATTTTAAAAAAATTCCTAAAAAAAAATTGAACTTAGACCTTCAAAAGAGACCGACAGTTTTGCAAGCAAATGTCTGAACTATAAAAACAAAAACTCAAAACCAAAATGTAAATGTTTAAACATAAATTAATTTACATAAGTTTGAAATTTATTTTTTTTTGTTTTTAAAATAACAACAAAAAAAACAAAGACAACAAAATAAAAACAAGAACAAAAATGTGAATAAGAACAAAAACCAACAAATAACAAACAAACAAAAGAAAAAAACAGAAAAAATAATAATAAAAAAATGGCAAAGTATTTAAACATATAAAAAAACAAAAAACCAAACTCGTTTTATTATTAAAGAAAAACAACGCAAGTTGTTAAGAGAGATAAAGAGAAGATAACGGTGAGTATGAGTATTTTTTACACAAAACCAAAAATTCATTGCATATGCTGAGGAGTTAGCAATAGGTGAGAAGAGTAATATCGTTATATGTTGCTAAGAGAGAGAGACAGAAAGAGTTAAAAGATATTTTACTCAAAATTAAGAATTCAAGAACTGATTCTATAGAAAAATTTAAGGTGGGAAGAGTTTTCTATAGAAAAATTGACGGTGGGAAGAGTTTTCTATAGAAAAATTTTCTATGGAAAAATTGACGGTGGGAAGAGTTTTCTATAGAAAAATTAATGGTGGTAAGAGTTTTCTATAGAAAAATTGACGGTGGAAAGAGTTTTCTATAGAAAAATTGACGGTGGGAAGAGTTTTCTATAGAAAAATTGACGGTGGGAAGAGTTTTCTATAGAAAAATTGACGGTGGAAAGAGTTTTCTATAGAAAAATTGACGGTGGAAAGAGTTTTCTATAAAAAAAATTGACGGTGGGAAGAGTTTTCTATAGAAAAAATGACGGTGGGAAGAGTTTTATATAGAAAAATTGACGGTGGGAAGAGTTTTCTATAACAAATTGACTGTGGTAAAAGTTTTCTGTAGTAAAATTGTAGGTGGAAAGAGTTTTCTATAGAAAAATTTATGGTAGGAAGAGTTTTCTGTAGAAAAATTTACGGTGGGAAGAGTTTTCTATAGAAAAGTTGACGAATTGACGAAAATTTTTCTATTTTGTAGAAAAGTTTTCAATAAAAAAAATTTTTTTATTGAAAAATTTTCGTTGAAACAATTTTTCTATAGAAAAATTTCCGATAAAAAAATTTTGCTATAGAAAAATTTTCAATAAAAAAATTTCTGTAATTATTAATTTCTATTAAAATTATTAATAACCCCAGCACAGGCGAGGTAGGCGGTAAGCCTACAGCAATAACACGCCGTCGATGTAAAATACTGCCTAGACAATTTAATAGGCAGTATTTGAATGTGTGTTACTTGACTTTTTTTAAATAGACATAGACTTAAAGATATAAAATATAAACTAAGATATTCCATTATATGATTTCCGGTATGTTGCGTTTTATTTTGGTCGAAGCAAAATAAACTGTAGCATACTTCAGGGCTATAAACAAATGATTTTACTTCCTTATATTTCATTTGATTACAATTAATCATTTGATATTTTCTCTTAACAAATTTCCTCTATTTAACCTTTTTACACCTATAGTTTTGTTGGGATTTTGTAGTTGTTGCCGTTGCCTTTTGACAGTCACGTAAATCAATTAAATTCGTAGTATTTTATTATCAAACTCATGCAATTTTGTAAATTTAATTTGTATTTAAGCAAATTTACTTTTTGCAAATCATGTTATTTTTTTCATTATTGTTTACAGAATATCTACATGTAAATAGGTATAATACGAAGAATATATTTTTTATTGCAGTTAATTTTAATTTGTGTACTTTTTTGTAGAAATAAAGCGTCATTTCATTTTTGTAAATTATTAATTTATTTAATAGAATTTTAAGGCACGTTTAAATAATGATTACGAGGGATTATAAATTATTAGTAAAAGGGCAATGTATTTAAAGGTATGTAAAGAATTGTTATAAAAAAGAAATTCTAATTTATATCATGTTAACAATATGAAAAACTCATATTTACAACGATTATCTAAAAAAAATTCTCAAAAAGTGAACTTTTTTCAAAAACAATTAATTGTTTACATTGTTAACATGATGCAAACTATGTAAAAAAGTTCATACTGGCTGTATTTAAGAAAATATCTAAATGGAATTATTTAATCTATATACCAGGCCCTTGCTTTGAATTCTTTACATTATTGACATCATGTAAACAATGTAAAAAATTGTTTAAAACTAAGAATTTTAACATAATTATTAAAATTTTTATTGAAAATCGATTTTTCTTAATTATTTACATATTTTACATCAGGTAAATAATATTAAATACCGATGTAAATAATGCAAAAACCTTAAAAAATCACTTATTTTCTTCGAAATATAACAATTTCTATTAGAAATGAAGTTTACTTCATTATTTACATATTTGACATGATGTAAATAATATCAAATACTGATGTAAATTATGTAAAAAATTAAAAAATTACCTTTTTTCTTCAAAATATAACAATTTCTATTAGAAATCAAGTTTTCTTCATTATTGACATATTTTACATGAGGTAAATAATAAAAAATACCGATGTAAATAATGTAAAACCTCTAAAAAAATATTTATTTTATTCAAAATATAACAATTTCTATTAAAAATCAAGTTTTCTTAATTCTTTACATATTTGACATGATGTAAATAATATATATACTAATGTAAATAATGTAAAAACTTTAAAAAAATACTTATTTTCTTCAACATATAATAATTTCTATAATAAATCAAATTTTCTTTATTCTTTACATATTTGACATAATGTAAATAATATAAAATACTGATGTTAATAATGTAAAAACTTTAAAAAATTATTTATTTTCTTCAAAATATAACAATTTCTATTAGAAATCAAGTTTTCTTCATTATTTACATATTTGACATGATGTAAATGATAAAAAATACTGATGTAAATAATGTAAAAACTTTACAAAATTACTTATTTTCTTCAAAATATATCAGTTTCTTTTAGAAATCTAGTTTTCTTCATTATTTACGTATTAGACATGATATAAAAAACATCAAATACTCATGTAAATAATGTAAAACCTTAAAAAATCACTAATTTTCTTCAAAATATAACAATTTCTATTAGAAATAAACTTTACTTCTTTATTTACATATTTGGCATGATGTAAATAATTTAAAATAATGATGTAAATAATGTAAAAACTTTATAAAATCACTTATTTTATTCGAAATTTAACAATTTATATTCAAAATTAAGTTTTTTTCATTATTTACATATTTAACATGATGTAAATAATATAAAAAACTGATGTAAATAATTGCAAAACTTTAAAAAATTACTTATCTTTCTCGAAATATAACAATTGATATTGGAAATTAAGTTTATTTCATTACTCACATATTTGACATGATGTAAATAACATAAAATACTGATATAAATAATGTAAAAACTTTAAAAAATGATTTAGTTTCTTTAAAATATAACCATTTTTAATAGAAATCAAGTTTACTTCATTATTTTCATAGTTGACATGATGTAAATAATATGAAAGACCTATGTAAATAATATAAATACTGTAAAAATTTGCTTATTTTATTAAAAATACAAGATTTTTTTAAGAAATTACCTATTCTTGATTATTTACATATTTGACATGGTGTAAATAATATGAATATCTTATGTAATTATTGTAAAAACTTAAAAAATTACTTTTTTTCATCTGACTATAAACATTTTCTTTGGCAATTCAGTTTTTTTTCATTATTTTCATATTTTACATGGTGTAAAGAATATGTAATGGATATGTAAACAATATAAAAACTCCAGAAATGTACTAATTTCGAATAAAATATAATAAATTTTAGGAGAAATATAGATTTTTTTATTTTTTACATATTTGACATGATGTAATTGATATGAAGTTCTGATGTAAACAATGGAAAAACCCTAAAAAATGAATTTGTATCATCAAAATATAACAATTTGAATTAGAAATGGGGTTCTTTATTTAACATGAGATAAATCTGACATTATTTACATGATGTCAACAATGTAAAAAATGTTTTTAATAAAGTTTGCAATGTAAGTATTTAAAATATAGTTAAAAATACCTTAAATATTGTAATTAAAACTCATATTTTACATTATTTACATACTGTCTATATGTCTATATTGCATGTAAAAAATGCACAAAATTCACAAATTTTGTTTTGAAAATTTTTAATACTTGACACTGTGTAAACAATGTAAAAAATTGTCGTTGTCACAAATTTTAATTAAAAAAATTATCAAATTTCAATTTAGGAGTTACATTTATTTATTATATAATATTTTTTTGATTACTTTTCATTGTTTACATTTAAGAAATTTAACTGATTTATTATATAATAATGTTTTGAATATTTTCCATTGTTTACATTGTTGACACCGTGTAAATAATAAAAAAATCGGGTCGTTATTGTAAGTTTTATATAGAAGTTTGCTTTCTTGTAATCAAAATTGATGGTTTTGCAAAATTTTTAATACTTGACACCGTGTAAACAATGTAAAAAATGGTCGTTTTGACAAATTTTTAGAAAAAAGATTATAAAATTTTATTTGAGGAATTAAATTTATTTATTATATAAACATTTTTTGTACTATTTTTCATTATTTACATTGTTGACACCATGTAAATAATATAAAATTTCGTTTTTGTATTATATTTTTTAAGGAAAATTTTCTTTGTTTGTAGAAGATTTACAATTTTTGAAAATTTTGATTGTTGACACCATGTAAACAATGTAAAAAATTCTTTTTAACCAAGATTTTGGAAAAAAATATGACTAAAACTAAAATATACTGAAAGTTATTTTTGACAAAATAAATATTAATTATATATTTTAATTATTTGTCATTATAATATTTTTTGTTGTTGTTATTTAGAACCCGATATTCTGTTTTTTTGTATATTTTGCGTTTTTGTTTATGGGAATAAAAATTTCTAATTTTTGTTGTTTTTGTATTTTTTGCTTGATTTTATATGAGATTCTTTCATTTTTATTGATAGTATTTAGTACTTGTTTTTGTTTTTATTGTTAAATAAAAAATTGTCGTTATTATTTGTTGTTGCTGTTGCCTTTTCTGCTGCTGCTGTTGATTTTGTTGTTATTGCTCGTGTCTGTTGTTGATTTAATTTTTTTCATTGCTGTTGCTTTTCATTTGTAGTAGTTGTTGTTTCAATTTTTTGCGTCTGTTATCTCAAGGTCACGGTTAAAATATAAATTCGACATTGAGAAGCCTTAGGAAAAAAATAAAATGAAATAAAATAAAACCAACAGCAACAACAACAATAACAATATGCAATGAAATGTATAAAAATATTAAATACTCAGGCACAAGCGCACAGACACATCCCAACTCACACAGACACTTGGGGTACACACACACAAACACTAATACTTACTCGTAAGTATAATTTACGTTAATGCATTTTTATTTGTATTAGGGCAGAAGAAATTAGAAAAGGGATTTTTACACGATTCTATGGCGGGGAATTACTTGAGCTGAAGGTTTAATAATGATGAAGGATGGATGACTCCGACCTTATTGTTGATGATATCTAAACGATTGATGGTGTTTTTTTTTTCCGGTCTATCTAGATATTTGTTATATTTACACTGACATAAGGGTATTTTTATAGCAAAATCTCGAGTCTTTATATAGTCAAGTTCTGGGTCTTTATATAGTCGAACCATGGATCTTAATATAGTCAAATCGTGGATCTTTATATAGTCAAATCGTGGGTCTTTATATAGTCAAATCGTGGGTATTTATATAGTCAAATCGTTTGTCTTTATATAGTTAAATCGTGGGTCTTTATATAGTCAAATCGTGGGGGTTTATATAGTTAAATCGTGGGTCTTTATATAGTCAAATCCTGGGTCTTTATATAGTCAAATCATGGGTCTTTATAAAGTCAAATCGTGGGTTTTTATATAGTCAAATCGTGGGTCTTTATATAGTCAATCGTGGGTCTTTATATAGTCAAATCGTGGGTCTTTATATAGTCAAATCATGGGTCTTTATATAGTCAAATCGTGGGTCTTTATATAGTCAAATCGTGGGTCTTTATATAGTCAAATCGTGGGTCTTTATATAGTCAATCGTGGGTCTTTATATAGTCAAATCGTGGGTCTTTATAAAGTCAAATCGTGGGGGTTTATATAGTAAAATAGTCTATCTTTATATAGTCAAATCGTCTATCTTTATATAGTCAAATCGTGAATCTTAATATAGTAAAATCGCCTGTCTTTATATAGTCAAATCGTGGATCTTAATATGGTCGAATAGTGGGTCTTTATATAATAAAATCGTCCGTCTTTATATAGTCAAATCGTGGATCTTTATGTTGTGGATCTTTATATAGTCAAATCGTGGGTCTTTATATAGTAAAATCGTCTATCTTTATATAGTCAAATCGTTTATCTTTATATAGTCAAATCGTCTATCTTTATATAGTCAAATCGTGGGTCTTTATAGAATAAAATCGTGGATCTTTATATAATCAAATCGTGTATCTTTATATAGTCAAATCGTGGGACTTTATATAGTCAAATCGTGGGTCTTTATATAGTCAAATCGTGGGTCTTTATATAGTCAAATCGTGGGTTTTTATATAGTCAAATCGTGGGTCTTCATATAGTAAAATCGTCTAAATTTCTATAGTAAAATCGTCTAAATTTATATAGTCAAATCGTGAATCTTAATATAGTAAAATCGTCTATCTTTATATAGTCAGATCGTAGATCTTAATATAGTAAAATCGCCTGTCTTTATATAGTCAAATCGTAGACTTAATATAGTCGAATCGTGGATCTTTATATAATAAAATCGTCTGTCTTTATATAGTCAAATCGTAAGTCTTTATATCGTGGGTTTATATGGTCAAATCGTGGGTCTTTTTATAGTCAAATCGTGGGTCTTTATATAATAAAATCGTCTGTCTTTATATAGTCAAATCGTGGGTCTTTATATCGTCGGTCTTTATATAGTCAAATCGTGGGTCTTTATATAGTCAATTCGTGGGTTTTTATAAAGTAAAATCGTCTATCTTTATCGTGGGTCTTTATATAATAAAATCGTGTATCTTTATATAGTCAAATCGTGTATCTTTATAAAGTCAAATCGTGTGTCTTTATATAGTCAAATCGTGGATCTTTATATAGTCAAATCGTGTATCTTTATATAGTCAAATCGTGGGTCTTAATATAGTTAAATCGTAGGTCTTTATATAGTCAAATCGTAGGTCTTTATATAGTCAATCGTGGATCTTTATATAGTCAAATCGTGTATCTTTATATAGTCAAATCGTGGGTCTTAATATAGTTAAATCGTAGGTCTTTATATAGTCAAATCGTAGGTCTTTATATAGTCAATCGTGGGTCTTTATATAGTCAAATCGTAAGTCCTAATATAGTCAAATGGTAGTTCTTTATATAATCAAATCGTTAAAACTATATATTTGACATCATGTAAATAATGTAAATAATTGATGTAAACAATGGGAAAACTTAAAAAATGTATTGTTTTCAAAAGATTATTATGTTTTCTCTTAATTTCAATTATTTACAAATTTGACAGCATGTAAACAATATGAAAACTGGAGGTAAATAGTGAAATTTCAATACAAAATAATTTTTATATCAATTTAATATATGTTTAGCATTTTCTTATCAAAATATCATGTAAATAAAGCATGTAAATAATGTAGTAAATTCGGGTAAATAATGTATTTTTCATGTGTATTTTTTAAAATTATGTAAAGAATGTAAAGAAACATGAAATATTTAATAACTTCAATCAATAACTCAAATCAAAATTTCCTATTATTTCGATTTTTTGATAAATTTACAAATTTTGCATCGCGTGAACAATATAATTTAAGCATTTTAACAATGGAAAAGTTGTCTTAAATACTTTATTTGCAAATGAATAAGGCTTGCTTATATTTTCAATTATTTACATATTTGAAATCATGTAAACAATGTCAAAAATGGAGGTTAAATGTGAAATTATAACATAATTTTAATAGAAAATCAATACAGGTTTGTTTGTATCACAAAATCATGTAAATAATGCATATAGGTCATGTAAATAATGTAATTAATACATGTATTTTATATAAATTATGTAAAGAATTTAAAAAAACATGATATTTTCAATATATTCAATTTAAGATAAGTAAATTTTCTTATAAATTCGATTTTTCAAGAAATTTACATATTTGACATCAAGTAAACAATGTAAATAAAGAATGTTAGCAATGGAAAATTTTTTATTTTCAATAGAAGAATAAGTTTACTTTTCATTTCAATTACTTACATATTTGACACTATGTAAACAATGTCAAAAATTAGGTATATAATGAAATTTCAAAAAACAAACAATTTTTAAAGCAATTTAATACATTTTTTAATTTTCGTATCAAAATATCATGTAAAATTTACAAAACTTTATATAAAGAATGTAAAGATATATACAATTTTCGTAAGTTCAATCAAAGATAAGTAAATTTGTTGTAAATTTGATTTTTCGACAAATTTACATATTTGACATAGCGTAAACAATGTAAATAAAGCTTGTGAATATGTAATTGAAAAGTTTGAATTTAAATTTTCTATGACAAGATGTATATTTTTCCGAAATTAAGATATTTTACATTGGGTAAACAATGTAAATAATGTACGTAAATAATTAAAAAAGTTTGCATTTAAATTTTCTATGTCAAGATGTATATTTTTTCAGAATTTACATATTTGACATCGAGTAAACAATGTTAATAAAGCATGAAAATGATTGAAAAAGTCTTATTTTTCATTTATTATGCAAAAATATTCAAAGATGTTTCGTTTTCCTATTATTTACATATTTGACATCATGTAAACAATAGAAAAAATTAAGTTAAATGGTTGACTTCAAGCAAAATATCACAATTTCTAAACCAAATAGTGAAAATTCAATCAAAATAAATAAATTTTTGTAAGAAGTAAATTATTTTTACTTTAAATTTGGTCACGACATTGTGTAAATAATTCATATATGTCATGTAAATAATGTAACAGTTAGAAAAATTTGCATACTTTTGAATCGAAAATGTTAACAAGTATTTTTAAATACTTTACATGACCTTTTGCCTAGTGTAAAAAGAGCAATTAATTAATAGAAATATCGTAAATATTTCCTTCAATTAACCGCAATAACTTTTGATAACCATTTTTTTCTCTCACTCCCTTAAGTGTCACCAGACATTTGTACTTGAAAGACCCTCTTTTGCATTATTAATAAATAAATATTGTTACAAAAAAAAATAATCATTTTAAAAGCCGCATATAATAATAATTTACATTTACATTCTACATGTAGACAAACATCTAGAATATAAATAAATAAAGAATTATATTGTAAAAACATTTTACACGAGCTCGAAGTATCGTATCGTATAATATCATATCATTTACCTTTTCAAAATCAACAACATCGTCGACACTAACAGCAGCAACAAAATTTATTCAACCATCCGTCCATCCAGTCATTCTACACGTAAGTATTTACTCGTCGCTTATCGTTGTACTCTCATATTTACCCGTACAATACCCCCTTTACACAAACTGCAAACACAAAAACAACAGAAAAAAAAACATTGCAGTTCAAGTTCAATGTCAAGTGCAACAAATTCAATTCCATTCGATACGAAATGAAACGTTTCATACTCAATGCCTTCTTCTTTTTATTCTCGTAAATTTTTAATGCTTTGGGGAGTGTTTAAGAAAAAAAAAGGGGGGGGGGGGAATTTTTGAATTTGCGTTATATGGATTTTTGTGTTTTTATTTTTCTTTGTAATCTGGCTAAATTTGTTGCGTTTTTTGTTTTTGTTTTTTTTTTGTAAACAAAAAAAAAATATAAAGTCTACGTAGTATTTTTGAATAGCCAGTTAGGAAAATGTATTAAATATTTTTCTACTCTATGGCCTTTTAAATTAAAATCTTGTATTCCATAAAAATCCAATATTAGACCTTTTATATAGTCAAACTGGAGGTCTTTATAAAGTCTAATCGTAAGTTTTTATATAATCAAATCCACGATTTGACTAAATAAAGACCCACATATAGTCAAATCGTGGGTCTTTATGAAGTCAAATTGTGGGTCTTAATAAAAACAAATCGTGAGTATTTATATGGTCAAATCGTGGGTCTTTATATAGTCAAATCGTGGGTCTTTATATAGTCTAATCGTGGGTCCTTATACACCCAAATCGTAGGTGTTTAGATACCCAAATCGTGGGTCTTTAGACACCCAAATCGTAGGTCTTTAGATACCCAAATCGTGGGTCTTTAGACACCCAAATCGTAGGTCTTTAGATACCCAAATCGTGGGTCTTTAGACACCCAAATCGTAGGTCTTTAGATACCCAAATCGTGGGACTTTAGACACCCAAATCGTAGGTCTTTAGATACCCAAATCGTGGGTCTTTAGACACCCAAATCGTAGGTCTTTAGATACCCAAATCGTGGGACTTTAGACACCCAAATCGTAGGTCTTTAGATACCCAAATCGTGGGTCTTTAGATACCCAAATCGTGAGTCTTTATATAGTTAACTCGTTTGTCTTTATATAGTAAAATTATGGTATTTATATAGACAAATCGTGGGCCTTTACATAGTCAAATCGTAGGTCTTTATATAGACAAATCGTTGGCTTTATATAGTCAAATCGTGGGTCTTTACATAGTCAAATCGTGGGTGGTTCTTAATATAGTCAAATCGTGGGTATTTATATAGTCAAATCGTAGGTTTTTATATAGGCAAATCGTGGGTCTTTATATAGTCAAATCGTATGTGTTTATAATGTCAAATCGTGGGTCTTTATATAGTCAAATCGTATGTGTTTATAATGTCAAATCGTGGGTCTTTATATAGTCAAATCGTGGGTCCTTATAGAGTCCAATCGTGGTTCTTAATAAAGTCAAATCGTGGGTCTTTATATAGTCAAATCGTATGTCTTTATAAAGTCAAATCGTGGGTCTTTGTATAGTCAAATCGTGGGTCTTTATATAGTCAAGTCTTAGGTCTTTATATAGTCAAATCGTGGGTCTTTATATATTTAGTCAAATCGTAGGTCTATATATAGTCAAATCATAGGTTTTTATATAGGCAAATCGTGGGTCTTTATATAGTCAAATCATGAGTCTTTATATTGCAAAACCGTTGGTTATTATATAGTCAAATCGTGGGTCTTTATGTAGTCAAATCGTGGGTCTTTAGATACCCAAATCGTGGGTCTTTATGTAGTGAAATCGTGGGTCTTTAGATACCCAAATCGTGGGTCTTTATGTAGTGAAATCGTGGGTCTTTAGATACCCAAATCGTGGGTCTTTAGATACCCAAATCGTGGGTCATTGTATAGACAAATCATTGGAATTTATATAGTCAAATCGTGTGTCTTTATGTAGTTAAATCGTGGGTCTTTAGATACCCAAATCGTGGGTCATTGTATAGACAAATCATTGGAATTTATATAGTCAAATCGTGTGTCTTTATGTAGTTAAATCGTGGGTCTTTAAATACCCAAATCGTGGGTCTTTAGACACCCAAATCGTAGGCCTTTAGATACCCAAATCGTGGGTATTTATACAGTCAAGTCGTGGGCCTATAGATGCCCAAATCGTGGGTATTTATACAGTCAAGTCGTGGGTCTTTAGGTACCCAAATCGTGAGTCTTTAGATGCCCAAGTCATGGGTCTTTATATAGTTAACTCGTTTGTCTTTATATAGTAAAATTATGGTATTTATATAGACAAATCGTGGGCCTTTACATAGTCAAATCGTAGGTCTTTATATAGTCAAATCGTGGGTCTTTAATTTTTCAAATCGTGAGTTTTTATATAATCAAATCGTGGGTCGTTATATAGTCAAATCGTGGGTCTTTATATAGTTAAATTTTGGGTCTTTATATAGTCAAATCGTTGACTTTATATAATCAAATCTTTAGTATAATATAGTCAAATCGTGTTTTATTATATAGTCAAATCGTGGGTCCTTATATAGTCAAATCGTGGGTCTTTATATAGTCAAATCGTTGACTTTATATAATCAAATCGTTAGTTTAATATAGTCGAATCGTGTTTTATTATACAGTCAAATCGTGGGTCTTTAAATAGACAAATCGTTGACTTTATATAGTCAAATTGTGGGTCCTTATATAGTCAAATCGTGTGTCTTTATATAGTCAAATCGTGGGTCTTTATATAGTCAAATCGTGGGTCTTTATATAGTCAAATCATTGAGATTTATCTAGTCAAATCGTGTGTCTTTATGAAGTCAAATCGTGGGTCTTTATATAGTCAAATCGTGGGTCTTTATATAGTCAAATCATTGAGATTTATCTAGTCAAATCGTGTGTCTTTATGAAGTCAAATCGTGGGTCTTTATATAGTCAAATCGTGGGTCTTTATATATTCAAATCGTGGGTCTTTATATAGTCAAATTGTTGGTCTTTATATAGTGAAAAATTTAAAGCTTAAATAGTGGAAATTTCATTCTTTTAAATCTTAATTTAATGCAATTTTATTCCTTGCTTTTATATATCTGAGCAATTAATAGGCCTGGAGGTGAAAGGGGGCTTTTGTCAGACATTAATATTAAAATTTTTATTTGTGATTTCAGATGACTGCCGTATGGATGGTTCAAGGTTTGATTTCTTTCGATTTTTGCCTATCAAAACACAAAACAATTGAAATGAAGCGATTAAAAATTTGTTGCATGTGCGCAAATATGGTGCAACATTGTTGCCAGAACAAATAATTGTTAATTTTTTTTTATAGAATTTTTACTTTAACAAATTGTGCTAGGAATTGCATATAGATTTGGTTGCATTTGTATGCATTCTTAGAATTTGAATTAAAAAATTTTTAATTTATTATTTTATACAAAATAAAAATGATTCACATTTAAAATTTATTGTATACAAAAATGAGTCAATTTAATGAATTTTGTATTTAGCCGGAAAATTTACAGAATTCCCATATTCTATATAATATTAGGAGGAAAATGTTTAAAAGTTTTTTTAATAATTCTTAGAAATTTGTTTTGGGTGATTTCGTTTTTTTTTTTTTAATTAAAATTTAATAATATGATTTTAATTTTGACTAATTTCTTTTTGATATTTTCAATTTCTTCTATTTCTATATTTTACGTAAAATTTCTTTATTGATCTCTTATGTAAGTGCTTTTACTACTCGTATAATTAATTCTTATTGTTAATATTTAATTATATCACGCTGAGAAGCCGCCAATGGCTGCTATTTTCTAATTATAATTTTCTTAGAAAATTATCTTCTGTCATTGAGCCTATTCTAGATTTATTTCTTCATCATCATAAAACGTTATAATTATAAATAAATATAATTATAACTTAGAATTTCTTTGAAAAAATACCAACATTAGAAGGCATTAGGGCGCTACAAAGATTCCAAATTTTTTAAAACTTCTCTAAATTTGGAAGAAGTAAAACTTTGATTTATATATAACCAAATCGTAGGTCTTGATAGAATCAAATCGTGGGTTTTATAGAGTCAAATCGTGGGTCTTTACATATAGTTAAATTGTGGGTCTTTATATAGTCAAATCGTGAGTCTTTATATAGTCAAATCATGGGTCTTTATATAGTCAAGTTGAGGGTCTTTATATAGTCAAATTGCCAGTCTTTATATAGTCAAATCGTGAGTCTTTATATAGTCAAATCGTGGGTCTTTATATAGACAAATCGGGGGTCTTTATATAGTCAAATCGTGGGTCTTTATATAGTCAAATCATGGGTCTTTATATAGTCAAATCGTGGGTCTTTATATAGTCAAGTTGCGGGTCTTTATATAGTCAAATTGCCGGTCTTTATATAGTCAAATCGTGAGTCTTTATATAGTAAAATCGTGGGTCTTTATATTGTCAAATCGTTGGTCTTTATATAGTCAAATCGTGGGTCTTTATATAGTCAAATCGTGAGTTTTTATATAGTCAAATCGTGGGTCTTTATACAGTTAAATCGTGGGTCTTTATATAGTCAAATCGTGGGTCTTTATATAGTCAAATCGCGGGTCTTTATATAGTCAAATAGTTTGTCTTTATATAGTAAAATCGTGGGTCTTTATATAGTCAAATCGTGGGTCTTTATACAGTCAAATCGTGGGTCTTTATATAGTCAAATCGTGAGTTTTTTTATAGTCAAATCGTGGGTCTTTATATAGTCAAATCGTGAGTTTTTATATAGTGAAATCGTGTTTTTTATATAATCAAATCGTGGGTCTTTATATAGTCAAATCATGAGTCTTTATGCAGTCAAATCGTGGGTCTTTATATAGTCAAATCGCGGGTCTTTATATAGTCAAATCGCGGGTCTTTATATAGTCAAATCGTCTTTATATAGTAAAATCATGAGTGTTTATATAGACAAATCGTGGGTCTTTATATAGACAAATCATGGGTCTTTATATAGTCAAATCGTCTTTATATAGTAAAATCGTGGGTATTTATGTAGTCAAATCGTGGGTATTTATATAGTCAAATCGTGGGTCTTTATATAGTCAAATCGTGGGTCTTTATATAGTCAAATCGCGGGTCTTTATATAGTCAAATCGCGGGTCTTTATATAGTCAAATCGTCTTTATATAGTAAAATCGTGGGTCTTTATATCGTCAAATCGTGGGTCTTTATATAGTCGAATCGTGGGTCTTTATATAGTCAAATCATGGGTCTTTATATAGTCAAATCGTGGGTCTTTATATAGTTAAATCGTGGGTCTTTATATAGTCAAATCGTGGGTCTTTATATAGTCAAATCGTTGGTCTTTATATAGTCAAATCGTGGATCTTTATATAGTCAAATGGTGGGTGTTTATATAGTCAAATCTTTTGTCTTTATATAGTCAAATCGTGGGTCTTTATATAGTCAAATCGTTTATCTTTGTAAAGTCAAATTGTGGGTCTTTATATGGTCAAATAGCGGATCTTTATATAGTCAAATCGTCATTCTTTATATAGTCAAATCGTGAGTCTTTATATAGTCAAATCGTCATTCTTTATATAGTCAAATCGTGGGTCTTTATATAGTCAACTAGTAGGTCTTTACATAGTCAAATCATCAAATCGTAGGTCTTTATAAAGTCAAATCGTATGTCTTTATATCTTAAAATCGTGTGGATTTATGGAGTCAAATCGTAGGTCTTTATAAAGTCAAATCGTGTATCTTTATATCTTCAAATCGTGCGGATTTATGCATTCAAATTGTGGGTCTATATATATATATATACAAATTGTTAGTCTTTGTTTAGTAAAATCGTAGGTTTAAGAATGAATTTAAGAATGAAAATTTTACTACGTTCACTTTTTTGATTCATCTAAAATCGGGAAACGGTAATTTTTGAAGCTTGACGCTGGATAATGGTTTAACGGTTGACTGGCGATTGTTTGATGATAGTTTGATCATTGCTCAAAGATGTTTGACATATTTTTTGAAGACTGTATGAAGATTTTTGATGGTTGTTTGACAATTGTACAATGATTGTTTGTTAGTTGTTTGATGATTGATTGACGAGTGACTGAGGAATGTTTTATGACTTTTAGTGATTGTTCGATAACTGTTTGATGATTGATTGGCAATTGTTTGGCGGTTGTTTGATGAATGTTTGATTATTGTTAGACGTTTGTTTGATGATTATTAATTGGAAATTTTTGATTTTTTGTTTAATGATTGTTTGACGATTGTATCATGATTACTTTTTGATTGTTTGATTGACGATTGACTGATGATTGTTTGATGATTGGTTGATAATTCTTTGATAATTGTTTAACTATTTTTTAACGATTGTATGATAGTTGTTTGACCATTGTTTGGTGATTGATCGATGATTGACTACTGTTTGATTATTTTTAAAGATTGTTCGAAAATTGTTTGACAGGTGGTTGTTTCATGATTGTTTAATTGTTGTTTGACGATTGTTCAATGATTGTGTGATGATTGTTGGCGATTTTTTTAAGGTTGTTTGTAGTTTTTTGAGTATATTTTGGCGACTGTTTAGTAATTGCTTAATGATTATTTGTTTGACAACTGTTTGTTGGTTGTTTAAAGATTGTTTGATGATTTTTGATAGTTTGAAGATTGTTGACGACTGTATGACTGACGAGTGTTTGATGATTCTTTAATGATTATTTGTAAATTTTTTAATTATTGTTTTTCCGGTGTTTCAAGATTGCTTGAATGTTGGTTAGTGCTTGTTTGATGATTGATTGAAGACGGTTGATTATCCGACAATTGATTTTGAAAGACTTTCTATATATAATATGTACGGAGTTCTAAACCATCAAACGGAATTTCATGAAAACTTTACAATATGTTTTGGGATTTATATAGATCGGAACATTTTTTGGAATCTTAAGTGGGGCGTAACACTTCCATATAGGGCATATCTGGAGTTTGCTTTTAAATGTACTTTTTTGATTTGTAGGAAATTTTGAATAAGTAATATCTTCCCGGATGCCTGTCATCATTGGAAATAATTTCTCAACTTTTTTTTTAAATCCCAAAAAAGAAGATCTTACTATACTATTAAAGAGTGCTCTAAATAAAATTTGTAGTTGGATTTTCTTAACTAAAAATCAAACCTTTTAATATAAAAACTCTACAAAATACGCAAATATAATGACATATTATACAAAATCATTTAGCATTAAAATGTTTACTTAGTACTCGGGTTTTGCAAAATTATCGACTTTTTTCGGAAACCCTCCCATTAAAGATTTTACAGTTGCTTCTGATACCTTTTTTGAGCATGTGTTCCACCAGCGCTTAAAATCGGACATGTTCTTGGAAATCTTTCCTGTGTTCTTCAATTCCTTTTTTACCAGAGCCCAATGCCTTTCCACAGGCCGAAGTTCTGGACAGTTAGGTGGATTCGCCTCTCGTGGTACAAAAATTACATTTTTCTTTGAGTACCACTCAAGTGCCTTTTTTCCATAATGGCATGATGCCAAATCGGGCCAAAAAAAACGTAGTCACTCTGTGCTCTCTTAAAAAGCGTAACAACCGTTTTTGTAGGCACTCCTTTATATAAATTTCTGTGTTTATTGTGCCAGATGCCACAAATACTTTACTTCTTTTGTCACAACTGCAAATAGCTTGCCACACGAGAAACTTCTTAGGGAATTTTGTTTGTTTTTTTGTGCGAAACTCTTGCCGAACATTGCCCCGTTTATCAGCAACATAAAAATCTTGACCAGGAAGTTGAGAAAAATCTGCCAGTACGTATGTTTCATCATTCCATCACACAACAGGTGTATTTTTTTACAAAATCAGACTTCAATTTTTTCGCTCGTTTTTTTGCTTCTAAGTTCTTTATAGCATTGCGATCTGGAACCTTTTGGACTTTGTATGTCTTCAGTCCAGCATAAGCTTTGACTCTATGTGCAAAATTCGTAGAACATTTCACCGTACGAGCTGCTTTTCTTAAAGAAGTGTTAGGCGCTCTTCGAAAGAGTCGCTCGACTTCTTTTGCCTTACCAATATCTGTAGGACCTTTTTTCCTCCCTGATCCAGGTTTTCTTTCAATGCTCAGGTTTTCCTTATACCGTCTGATGGCATTAGAAACCGTTCGAGGGTCAACTTTCAAATTTTTAGCTATTTTTTTAAAAGTAAATGACGGATTTTTTTGAAAAGTTTTAATTATATTTTCACGAACTTTTGTTTCGCAGTCCATTTTGATTGAAATAACTATTGAAAATTAATAATTTCTAAAATAATAGTATCTGACATATCTATAGAAACTAACTTGATCAAAAAATAAATTATTTCTTGCACTATGGATAAATTTTGTCTAAAATAGTAAATGCATATTTTTTTTAGAACACTCTTTATATATCGTTTTATCATTTGTTTCCTGCCCATGGTCTCAAATTTTGATATAGTATTTTTGAATGTATTTCTGTGATGAGTTTTATGTTAGAAGGTTGAGGGCTACACTAAATATTTGTTCTTTTTTTTTTTGTTAAACAAAAATATTTTTCCATTAGAGGCAATTAATAATTATTATAGAATTTTTTTTAACATTATTACCAAATAACAATGAAAAGCTCGTTAATTCTCTGCATAGCGACAAAGTTCACAAAAAAATCGACTAGAATAGGAAAAAAAAAACGTTTAGGCATAAAAAGAATAAATAACAATCTAAAATATATACATTTAATTTATAAATATTTAAGTGAAGAACCTACGCAGTCAGCATTGAAAAAAATATTCAAGGACATTTAAATCATAAATTGTACGTTATGTGCAAAAAAATTAAAAAAAAAAAAAAACAATACAAAAAACGAAATAGCAACAAAAGTCATTAATAGCCTAAAAAATAGCAAATTTTGTTGTTGTTGTTGTTTTTGTAGCAAATAATCTATTATAATGAAAAAGAATTTTAGTTAGAAATTAAACATGTGTTTTAAGAGGAATTGATATGTATGTATATGAGTTGATACACATACACATAAACCAGAAATATGCGTATGAGTAATGAGTATTAGTACAAACATACACACCCCCTTGCCACTCTCACTCACTCACTCGCTCATTCTCTATCATTTAATTTGCTTTGCTTAACGCATTTCTTATCAGGGATGGAAAATAGTTTTCTAGCTTTTGTATCGATTATGAAAATAGAATGTACTTTTTAGGCCTAATCTTATATTCTTAAACGAGCAATAATTGTATATATATATATATATATATATATATATATATATATATATATATATATATATATATATATATATATATAGAATGGCTATCTCGAAAACGGCTCTAACGATTTTGATAAAATTTGGACAGTGGGTATCTTTTTTGATGTATAGGTCGAAGAAGAAGGGACTTTTGGAACTTTTACCTCTAAGAGGGTAAAAACGGGTAAAAAGGGGAAAAAATCGAAAACGCTATGTCTCCTAAAGTAATAGGTATAGAAACAAAATTAAAATTACGTTTTAAACAGCTTTGAAAATAAGCGGACAGGTGTTTGGTACTTTTTTGAAACTATGTCCGATAGGGGGTAAAAAAGGGTGAAAATAGTTTTTTTTGGCACCTTTTTAACCCACTCTTATATTTTAAACTAAAAAATATAGAAAAAAAACTTGGTACTGCAATCAATAGATGTAAAAAAAACATGAAACACGTATTTGGTACTTTTTTGATTTTGGAGCCAAAATGGGTAAAAAAGGGATAAAATGATAACTTAACATCTCCAAAGTAATATGAATAGGAACATTATACATTATGTTAAATGCGTTTTAAAAAAATGTACCGAATTCAATTGGCACCAAAAAAGTACCAAATATACATATGGAACTTTTAGAAATTAGGGAATAAAAAGGGGGAAAAATTAGTATTATTTTAAACAAATGAATGTTTGTCTGTATGTATGTTCTTTATAGAATAGTAAACTGTGAATTTGATTGTGTTATGCTCTTTAGCGAAGATGTTGCGGATAAGCCGGCGAAGGTTTTAAAGTTAATAAGACTAATTTCCGACAGATGGCGCCACTGAAAATTACTAAAAATTAATTAAATCGTAAACTGTACATTTGATCATGCTATGATCTTTAGCAAAGTTGTAGCGCATGAGCCGACGAAGGCTTTTTAGTTGGTATGAATAATTTCCGACAGAAACTTACTCAAAGTCAATTTAATCGTAATCTGTACATTTAATCATGCTACAATCTTTAGCAAAGTTGTTGCACATGAGCCGACGAAGGTTTCTTAGTTGGTATGAAGAAATTTCGACAGGTGGCGCTACTGAAATTTACTCAAAGTCAATTTAATCGTATGCTGTACATTTAATCATGCTATAATCTTCAGCAAAGTTGTTACGGATAAGCCGAAGAAGGTTTATGAATTGGAATAAGCAAAGTCCGACAGGTGGCGCCACAGAAAACTACTCAAAATGAATTAAATCGTAAACTGTGCATTTGATCAGACTATAATCTTTAGCAAAGTTGTTGCGCATGAGTCGACAGAGGTTTCTGTTGATATGAATAATTTCCGTTGTATATTATTATAAACTTAAATCATTATTATTTTTTTAACCGCGATTTTCGCGAAATTTGACAAAATGTGAGTCTTAGTGAAATTCTGCTGCCTTGACTTATGGACAAAGTTAATTTAAAAGAATTTTCTATTTAAATATAATTTTTAATAGGTGTATATCTTTTTATACCCTTCACCACCATAGGTGGAAAGGGTATTATAAGTTTGTGCTGATGTTTGTAACGCATTGAAATATTTGTCTTAGACCCACCTTTTAGTATACCAATAGACTTAGAATCACTTTCTGAGTCGATTTAGCGATGTCCGTCCGTCCGTCCGTCCGTCCGTCTGGCTGGCTGGACCCCCATGTAAACTTTGTAATCAAACTACAGGTCGCAATTCTAAAGATAATTTGATGAAATTTGGCACAGATAATTTGTTTGATAATGGGACCATGGCTATTGAAATTGGTCAAAATCGGTCCATTAGTTATGGTACCTCCCATAGGTCCACTTCCCGGAATTGCTATATTGGCCACAAATATAAATATTTTTTCATAAAATTTAAAACAGATACTGCTTATGTAAACTTAAATCACTGTACCAAAAAAAATCACTAAAACTCTCGTAAATCTAAAGATAATGAAAATTTTGAGTTTATTTTTTGCATACATAATTTTTGTAACAACTGTAGTGTTTTGACGTCCGTCCTGTCTACACGCGTTTTTACATGTTGCTTGTCCGTCCATGTGTATTTTGTCCGCGTCCAGTGTTTAAAACAAAATTAATATATAATTAATAAATTAAACGCGTGCAATAAAATAAATAAATAAAAAAAAAAAAACATATTAACATTAAAACCAAAATAACAAAAAATTGAAATAATTAAAAATCAAACAATAAACTCAAACAGTGGAAATAACACAAAATTAATAACATCCAACAATAAACAAACTCTCCAAACCAGTTTTTCTCTTATTTTATTTTTAATACAACAAACACAATAACTCTATTACAACAACAAACAAATCTACAAAACATCACTCATCATTACAAACATTAATATCATTACATCAACAACCTAACTTCAACAAAAATATATCAGTGTTGGCACCTAGCCATAACAATGACCAGATCAGGGCTTTTATGGCCCTTTTAGCAATTGTCATTGTGTTTTCTTTCCTTTTCCTTTTTATAGTAAAAGTATCACTGATTTAATTGTTGTCAAACTATTTAATGGTGAAGGCATAACACTGACCATTAATTAGTATCGCAGACAACAATTAACATCTTTGAGACTTTTACTATAAATAGACAATTGATTAGTTTTTTTCAATATATTGCAATGGCAGATCGTTTTAGCATAAACTTCTGCAACATACGTGGGCTAAGAGCGAATTTCTTCTCTGTTTATGCACACATTTGTCTCCATCGGCCGGATGTTTTCGCCTTATCTGAAACCCAGGTATCTGAAAATGCTGATCCACAGGATTTTCACATACCTGGGTATCAATTCCTATCCCTTTTTAACCTTCATAGGGGCATTGCAATGTACATTCGCGATGAAGTTGCGTACCAGTGCCAGCAATCATTAGGCACGCATGATAACGAATTTAGCTGTCTCTGGGTTAAATTCAGAATCAGGGCGCATCTTTTGTACTTCGGGTTTCTTTATAGAAGTCCAAACGCGGAAAGGGGCACAACTTTATCTGGCTTCGATGCCCTTTCCGATTCAATTTCGAAGATCCTCGAGAGTTGTCCGAGCAGTGAAATCGTTATTGCTGGTGATTTCAATGTTCACAACTCGTCCTGGCTTCGCCATTCGAGCCACACAACTCCTGAAGGCCAATATGTTGAGTTATTTGCAGCGCACAACCACCTTGCGCAACTGGTGAATGAGCCAACACATATTCCATGTGTTGATGGGCACCAACAAAACATCCTTGACCTTTTCCTTACTTCACACCCTGATAAGTATGAAGTAAAGGTTCTTGCACCTCTCGGAAATTCCGATCATTGTACCATTTCCGCCTCTTTTTCGCTCTCCTCACTTCGCAGCATTTCGCAAACAGCTACGAAACGTTCAATTTTTCTATACGAAAAAGGTCGTTGGGCAGAGCTCAACGAATTCTATAGGCATTTTAACTGGAAACTGTGTTTCCTCGACAGTAATGTCAATGCCTCGGCGGAAATGGTTTCTAATGTTATTAAGCTGGGAATGAAAATGTTTATCCCAGTGAAAAACATTTCGATTAAACCAAAGGTAAAAACTTGGTTTAATCAGACGTGCAAACAAGCAGTCAGATCCCGAGAGGAAGCTTTCAGAAACTGGCGCAATAACCAAAATCCAGTTACTGATTTGCAACGCAAACGTGCAAGGCGTACATGTGCCAAAGTATTAAGACGTGAAAAAGCTCTGTACGAGCAGCGTCTTCGTACTAAAATTCTTGCTGCTCCTCGGGGCAGCAAGAGTTTCTGGTCATTCGTTAAAAGAGTTAAGAATAATGCTAGTTCTTCAATTTCTTCTCTTTTAAAGAATGGTCAAACATTCACTGACCCGGTTGACAAAGCTAACCTTTTAGCTGAATTATTTGCAAGCAATTCCCGCTTGCCGGAAAGCACTCAACCTCCGCCCGAGCTCGAAAGAGTATCTGTAACTATGCCAAAGATATTCTTTCGCGCCCGTGCTGTAAAAAGGGTTTTAGCAGATCTCAACATAAACAAGTCTTCAGGGCCGGATGGCATTCCAGCACTGGTCTTGAAGCAGTGCTGTTCGACGCTTTCGCGTCCATTAGCCAACCTTTTCAGCACCTTGTACCAAGCTGGTACATTTCCTCGGTGTTGGAAGGTTGCTAATGTAACGCCAATCCCTAAAAAGGGTGAGGCTACCAACCCTGAAAATTACCGCCCAATAGCAATTTGTTCTGCACTCTCCAAAGTTTTGGAGAGTATGGTAAACCACCATCTTGTGAAATATCTGGAATCTAACAACCTACTAAGCGACCGCCAGTATGGATTTCGTAGGGGACGCTCTACGGGAGACCTGCTAGCCTTCCTTTCGGAAAAATGGTGTCATTCAATACACCGTTTTGGCGAAAGTAAAGTTGTGGCTCTGGATATTTCCAAGGCGTTTGATAGAGTGTGGCACGGAGCACTTCTATCAAAACTTATTGCTTTTGGTGTCGGTAATATCTTCTCTCGATTTATATCGAGCTTCCTCAGAGATCGCACTATAAGAGTTGTTGTAGATGGGATCTCATCAAACGAGTTCAAGCTAAATTCAGGGGTACCGCAAGGCTCCGTTCTTTCTCCTACTCTATTTCTTATCTTTATAAACGACCTTCTACGTCAAACTTCCAATCCTATCTACTCTTTTGCAGATGATAGTAACATTTGCCATTCGTATTCATTCAATCATAGACCAAACCCTTTAGAGATTGGTACTATGAGGCAAAACATGAATGAATCATTAAACCGCGATTTAGAAGCAATCTCAGAATGGGGTCGTGCGAATAGAGTCGATTTTAATGCGCGGAAAACTCAATGTTGTATGCTCACGCATAAACGCACGGCGGATCATGTTACTTCATCTGTATTAATGGGTGGTGAAAATATCGAGGAATCAGATACTCTTGATGTTCTGGGCATGAGAATTCAATGTGATGTCCGGTGGACTGAACACATTTTTCAAGTGTCGAAAGAAGCATTCAAGTGTCTCGGTTTTCTAAAACGGTGCAAGACATACTTCACTTCATCTGATCTCCTTACTATTTATACCACCTATATCCGACCGAAAATGGAATACAACTCTCATGTATGGGCCGGTGCTTCAAAGTCTATTTTGGAGCTTCTTGACCGAGTACAGGAGAGGGCGAAGGTGCTTATTGGTGACAGTAGGGTATCCAACTCTATTGATTCACTGGAGCACCGTCGCAATGTGGGTTGTGTCACACTGTTCTATCGTTACTACTTTGGAATGTGCTCTAATGAAATCAGGGAACTCGTTCCCGAAACTAGAATTTTTTTACGCAATACACGTCTATCTGTTAGAGCTCATCCCTTCGTAGTCGATTGGCCAGTAGACAGAACAACACACTACAGAGAAAATTCATTCTTTAGCCGTACAGTTCGTATGTGGAATTTACTTCCCGCAGAAATTTTTCCTGCCAGTTGCAATATAGGAAAGTTCAAATCAAATGTCCATAAACACTACTCCATCTATCCACCCTCCCATAACCTATTTTCCTAGTTCCAACACAATGCATTGCATAAGTAGGGGTCATCCCCTGAGTGCTGGTCCTAATAAAAAACAAGTAAAAAGCTATAGTCGGTCAAGCCCGACTATATGATACCCTTCACTACTAAGACTAAATATGAACTAACAGTTTAACAAGTTTACCCTAAGTTTTAGGGACATACATGTACATTAGAGTGGTTCGAAAAAAAAGTTGAGTCAGTCACCCCCTAGGATTAAAGATAATGTAAAAACAATTCTAAAAATTTGTTTTTTTTACAAATACCGCCCTTTTTGTATTTTGTTAACTGTGTCGACATCTTTAGTCCAATCATAACACTTTATACATCGATGTATAGGGCTCTGTAAAGGCTACATTTCTCTCTTTGATAGTTTTTTACAACCTCGTCAATTTCTAGTCACTACTTTTTAAAATCGAGTAAAAATCTAGTTTTTAAAAGTTATCTTATATTCTTAATTGTATATATATATATATATATATATATATATATATATATATATATATATATATATATATATATATAGAATGGCTATCTCGAAAACGGCTCGATAAAATTTGGACAGTGGGTATCTTTTTTGATGTATAGGTAGAAGAAGAAGGGACTTTTGGAACTTTTACCTCTAAGAGGGTAAAAACGGGTAAAAAGGGGAAAAAATCGAAAACGCTATGTCTCCTAAAGTAATAGGTATAGAAACAAAATTAAAATTACGTTTTAAACAGCTTTGAAAATAAGCGGACAGGTGTTTGGTACTTTTTTGAAACTATGTCCGATAGGGGGTAAAAAAGGGTGAAAATAGTTTTTTTGGCACCTTTTTAACCCACTCTTATATTTTAAACTTAAGAATATAGAAAGAAACTTGGTACTGCAATCAATACATGTAAAAAAAACATGAAACACGTATTTGGTACTTTTTTGATTTTGGAGCCAAAATGGGTAAAAAAGGGATAAAATGATAACTTAACATCTCCAAAGTAACATCAATAGGAACATTATACATTATGTTAAATGCGTTTTAAAAAAATATACCGAATTCAATTGGCACCAAAAAAGTACCAAATATACATATGGAACTTTTAGAAATTAGGGAATAAAAAGGGGGAAAAATTAGTATTATTTTAAACAAATTAATGTTTGTCTGTATGTTCTTTATAGAATAGTAAACTGTGAATTTGATTGTGTTATGCTCTTTAGCGAAGATGTTGCGGATAAGCCGGCGAAGGTTTTAAAGTTGATAAGACTAATTTCCGACAGATGGCGCCACTGAAAATTACTAAAAATTAATTAAATCGTAAACTGTACATTTGATCATGCTATGATCTTTAGCAAAGTTGTACCGCATGAGCCGACGAAGGCTTTTTAGTTGGTATGAATAATTTCCGACAGGTGGCGCTACAGAAACTTACTCAAAGTCAATTTAATCGTAAGCTGTACATTTAATCATGCTACAATCTTTAGCAAAGTTGTTGCACATGAGCCGACGAAGGTTTCTTAGTTGGTATGAAGAAATTTCGACAGGTGGCGCTACTGAAATTTACTCAAAGTTAATTTAATCGTATGCTGTACATTTAATCCTGCTATAATCTTCAGCAAAGTTGTTACGGATAAGCCGAAGAAGTTTTATGAATTGGAATAAGCAAAGTCCGACAGGTGGCGCCACAGAAAACTACTCAAAATGAATTAAATCGTAAACTGTGCATTTGATCAGACTATAATCTTTAGCAAAGTTGTTGCGCATGAGTCGACAGAGGTTTCTGTTGATATGAATAATTTCCAAAATTATTCAAAATGAGTTAAACTGTAAACTATACAAACTATGTGTTGGTCGGACAAAATAAATCAAATAATTCAAAATTAACTGAGTATTTCTACAATGTCTTTCCTCTAAATTTATTTTAGCACTTTATAATATAAAATATATAAAAACTTTAAAATTTTCCTCAAAATGCTTATCATAAAGCTCCGAGCAAGGCTCGGTCTACCAGGTGCTGACTATAAATTGACGTGGCAGTAAAAAACTATCAAAGAGAGAAATGTAGCCCTTCAGAGCCTCGAATGCCGATATATAAAATGTTATGATCGGACATAAAATGGCTACACAGTGAACAAAATACTAAAAGGGCGGTATATGTAGGCGTGGTAAAAAAATAGAAAAATATTTTTTGGAATTGTTTTAACATTATCTTTAATCCTAGGGGGTGACTGACACAACTTTTTTTTTATATGGAAGGCAAACCGCTCTAATGCACATACATATGTGCAATTTTTTAAAAATTTCGAGATTTAAGTAAATTTATGTCATTTCCGGCTGAGGGCCTGATGTGGGACTTGGGGTAATTGTGGTTCGATTATTAACAAATTTCGTTTATCGGTTTATGTTTATAAAATATTTATCTATGCAATGTTTAAATAATAAAATGCAATTTAAAAGACTTTTGAAAATGTGTCTTGTATGGGAGATATGGTCAAGTATGGGCCGATTCCTATAAAATTAAGTACACAGATTTTGGTAAAGAGCCAAAAACTCTATTCCGGGAAGACATTTCTATGGGAGGTACCCGAAATATTAATCCAATTTTGTCAAAAAAAAGTATAGGGATCGTCTAAAACATGAGTCTGTGTGAACCTTCATGAGATTATATTTAAAGTAACGACATGAACTTTGATAACAAGCTTACATGGATATCCGGGCAGCCAGCCGGACGGACATGGTTATATTAACTCAGAATGTGATTCTGAGTCGATCAGTATAGACAAAGAATGACAGATCAAAATAGAACGAATGACAAATGTCTCAGTAATTGAGACATATATATATATATATATATATATATATATATATATATATAATTCCCCGACAACATTCCAATTGGAACAAGGGGTACTTCTCTCAGACAATGAGCTGCATCCGATTCTATTTTTAAACTCATTGAAAGGGACCTACGTTTTAACGCCGGCACCGAACGGCGAATGCATTATCTAGAGAAGTTTTTCATAGCCTAATACTCAATAACCAGTGTCTAGCTGAGTTATGAGGTGAACCGCCGCTTTTTTGAAAATTTATTTTTTTCAAGTGAATCTGGCCGGGGATTGAACTTGGGCCTCTGGTATGCTAGGCGGATGTCTTACCTGCTATACCACGGCGGTTCACATTGAGACATTACAAAATATTTATCTGTGCAAAGTTTTAGTTGTAAAAAGCATTTTTCTTTAGATTTATAAGCGTTTTTGTGCTTTTATGGGTATTTAAAACTACTTTTGAGAATATGTCTTGTATAGGAGATATGGTCAAATATGGGCCGATTCCTAGAAAATTTTTTAATTTTTTTTTTATTAAAATACAACTAAATTTGCGGCATTAAATTACCAAAAACTCTATTCCGGGAAGTCATTTCTATGGGAGGTACCCGAAATAGTATTCCGATTTTGCCAAAAATGTATAGGCATCGTCCTTGGGTTAAAATATGAGCCTGTGCCAAATTTAATAATTTACAAATGTTATTAAATTAACTTGTTGTTAAATTAACTTAATTGTTAATGTCACTTAAGCTTTTTTTTGTCGTCACTATAAAGTACTATTGTAGCAGTTTTTTTTTTACTTAAGCTTTTCATACCCGCCATTAAAAAGAATGGGGTGTATATTGAGATTATCATTGCCTTTGTAATTTCCTTTGCATTGGCTCAAAAACCAAAATTGATGCATATTCTGAATCTTTATGAAATTCTAAGACGATTGAGCGATGTCCGTCTGTCTGTTGTCGGCACAATAAAACCTTAACGAAGGGATGTAGGTCACTGGAATTTGCCACAAATATTCTTCCTTTCTTGGTATTGAAATTGAGCAAAATTGATTTACATTTGACCATAGCTCCCATATAACCTCGCATAGGCTAATCGCTTATTCGCTTATAAAGTTAAGAAGTTAAAAAAGCTAAGAAGTTTTACATAATTGTTATTCAACGTATAAAATTTCATCGAAATCGGTTAAGCTCCCATACAAAACACTTACAAAAACATCCCAAATTGCACCTAAAATACACTACAATGCCAATAAATGATAAACTGTAAAAGCTTTGGCCACTAAAGGAAGTCTTATATCAATGCCAGCCAGTGTGCAAAATTTTATCACAATCGGTCACCATTTGACCATAGCTCCCATATAAAAAACTTACAGAAACACGAAAATACAAAAAGAAAAGGGGGTTTATGTCCGTCTGTCCGTCAGATAAAAGAACGATAGAGAACGAAAAGAGCTAGAGGGACAAAAGTATTTTTGATATGTTGTAAAAGTTGTGTATTGTGGGCGAAATCGGTTCACATTTTGTTAAAGCTTCCATATAACCCCGCCCCGAGAATCACATTAATGCTGATAAATTAAATACAATTGTAATGGGTGTTTTTTTTAGAGGTATAGAACTTCGAATTGAAATAAAACACAAGATAATCGTTTTAATGTCCATCAATTTGGCTTAATTGGAAGGATAATTTTATGCCATTAATGTTTAAATATGATTTCGGGCATGTGGACGCCGCGGCTGGCTCGAATAAAGCCAATTCTACAAGTCCAATTTTCAACTACTTTTTCGAGCATATGGGGCCGTATGTTGGCAATAACGCCACGAATGCTGGCTTCCAAGTCCCCTAACGTTTCTGGTTTGTTGGCGTAGACGAGCGACTTCACATATCCCCAAAGAAAATAATCCAGTGGTGTCAAATCGCACGATCTTGGTGGCCAATTGACAGGTCCATTCCGTGAAATTATGCGCTCATCGAATGTTTCCTTCAATAAATCAATTGTGACGTGCGCTGTGTGGCATGTAGCGCCGTCTTGTGGGAACCACAACTCATCCACATTCATGCCATCCAATTGGGGAACAAAATAGTCGGTTATCATGGCTCTATACCGGTCTCCATTTATGGTAACTGACTTTCCAGCATTATTTCGGAAGTATGAAGTATGGCCCAATGACTCCACCAGCCCATAGAGCACACCAAACAGTCAGTTTTTGTGGATGTAATGGCGTCTCAAGGGTCTCATGTGGATTCTCTTCACTCCAAATGCGGCAATTTTGCTTGTTGACGTAGCCATTCAACCAAAAATGAGCCTCATCACTGAACAAAATTTTGCGATGAAAATCAGCATCGAGATCAATCTCATTTTCGGCCCATACACCAAAATCACGACGCATTGCATGGTCTCGCGGCTTTAATTCTTGCAAGATCTTTGCGCAAAATCTTCCATAAAGTTGATGGACAAAGCTCCAATTGCTGTGCACGGTGGCGAATCGATTCATTCGGGTCCTCTTCAACACTTTGCTCTACAGCGGCAATTGTTTCTTCGGTGCGCACTGTTCGACGTCGCTGCGGATGCGTATTATCACATAGAGTAAACGTAGTGCGAAAATGATCCATGGTTAACCAAATTAATTGCTCTGATGGACGATTATGTCGACCATAAAATGGACGGAGCTTGCGGTAAACTTCGCGAACTGAACCATTATTTTCGAAATAAATTTGCACGATTTGCAAGCGTTGTTCTTTTGTCAACCTGTTCATGATGAAATGGCAAACCAAACTAAATATTAATCACTTGACAGCTGACAAAATGGCTGCCAGTTAAAAAAGTGATGGCAATTTAAAGTTCTATACCTCAATAAAAAACACCCGATAATACATTCTCAAATGTTATCATAATGTTCAAAAGTCAGACACAAAATTAAGATAAATGCAGTGTGTCTGTCTGCTAAAACCAGATTTGTGGAGCTCCTGAATTGTCCCACCCTGAATTTCAACATTGTCGATCAAAACACCATTGCTTAAACGCTAAATTATATCTACCACAAATTACCGAATGCATCAGGATTTAGGTAATCCCCTGCGAAGGACGCTATTAAATTTCATCAAAATAAACACCTGAGATATCGACAAAACAGGAGCTCCAAAAACTTGACTACAACAGAAAAAATTACAGACAGGTAGACGGACGGACAAAAAAACAGACGGACGGACAAACAAACAGACGGACAGACAGATAGACAGACAGACAAACAGACGGTCGCGAAATCCATTCTCCTGCCGATTCTGAGTTGATCGGTACAGTTTGAATGGTATTCGTAATCAGATTTGTGGAGTTTAGATTTTAGAAAATCCTCACACAAAGAACGATGTCAAATTTCATCACAATCGGTCCATAAACACCTGAGATATCGCTGAAACAATACTTACAAAATGTAAACAAAATTTCTTAGACACGTACTTTAGGCAATTTGCTGTACATCAAATGTAGTGTTATGGCGATATCTCAATTGTTTATGGACCGCTTTTGATAAAATTTAATAACGTGCTTGGCGGGGGAATTTCCTAAAATCTGATATAAAATTTATGTAGGTCCGTGCTAAAGGAGGATGGTTTTTCCTATTTCTGCATTTCATTTTTTTCAACAAACATTCTCTAATGCGAACTTTGGGCAATTTGCGATACATCAAATTCAGTGTTTTGGCGATATCTCAGTTGTTTATGGACCGATTTTGATAAAATTTTACAGAGTGATTTGGAAAACTATTTCCTACAATCTGATATATAACGTATTATCACATGTACACCAGAAGTATCTTTTTTCTCTTGTTATTTAAAAGTGTGTTTCAATCAAAAATTTTACAATTTTCGTCTAATTTTTGGTATTTTTTCGATATTTTCGGTGTTTAAAAACCGATTTTAATGAAATTTAATAGCGTTCATTGCGGGAGAATTTCCTAAAATCTGATATATAATTTATGTAAGTCCATCCTCCAGGGGCTTCAGAAACTTGATTTCAACAGACAGACAGACAGACGGACGGACAGACAGACAGACAGACAGACAGACGGACATCGCTTAATCGATTCTCCTCCCGATTCTGAGTCGATCGGTATAATTTTTATGGGGTCTACGATCACTAATGAAAAAATTACAAACGGAATCACAAACTTATAATACCCTTTCACCTATTGGTGAAGGGTATAAAAAAAAAAAAAAAAAAATCAATTTGCCAAATTTCGAGATAATCGGTCCACATTTGACCCTAGCTCTCATATAAGTCCAAATGACGGAAACAGGTTGAATATATACGTTTTGAGAAAATGTTTGTATGATGGCAAAATTTAGCAAATATTTGTCTTTATACAGGAAAAATAAAACCTTTGAAATTAGTGGTGAAGGGTATCGTATGGTCGGCTTGACCGACTATAGCGCTTTCTTACTTGTTAAAATATAAAATTCTTATTTTGTTCGTCAAATCGTTACTCCTTATAATGTTTTGATGCGCTTCAGATCTAAGGTAAAGCTTTTTTTTAGGAATAGTTTTAAAACCATTCCTGATCAATTTTGAGCTAAATTCGCGATGTGCTTCATTGAAATGTTTTTAGATAAAACCTTCGCGTTCTCACTTAATAAAGAGATTTTTGAAAAAACTTTTGATGCAAATCGGTTATAAATGACATCGCTTACATGCATTATGTGATTTTGTCTCAGTTTGCAATCAATCAAAAACTTCATTAAATTTTAGCAAATAATGTTTTTTGGTTCGCTTTTAGGTGCTAAATGGCAAAAAACTCGGTTTACGCGGTAGTTTAGAAATTTGTATTTATATTTGCGAGTGTGCTCCACGAAAAACCGGTATTTTGAAAAATTTTCGCTCAAAAACTCCTCATTTACACCTGTCGTATATTATACCTATATAGAGCACATTAACGAGATATATATCAAACGATGCGAAATTGAAAGACCTACAAATCGTTATCTATTTTTTTTGAAATTCTTTGAGGCGGCCAAAAAATATGCGAAAAAAATTAAAAAGTGGCGAAAACGAGCTTCAAATTTTGACAGCCATTAACTTTTATTAGAAGTGCAAAATTAAAATTTAAAGGGAAGTGGATTTATCCCCTAAGTGTGGTGTCTATTTCGTAGAACAACGACTTGGGCCCAAATGTTAAACGAATGCAGAAGAAGACGAAATATGAAGAAAAACTTGAATGCTTCAATCAATTTTTTTAACGTTTTTTTTTTTATTTGCATGCCCATTACGCTTAGAAGCGCAAATTTGCGCAACTAAGATATTGTGTTCAATATACAGAAGTTAAAAAAGCATCAAAAAAAAAATTGCGATTGTACCATGCTTGCCATCCCTGCTCTCTATCATTTAATTTCGTTTGCTTTACGCATTACTTATACGTCTAAGTGTGTGAGTAGTAGTTGTACTTTAGTTTCTTTGGGGTGAATGACCGTTAGCTTAAGTGTGTGTGTGTGACTATGGGGAGAAGTGTGAAAGACTGAGAAAATACAAAAAGAGTGTAGAGCAATAGTGCGTGTGTTTGCGAATGTATATGTATACGAAAGCTTAAGTAAATATTGATAGCTTTAGTAAATAAGCCAAAAAAATAAGCCTAAAACCAATTTAGGCCTTTTTCTTGAATAAATATTATTAAATATTTCTCCTCTTACCGAAACTAGTAAATATCTACATAACCTTAATTCCCATATTTTTAACATTTCTCTTATGTTTTCACAACAATTTCATTTATGGAAAAAAATATGTTTCCCACCAAAAACTTCACCCCTTTTGTGGCCATTAAATTTTTATACTACTTTGTAAATATTATTCTCATGCGTAAATCTAACTGTCTACGTATTTCATTCTTGTTTTTTGCAAATTCATTAAATTTTCTCTATGGCGCTTGTCTAATCAGTTGACCTTGAAAAAAAAAATTTTTGTTGTTTATGCCTAAAAATGACTAAATGACAGGCAGACAGTCGGATATTTAGCCTTTTAGCTAGTCGGCCTGTCAGTTTATGTTTTTAGTCAGATAAGTAAAATTTTGTTTGTATTGTTTTCATTCTTACTTTCATACTTTCTAGCCACTTCAGATTCTGTTTATATAGTAGATGATGATGATGATGGTTATCGTTTGTTTCAGTTAATTTTATTTGCGTAGAATTTCTACGCATGAAATATTGTTTTTAGTTTAGGGGGGGGGCCATACAAAATTTATGGCCAATAAATAAGGGCGTAATTTTAGAAATAGATTTTTAAAATTATTATCAAAAGTTGTTTTCCTGAGCAAATATTTCCAATGTTGTGAAATAAATCGCCCTAGCTTTAAAAAACATATTAAAAACGTGTCTTCTTTTACAATCAAATGAAATCTGGAGTTTTAGGATGACTCAACAAGATGATTCAGCAGTTTTAGCATGACTCAGCAGTTCAAGACAATTTATCAGTTTCAGGGTGACTCATTATCTTCAGGATGACTCAGCAGTTCAAGATGATACATCAATTTCAGGGTGACTCAGCAGTTTAAGGATGACTCAGACGTTTAGTTGACTCAGCAGTTCAAGATGATTCATTAGTTTTAGGATGACTAAGCAGTTCAAGATGATTTATCAGTTTCAGCATGACTCATAAGTTTCAGGATGACTCAGTAATTCAAGTTTCAGGATGACTCAGCAGTTTTAGGATGAGTCAGCAGTTCAAGACGATTCATCAGTTGACTCAGCAGTTCAAGATTATTCATCATTTTCAGGATGACTCATAAGTTTCAGAGTGAAAAATGACGCAGTTCAAATCTGTTTTCCCATTTTTACAGTTTTCGACCCTAAATAGATGACTCATAAGTTTCAGGATAATTTATCAGTTTCAGGAAGACTCATAAGTTTTAGAATGACTCAATTGCTCAAGATGAATTATCAGTATCTGGATGATTCATCAGTTTCAGGATGGCTCATCTGTTTTAGGATGATTTAACAGTTCAAGATGACTCATAATTTTAAGGACGACTCAGCAGTTTAAGACGATTCATCAGTTTCAGGATGACCTAGCAATTTTATTATGACTCATAATTTTTAGAATGACTCAATTGCTCAAGATGAATTATCAGTATCTGGATGATTCATCAGTTTCAGGATGGCTCATCTGTTTTAGGATGATTTAACACTTCAAGATGACTCATAATTTTAAGGACGACTCAGCAGTTTAAGATAATTCATCAGTTTCAGGATGACCTAGCAATTTTATTATGACTAAGCAGTTCAAGGTTGCCGGTCAGTTTCAGGATGACTCATCCGTTTCAGGATGACTCAGAAGTTCAAGATGATACATCAGTTTCAGGATTACTCAGCAGTTTTACGATAATTTATCAGTTTTAGGATGACTCGTCAGTTTAAGGATTATTCAGAAGTTTTAGGATGACTCAGCAGTTCAAATCTGTTTTCCTATTTTTACATTTTCGATCCCAAATAGATGTCTCACAAGTTTCGGGAAGACTCAGCAGTTCAAGACGATTAATATGTTGCAAAATGGCTCATAAGTTTTATTATGACTCAGAAGTTCAAGATGATTCACCGGATTAGGATAACGCAACAGTTTTAGAATAACTCAGCAGTTTAAAAATGACTCAGCAGTTTAAGGATGAATCAGAAGTTTTTGGATGACTCAGCAGCTCAAATCTGTTTTCCCATTTTTTTCATTTTTCGACCCCAAATGGATGACTCATAAGTTTCAGGATGACTCAAGAGTTCAAGATGATTAATCAGTTTCAGGATGGCTCATAAGTTTCAGGATGACTCATCTGTTTCAGGTTGACTTTGCAGTTCAAGATGACTCAGCAGTTTCGGGATGACTCAGCAGTTTTAGGATAATTCATCAGTTTCAGAATGACTCGTCAGTTTAAGAGTGAATTAGAAGTTTTAGGATGACTAAGCAGTTCAAAACTGTTTTCCCATTTTTAAATTTTTCGACCCCAAATGGATGACTCATAAGTTTCAGGATGACTCAGCAGTTCAAGATGATTGATTAGTTTCAGGATGACTCAACTCAACAGTTTTAGGATGACTCAGCAGTTCAAGATGATTTACCAATTTCAGGATAACTCAGCAGTTTCAGGATGACTCAGCCGTTTTAGGATAATCAGTTTCAAGATGACTTGTCAGTTTAAGGAAGAATCAGAAGTTTTAGGATGACTTAGCAATTCAAACCTGTTTTCCCATTTTCACATTTTTCGACCCCAAATAGATGACTCAGAAGTTTTAGGATGGCTCAGCAGTTTAAGATGATTTATCAATTTCAGGACGACTCAGCAGTTTTTGTATAACTCATCAGTTTAAGCATGAATCAGAAGTTTTAGTATGACTTAGCAGTTCCAATCTCTTTTCCCGTTTTTACATTTTTCGATCTCAAATGGAAAAACATCGACCCCAAACGGAAAATCGTCGTTCGTCCCAACTACGTTTATATCTTAAAACATAATCGTTTGTTTTCTAAGTGCCTTAAAAAATCTTTATGATTCGAATTTTATAGCTCATGTAAAAATCTGTTATATGTTTCTTTTTACTTTCCAGTCACACGCCCTCTTTATGTTAAATACCTTCGAAAGGGGGCATTTGCTCATAAAAATACATTTAACTTCTTAAGAAAATTGACATTTACGATGAATTTGTATTTAGTTTGTTCAGAAAAAAAGATTTAAATGCACTGAGAGAAAAATTTAGTTTGCAAATGAAGTGAAACCTATACAAATTCATAAACATTTTAAGAAAATTTATATAAATATTAGAGGAAACATTAACTTTTTAAAGTTTTTTGTAAAAAAAGAAAAAGGTTTCAAAATTTTTCTCAGTGTCTACCTTCCTTCGACTGCAAATGACACGTAACAATTCTCGCGCGTGTTAGCAATCACAACAAATTTACAAATTATTTATAAAAAGAATTTGTTGTGTACAAACATATACTTATGTACATGCTTATTTACACAAATACATACACATATACATACATATATATGTATGTATTGAGGTAAAACACATACAAGAAATTACTTGTGTCCTTCCATCCTACATATGAATGTGAAACAAGAACACTCGTACTCCTCCCGCCTTCTAAAACTTTTGTTAAATTATCTTCGTAAATTGATTTAGTTTTTATGATTTTCTTTGTCAAATGTTCAAAATAAATCAGAATTTTCTTCATTAATTCAAACGAAATTATTTTAGATGAACATGTGCGTAAATTTTGTATATCAAAGTAAAAAGGTTGAAATAATGTCCCTGTGACCTTGAAAACAATAAAAAAATAAATAAGAAAATTCTCAGGTGTTTTTAAGTCAAATTTGAAAAATTTCCTATAGAAATTGAAAATATTTAAAAAAATTTCTAATAAAAATAAAAAATTTTCAAAAAATTCCTTTGCCAAATTTTTGAAAAATTTTCTATGAAAATAGAAAATTTTTGAACAAATTTCTATAAAATTAGAAAATTTTAGAAAAATTTTCTATAAAAATAGAAAATTTTTGAAAAATTTTCTATAAAAAATAGAAAATTTTTGAAAAATTTTCTATAAAAAAATAGAAAATTTTTGAAAAATTTTCTATAAAAATAGAAAATTTTTGAAAAATTTTCTATTTTTATATAAATTCTTTTTAAAAATTTTGTATAAAAATATATAATTTTTGAAAAATTTTCTATAAAAATAGAAAATTTTTGCAAAAGTTTCCTATTAAAAAATAGAAAATTTTTACAAAAATTTCCTATTAAAAAATAGAAAATTTTAGCAAAAATTTCCTTTTAAAAAATAGAAAATTTTTGCAAAAATTTCCTTTTAAAAAATAGAAAATTTTTGCAAAAATTTCCTTTTAAAAAATAGAAAATTTTTGCAAAAATTTCCTTTTAAAAAATAGAAAATTTTAAATTTAAAAAAATAGAAAATTTTTGCAAAAATTTCCTATTAAAAATAGAAAATTTTTGCAAAAATTTCCTATTAAAAAATAGAAAATTTAAAAAAAAAAATTTCTTATTAAAAAATAGAAAATTTAAAAAAAAAAATTTCCTATTAAAAAATAGAAAATTTTTGCAAAAATTTCCTATTAAAAAATAGAAAATTTTTGCAAAAATTTCCTATAAAACAAGTAAGAGTGGTATATTCGGCTTTGCCGAATCTTGGATACCCTTCACCAATGGTGTTGCAAAAGTACTTAATGTAATTCCAAGCAAAATTTGGTTATACTAGTATTATATGCAAAGAGTCTTTAAAATTAAGAGTCGGAAAAAGAAAAGCTTTTCGGTGGCGTCATCATCTAGAATAGTTATGCACCCAAAGGTTAGGTTGGGCAGGTGGCTGATGTCTAGGGAAGCTTCACTTGGGTTCTAAAGTGGTCCCTTTGTGAAAGATAATGATTACTAGACTACAAGTAGAGAATGCATATTTAAGCCAGCCAGTAGCTTCGAAATAAAATAGACACATATTTTACGAACATTTAATAAAGTTCGATAGACCAGATAAACCATGCAGAAAAGATGCTTCAAAATGTAGATGCCCTTACATTTGCAATAGCACATCGATTTGATGAAGTTTAAGTATTCTGGCATGCAACCCAAAAACACAGTGCCCAATGAGGGTTGTGCACTTTAATTCGTACGAATTATCCAACTAGTAAAAGTTCTTGATTAGTTATGTAAAACTCTGAAGTTAGCGGACTGATTTAGGTCAAAGCTTTAACAATGATAAGCCATAAAATTATAGGGTATACACTCTTAGTTTTAGATACATACGTGAAATATATAGCTTTTGAATGGATGGATATCAGCTTTGTCGGAAAAGTTATTAAAGATTTACTTATTTATCTGAAGTTAGTTAATTAATTAAAATGAACACTTCATCAATAATATTTGGGATGTATTGTTCTTTCGATCTGTCCGATGGATGTTTGGAAAGTTTTGCTCTAGTTCCTTGTGCAATTTTAATGTGATTAAATCGATTCCTGGTCGGGGTTATATGGGAGATTTCACTAAATGTGAATAGAGCTCGCCCATTTTCAATATCGAACTTTTCAAGAGATCAGAAATACTTTTGTCAAATATTGTCCCTCTAGAAAGTTTATTTTATTCGCTATCGCCCTGAATATCAATATTGTACAACGTCTTTATACTAAATGTCATCATCGTATCTTAGGCGAAGTTATAAGGGATCAATTGTCAAACGTGAACGGATTTCTCCCAATTGCAATTAAAAAATTTAAATTTTCGTTGATATGTGAGATACTTACATACATATGTAGGTTTTGAACGGATATCATGTAGTTAGCTGCATTTTTGTACTTCCTAGGAAGATTACCTATAATTTGATATATAATACATGTTATCATAATGTTCAAAAGTCAGACACAAAATTAAGATTAATGCAGAGTGTCTGTCTGCTAAAATCAGATTTGTGGAGCTCCTGGATTTTACACAAAATTTTAGGATATTGGGCCACCCTGAATTTTATCATTGTCGATCAAAACACCATCGCTTAAACGCTAAATTATATCTACCACAAATTACCGAATGCATCAGGATTTAGGTAATCTCCTGCGAAGGACGCTATTAAAATTCATCAAAATAAACACCTGAGATATCGACAAAACAGGAACTCCAAAAACTTGACTACAACAAAAAAAATTACAGACAGGTAGACGGACGGACAAAAAAACAGACGGACGGACGGACAAACAAACAGACGGACGGACAGACAAACAGACGGACGGATGGACGGAGGTCGCGAAATCGATTTTCCTGCCGATTCAAAGTTGATCGGTACAGTTTGAATGGTATTCGTAATCAGATTTGTGGAGTATAGATTTTAGAAAATCCACACATAAAGAACGATGTCAAATTTCATCACAATCGGTCCATAAACACCTGAGATATCGCTGAAACAATACTTACGAAATGTAAACAAAATTTCTTAGACACGTACTTTGGGCAATTTGCTGTACATCAAATGTAGTGTTATGGCGATATCTCAATTGTTTATGGACCGATTTTGATAAAATTTAATAACTTGCTTGGCGGGGGAATTTCCTAAAATCTGATATAAAATTTATGTAGGTCCGTGCTAAAGGAGGATGGTTTTTCCTATTTCTGCATTTCATTTTTTCAACAAACATTCTCTAATGCGAACTTTGGGCAATTTGCGATACATCAAATTCAGTGTTTTGGCGATATCTCAGTTGTTTATGAACCGATTTTGATAAAATTTTACAGAGTGCTTTGGGAAACTATTTCCTACAATCTGATATATAAAATATTATCACATGTACACCAGGAGTATATTTTTTCTCTTGTTATTTAAAAGTGTGTTTCAATCAAAAATTTTAAAATTTTCGTCTAATTTTTGGTATTTTTTCGATATTTTCGGTGTTTATAAACCGATTTTAATGAAATTTAATAGCGTTCATTGCGGGAGAATTTCCTAAAATCTGATATATAATTTATGTAAGAACATCCTCCAGGGGCTTCAGAAACTTGATTTCAACAGACAGACAGACAGACGGACGGACAGACAGACAGACAGACAGACAGACGGACATCGCTTAATCGATTCTCCTCCCGATTCTGAGTCGATCGGTATAATTTTTATGGGGTCTACGATCACTAATAAAAAAATTACAAACGGAATCACAAACTTATAATACCCTTTCACCTATTGGTGAAGGGTATAAAAATAGAAAATTTTTGCAAAAATTTCCTATTAAAAAATAGAAAATTTTTGCAAAAATTTCCTATTAAAAAATAGAAAATTTTTGCAAAAATTTCCTATTAAAAAATAGAAAATTTTTGCAAAAATTTCCTATTAAAAAATAGAAAATTTTTGCAAAAATTTCCTATTAAAAAATAGAAAATTTTTGCAAAAATTTCCTATTAAAAAATAGAAAATTTTTGCAAAAATTTCCTATTAAAAAATAGAAAATTTTTGCAAAAATTTCCTATTAAAAAAAAGAAAATTTTTGCAAAAATTTCCTATTAAAAAATAGAAAATTTTTGCAAAAATTTCCTATTAAAAAATAGAAAATTTTTGCAAAAATTTCCTATTAAAAAATAGAAAATTTTTGCAAAAATTTCCTATTAAAAAATAGAAAATTTTTGCAAAAATTTCCTATTAAAAAATAGAAAATTTTTGCAAAAATTTCCTATTTAAAAATAGAAAATTTTTGTAAAAATTTCCTATTAAAAAATAGAAAATTTTTGCAAAAATTTCCTATTAAAAAATAGAAAATTTTTGCAAAAATTTCCTATTAAAAAATAGAAAATTTTTGCAAAAATTTCCTATTAAAAAATAGAAAATTTTTGCAAAAATTTCCTATTAAAAAATAGAAAATTTTTGCAAAAATTTCCTATTAAAAAATAGAAAATTTTTGCAAAAATTTCCTATTAAAAAATAGAAAATTTTTGCAAAAATTTCCTATTAAAAAATAGAAAATTTTTGCAAAAATTTCCTATTAAAAAATAGAAAATTTTTGCAAAAATTTCCTATTAAAAAATAGAAAATTTTTGCAAAAATTTCCTATTAAAAAATAGAAAATTTTTGCAAAAATTTCCTATTAAAAAATAGAAAATTTTTGCAAAAATTTCCTATTAAAAAATAGAAAATTTTTGCAAAAATTTCCTATTAAAAAATAGAAAATTTTTGCAAAAATTTCCTATTAAAAAATAGAAAATTTTTGCAAAAATTTCCTATTAAAAAATAGAAAATTTTTGCAAAAATTTCCTATTAAAAAATAGAAAATTTTTGCAAAAATTTCCTATTAAAAAATAGAAAATTTTTGCAAAAATTTCCTATTAAAAAATAGAAAATTTTTGCAAAAATTTCCTATTAAAAAATAGAAAATTTTTGCAAAAATTTCCTATTAAAAAATAGAAAATTTTTGCAAAAATTTCCTATTAAAAAATAGAAAATTTTTGCAAAAATTTCCTATTAAAAAATAGAAAATTTTTGCAAAAATTTCCTATTAAAAAATAGAAAATTTTTGCAAAAATTTCCTATTAAAAAATAGAAAATTTTTGCAAAAATTTCCTATTAAAAAATAGAAAATTTTTGCAAAAATTTCCTATTAAAAAATAGAAAATTTTTGCAAAAATTTCCTATTAAAAAATAGAAAATTTTTGCAAAAATTTCCTATTAAAAAATAGAAAATTTTTGCAAAAATTTCCTATTAAAAAATAGAAAATTTTTGCAAAAATTTCCTATTAAAAAATAGAAAATTTTTGCAAAAATTTCCTATTAAAAAATAGAAAATTTTTGCAAAAATTTCCTATTAAAAAATAGAAAATTTTTGCAAAAATTTCCTATTAAAAAATAGAAAATTTTTGCAAAAATTTCCTATTAAAAAATAGAAAATTTTTGCAAAAATTTCCTATTAAAAAATAGAAAATTTTTGCAAAAATTTCCTATTAAAAAATAGAAAATTTTTGCAAAAATTTCCTATTAAAAAATAGAAAATTTTTGCAAAAATTTCCTATTAAAAAATAGAAAATTTTTGCAAAAATTTCCTATTAAAAAATCGAAAATTTTTGCAAAAATTTCCTATTAAAAAATAGAAAATTTTTGCAAAAATTTCCTATTAAAAAATAGAAAATTTTTGCAAAAATTTCCTATTAAAAAATAGAAAATTTTTGCAAAAATTTCCTATTAAAAAATAGAAAATTTTTGCAAAAATTTCCTATTAAAAAATAGAAAATTTTTGCAAAAATTTCCTATTAAAAAATAGAAAATTTTTTCAAAAATTTCCTATTAAAAAATAGAAAATTTTTGCAAAAATTTCCTATTAAAAAATAGAAAATTTTTGCAAAAATTTCCTATTAAAAAATAGAAAATTTTTGCAAAAATTTCCTATTAAAAAATAGAAAATTTTTGCAAAAATTTCCTATTAAAAAATAGAAAATTTTTGCAAAAATTTCTTATTAAAAAATAGAAAATTTTTGCAAAAATTTCCTATTAAAAAATAGAAAATTTTTGCAAAAATTTCCTATTAAAAAATAGAAAATTTTTGCTAAAATTTCCTATTAGAAAATAGAAAATTTTTGCAAAAATTTCCTATTAAAAAATAGAAAATTTTTGCAAAAATTTCCTATTAAAAAATAGAAAATTTTTGCAAAAATTTCCTATTAAAAAATAGAAAATTTTTGCAAAAATTTCCTATTAAAAAATAGAAAATTTTTGCAAAAATTTCCTATTAAAAAATAGAAAATTTTTGCAAAAATTTCCTATTAAAAAATAGAAAATTTTTGCAAAAATTTCCTATTAAAAAATAGAAAATTTTTGCAAAAATTTCCTATTAAAAAATAGAAAATTTTTGCAAAAATTTCCTATTAAAAAATAGAAAATTTTTGCAAAAATTTCCTATTAAAAAATAGAAAATTTTTGCAAAAATTTCCTATTAAAAAATAGAAAATTTTTGCAAAAATTTCCTATTAAAAAATAGAAAATTTTTGCAAAAATTTCCTATTAAAAAATAGAAAATTTTTGCAAAAATTTCCTATTAAAAAATAGAAAATTTTTGCAAAAATTTCCTATTAAAAAATAGAAAATTTTTGCAAAAATTTCCTATTAAAAAATAGAAAATTTTTGCAAAAATTTCCTATTAAAAAATAGAAAATTTTTGCAAAAATTTCCTATTAAAAAATAGAAAATTTTTGCAAAAATTTCCTATTAAAAAATAGAAAATTTTTGCAAAAATTTCCTATTAAAAAATAGAAAATTTTTGCAAAAATTTCCTATTAAAAAATAGAAAATTTTTGCAAAAATTTCCTATTAAAAAATAGAAAATTTTTGCAAAAATTTCCTATTAAAAAATAGAAAATTTTTGCAAAAATTTCCTATTTAAAAATAGAAAATTTTTGTAAAAATTTCCTATTAAAAAATAGAAAATTTTTGCAAAAATTTCCTATTAAAAAATAGAAAATTTTTGCAAAAATTTCCTATTAAAAAACAGAAAATTTTTGCAAAAATTTCCTATTAAAAAATAGAAATTTTTTGCAAAAATTTCCTATTAAAAAATAGAAATTTTTTGCAAAAATTTCCTATTAAAAAATAGAAAATTTAAAAAAAAATTTCCTATTAAAAAATAGAAAATTTTTGCAAAAATTTCCTATTAAAAAATCGAAAATTTTTGCAAAAATTTCCTGTTAAAAAATCGAAAATTTTTGCAAAAATTTCCTATTAAAAAATAGAAAATTTTTGCAAAAATTTCCTATTAAAAAATAGAAAATTTTTGCAAAAATTTCCTATTAAAAAATTTTTGCAAAAATTTCCTATTAAAAAATAGAAAATTTTTGCAAAAATTTCCTATAGAAAAATAGAAAAATTTTGAAAAATATTCGATAACAGAATAGAAAATTTTTGAAAAATTTCATATAAAAAAATAGAAAATTTTTGAAATATTTCCTATAAAAGAATAGAAAATTTTTGAAAAATTTCTTATGAAAAAATATAAATTTTTTGAAAAATTTCATATAAAAAAATAGAAAATTTTTGAAAAATTTTCTATAAAAAATTAGAAAATTTTTGAAAAATTTCCTATAAAAATAAAAATAGAAAATATTTGAAGAAAGGTTCTTAAATCTTTTGGTTAATTGAAAGAAAAACTTTCCTTTTCATTGTATTTCTGTTCTTCCAATTGCCAATTTTTTCTTTTGCATCCTTAGAAGACCTTTGGCCTTATATAGAATTGTTGTTTTTTTTAGGTTATCAGTTATATAAAAAGGATTTTCTTATAAACATACATTCGAATTTTTAATGATCAAAAAATTTTTACATGTCTCAGAGCAGCCGCTTTACTACTCGCATGTGCGTAAAATTCTATCCGTCTGTCTGTTGGTGTTTGCAAAAAATTTTCTATTGAAAAGAAAACGAGAGAAACTTTGGCAACAGTTGGTTACATTTCGAACCATTTTTTTTTCTTCTAATGCACGCGCAGTCATAAGATACGAGTATTTATTTATAGGAATTGTTGAAAAAAAAAAGAAATTTCTCTAGGAGTCAATTTCAAGGACTCATGAATTTTAAGTATAGGATAGGAGAGGTTTTGGTGTAAGGATTTATTTTGTTTTTTTTAAAGTTAGTAGTTTTCTATGAAAAACTAGGCGACAATATTAGTTTTCTATAGAAAAGTAGGTGATGGCTTTAGGCTATAGGCTACCACTTAAAGCAAAAAAAAATATGAAAATTTTCTCATGATTTCGATTCTATCCTCGTCTTCAAAGTGTCATTTACAAAAATTTTTAACAGACGTTTTTAAGCAGAATTTCCACTTCTCCAGACTCTTAATTAAAAAAAGTAAAATAATCATTAAAATGAAATGAAAATTAAGATACTTTTTGTTTGCCTTGTCTACTCATTTGTTATGAGACAATAAAATATTTAAACAAAATTCATTTGCGGGATCTTCTTACAGCCAAAATGAACCTCAAAGAAAAAAAACAATTTCAGTTATTTCAGCATTAAATTTTTTTTTCTATATAAAATTAAGAATCACTGCTTGTGTTTGAGATTCCCATGCTCCCCAGAAAAGGAGAATTGGCTTAAATTGGATTTAATTTTCCTTTTTTTTTTGCTGATTTCAGCAATTATTTTCTACACGTGTAAACGAGAATGTATCATCTGCTACAGCAGCTGCTTTTGTTAAATAAAGTTATTTCTAAGACTCAAAAAAAAAAAAGTTAGAAAATAATCAAAATTAAGCAAATTATTAGAAAAAAGAATTTGACTAAGATTGAGGCAAAAACTTTTAACAGCTTTTCAAATTAAAACGATTAATTATGTGAATTTAAGCGTAATCAACTGAGGCTATTTATATTTTTTAGAAAATTTTCTATTTTTTAATAGGAAATTTTTGCAAAAATTTTCTATTTTTTAATAGGAAATTTTTGCAAAAATTGTCTATTTTTTAATAGGAAATTTTTGCAAAAATTTTCTATTTTTTAATAGGAAATTTTTGCAAAAATTTTCTATTTTTTAATAGGAAATTTTTGCAAAAATTTTCTATTTTTCAATAGGAAATTTTTGCAAAAATTTTCTATTTTTTAATAGAAAATTTTTACAAAAATTTTCTATTTTTTAAAAGGAAATTTTTGCAAAAATTTTCTATTTTTTAAAAGGAAATTTTTGCAAAAATTTTCTATTTTTTAAAAGGAAATTTTTGCAAAAATTTTCTATTTGTTAATAGGAAATTTTTGCAAAAATGTTCTATTTTTTAATAGGAAATTTTTGCAAAAATTTTCTATTTTTTAATAGGAAATTTTTGCAAAAATTTTCTATTTTTTAATAGGAAATTTTTGCAAAAATTTTCTATTTTTTAATAGGAAATTTTTGCAAAAATTTTCTATTTTTTAATAGGAAATTTTTGCAAAAATTTTCTATTTTTTAATAGGAAATTTTTGCAAAAATTTTCTATTTTTTAATAGGAAATTTTTGCAAAAATTTTCTATTTTTTAATAGGAAATTTTTGCAAAAATTTTTTATTTTTTAATAGGAAATTTTTGCAAAAATTTTCTATTTTTTAATAGGAAATTTTTGCAAAAATTTTCTATTTTTTAATAGGAAATTTTTGCAAAAATTTTCTATTTTTTAATAGGAAATTTTTGCAAAAATTTTCTATTTTTAATAGGAAATTTTTGCAAAAATTTTCTATTTTTTTAAAGGAAATTTTTGCAAAAATTTTCCATTTTTTTAAAGGAAATTTTTGCAAAAATTTTCCATTTTTTAATAGGAAATTTTTGCAAAAATTTTCTATTTTTTAATAGGAAATTAAATTTTCTTTATAATCGAATAAGAACTGAATAATTGTTTGCAGAATGTATACAGTTGGAATCGAATAAAATTTAAATCGATTACTTTTTAATCGAATAAAAACTGAAACGATTTTCTAAGAATCGAATATAAAATGATCGAATAAAAAAAGAACGTATGCAATTAAAAACGAATAAAAACTTAATCGATAATTTTTTAATCGAACTAAAACTGAATCGATTCATTTGAAATCGTACAAAACTTGTATACTTTCGTTTTAAATAGAATCAAAAGAGAATGGGATTTTTTCTAATCGAATCAAAACTGAATCGTTTTGAAAAGAGACGAATAAAAACTAAATCGATTCGGTTTTAATCGAATGAAAACCGAATCGATTCTTTTGAAATCGTACAAAGCATGTTTTTTTTTACTTTTAATGGAATTAAAAGAGAATCAGATCTTTTTAAATCGCATCAAGACTGAATCTTTTATCTTAATTGTTTAATCGAATATAAACTGAATCGATTTATTAAGAATCGAATATAGAATTAAGTGATTTATTTTAAATCGATTGAAAACAGAACACATTCATTTAGAAACGAAAAAAAAAACTGAATCCATGCTCTTTTAATCGAATAAAAACCGAATCGATTCTTTTGAAAAACTGAATTCTTTTAATAAAATCAAAACTTAGTCGATTCTTTTTAAATCGAATCAAAACTGATTCGGTTCATTGTAAATCGAATCAAAACTGAATTTTTTCTGTTAAAATCGAATCAAAATTAAATTTATTTTTCTATAAACGAATAAAAACTGAATCGATTTATTAAGATTTATATATTAAATTAACTAATTCATTTTAAAGCAAATCAAAACTTAAGAATCGAATAAAAACTGAATCGATTTTCTTTATAATCGAGTAGAAACTAAATAGATTTATAGAATCGAATAAAATTTGAATCGATTATTTTTTAATCGAATTAAAACTGAATCGATTTTCTTTTAATCGAGTAAAAACCGAATTGATTCTGTTTTAATATGATAAAAACCGTTTCGATTCTTTTGAAATCGTAAAAAACTGTATTTTTTTTTATTCGAATAAATGCTGAAAAGATTTATTCAAAATCAGAATATATGTGTATGGAATCAAAAAAAAACCAAATCGATTATTTTTTAATCGAATAAAAATTAAAGCGATTTATTAAAAAACTAATATTTTATTTTAAATCAAATGAAAACAGGAAGTAGGCATTAAGAAACGAATAAAAATTGAATCGTTTCTTTTTTCATCGAATAAAAATTGAATCAATTCTATTTTAGCCGAATAAAAACCAAATCGATTCTTTTGAAATCGTACAAAAACTGAACACTTCTGATTTTAATAGAAAAAAATCGATTCTTTTCAAATCGAATCAAAAATTAATCGATTCTTTTTAAATCGAAACAAAACTAAATCGATTCGTTTTTGATCGCATCAAATCTATTTTTTTATAATCAAATAAAAACTGAATCGATTTAAGTCTTAAATGGTCCAATTCGGTTTAAGCCGAATCAAAACTTAATAATCGAATAAAAACTGAATCGAATTTCTTTAGAATCGAATATAATATGAATAGATTTATTCAGAATCGAATGTAAACTAAACTTTTATTTAGATTTATTCAAAATCAGAATGTACAGAATTAAATAAAACCCAAATCGATTATTTTTTAATCGAATAAAAATTGAATCGATTTATTTAGAAACTAATATAAAATTAACTGGTTTATTTTAAATCGAATAGAAACAGAGGGTATGCATTAAGAAACGAATAAAAACTGAATCGATTATTTTTTAATCGAACAAAACTGAATAAATATTTTCAAAATCCACTGAAAAATTAATCGATTCTTTGATAATCGAATAAAAATGTAGAGGCTTCTTTTTAAATTCTCTAAAAGCTGCTCCTTTTTAAATCGAATCAAAACTGAATCGATTCTTTTTTAATCGACTAAAAACTGAATCGATTTCTTTATATTCAAACAAAAATTGAAGAGTTTGATTAAAAATTGAAGAAAAGTAAAAAAATATTCCCTGTTTTATACTTTTCTTTAGTATTTCAAGTCAACCTAAGTCCTGGCAAATAGTAGAGGAGCAGGCAGGGAGCAGTTAACAACACCAGCCAGCAACACAATTAATCCTGAAAATTGTTTGTGGCACGTGGAAATAAGCAATCAGCCATGTTGAAGATTTGCCATTCATGTTCTTCGCAAAAACGTCAGCAGCACCGGCAGCTGCGGCAACATCCACAGCAACAAACAAATGTTGGCTGTAACGAGAGATGCTTAGGGTTAGAGTCCTGTAGGAATTGCTGCTTAGAATCCAAAAAGGAGGCTTTCAAGGGCTTGTTAGGTTTAGGGTGTTTAGCTTCTGTTTTTTCAGTTTCTTTCATTTTATTTAACTTCTTTTCTTTATTTCAGATTTACTTATTGTTGGCCATATTGTGCAATACTTATACATACAAAGTATTTTAACTGTCAAGGACGCTTTTGCAATTATTGTTGTCGTTGTCGTCGTTTGTTGCTGTTGTCCGCCTCCTTTTATTTTATTATTGTATTAAATATATAAAAAAAAGATTTACACATACCAACACATTCTTAAGCATTTTTTTCCTTTGGCTTTTCGTGGGTGTTTATTTGTCTGTGTTCATTGTTAATGATAAGAACTTTCATTGTATACGTGGGTGTGGGTGTGTGTGTGTGTGTTTGGATCCTTTGTAGGCTGTTTCTGTGACTAAGAATGTCTCTGTTAACCTTGACGAAGGAGACTGACTGTATCGTTTTCCATATCAACATCTTCTTTACCTAAAGAGTCTTTGGCAAGATTTTAAAGGATGAAGTGGAGGACCCATCATCCTTTTACCACAATTTCTTCATTTGCTTGAAAGATTTTCTAATTTACTTGCAAATTACACGAGGTGTAATAACGTTTTTTTTTTCTTACATAAATTTTTACATATTTAATGTAAAATTGAAAAAATCTACCTACTCCTTAATAATAAGAGGGTAACTAAATATGTAAATAGGAGTGAAAAATAAAATGAAAAATTTATTTAAATTTAAAATAAACGACAATTACTTTCATAAATATAATCAAGGGCAAAGGTGGGTGTTTCTACGTATGTTCTTAAATTAATCGTTATATTTTAAAATCATTAAACATTATTTTAAATCAGTCTTCTTCAAAATCTCGCCCACAGGAGTTCTTACTTGCTTTTTACCACATGTCGTCGCCTTTGTACAGCTGGTATAATTCGTGTTTAATTCAATCTAAAACGAAAACCAACATCGGTATATATTAAGCCATATATCTTTCAAGAATGATCTTTAAAATCGTATATTTTGATTAAAAATCCTAAAATGTTCCTAAAAATAGAAAAATGAATACACATCCACTTCAACAGAGCCTGGAAAAGTCCTGTTTCACCACTAAGATCTTGAAAATTTCTTAATGGTTTTGGTTTTTCTCTGCTTTCTTTCTATTACAATAATTTTCAAATTTTACGACTTTTCTTTTCTAGATAAACACAATTACTTATTATTATTTTTTTGTCTTTATTGTTATGAAATTTTTATGCTAATCAACATAAATTTTTTATGGCCAACCTTGAAAGAAAAAGGCAAGTAATTTCCTATCACCAAAAAAAAACAAAAAAATTTTTTTATTACAATTTTTGTTGTTTTGATTAGAAAATGTTAAGAAAACGGCGCATTTTTGATTTGATTTGGGTTAAGAAAAAAATTGGGCAATAAATAAAACGAATTACATACAAAATTATTCGAATAAAATTTACTCGAATAAATTTTTATTCGACTAAAATTTATCAGAAAAATTATATACAAGACTAAAAATATATAGTATTATTAGTATTAGTATTAGTATTAGTATTAGTATTAGTATTAGTATTAGTATTAGTATTAGTATTAGTATTAGTATTAGTATTAGTATTAGTATTAGTATTAGTATTAGTATTAGTATTAGTATTAGTATTAGTATTAGTATTAGTATTAGTATTAGTATTAGTATTAGTATTAGTATTAGTATTAGTATTAGTATTAGTATTAGTATTAGTATTAGTATTAGTATTAGTATTAGTATTAGTATTAGTATTAGTATTAGTATTAGTATTAGTATTAGTATTAGTATTAGTATTAGTATTAGTATTAGTATTAGTATTAGTATTAGTATTAGTATTAGTATTAGTATTAGTATTAGTATTAGTATTAGTATTAGTATTAGTATTAGTATTAGTATTAGTATTAGTATTAGTATTAGTATTAGTATTAGTATTAGTATTAGTATTAGTATTAGTATTAGTATTAGTATTAGTATTAGTATTAGTATTAGTATTAGTATTAGTATTAGTATTAGTATTAGTATTAGTATTAGTATTAGTATTAGTATTAGTATTAGTATTAGTATTAGTATTAGTATTAGTATTAGTATTAGTATTAGTATTAGTATTAGTATTAGTATTAGTATTAGTATTAGTATTAGTATTAGTATTAGTATTAGTATTAGTATTAGTATTAGTATTAGTATTAGTATTAGTATTAGTATTAGTATTAGTATTAGTATTAGTATTAGTATTAGTATTAGTATTAGTATTAGTATTAGTATTAGTATTAGTATTAGTATTAGTATTAGTATTAGTATTAGTATTAGTATTAGTATTAGTATTAGTATTAGTATTAGTATTAGTATTAGTATTAGTATTAGTATTAGTATTAGTATTAGTATTAGTATTAGTATTAGTATTAGTATTAGTATTAGTATTAGTATTAGTATTAGTATTAGTATTAGTATTAGTATTAGTATTAGTATTAGTATTAGTATTAGTATTAGTATTAGTATTAGTATTAGTATTAGTATTAGTATTAGTATTAGTATTAGTATTAGTATTAGTATTAGTATTAGTATTAGTATTAGTATTAGTATTAGTATTAGTATTAGTATTAGTATTAGTATTAGTATTAGTATTAGTATTAGTATTAGTATTAGTATTAGTATTAGTATTAGTATTAGTATTAGTATTAGTATTAGTATTAGTATTAGTATTAGTATTAGTATTAGTATTAGTATTAGTATTAGTATTAGTATTAGTATTAGTATTAGTATTAGTATTAGTATTAGTATTAGTATTAGTATTAGTATTAGTATTAGTATTAGTATTAGTATTAGTATTAGTATTAGTATTAGTATTAGTATTAGTATTAGTATTAGTATTAGTATTAGTATTAGTATTAGTATTAGTATTAGTATTAGTATTAGTATTAGTATTAGTATTAGTATTAGTATTAGTATTAGTATTAGTATTAGTATTAGTATTAGTATTAGTATTAGTATTAGTATTAGTATTAGTATTAGTATTAGTATTAGTATTAGTATTAGTATTAGTATTAGTATTAGTATTAGTATTAGTATTAGTATTAGTATTAGTATTAGTATTAGTATTAGTATTAGTATTAGTATTAGTATTAGTATTAGTATTAGTATTAGTATTAGTATTAGTATTAGTATTAGTATTAGTATTAGTATTAGTATTAGTATTAGTATTAGTATTAGTATTAGTATTAGTATTAGTATTAGTATTAGTATTAGTATTAGTATTAGTATTAGTATTAGTATTAGTATTAGTATTAGTATTAGTATTAGTATTAGTATTAGTATTAGTATTAGTATTAGTATTAGTATTAGTATTAGTATTAGTATTAGTATTAGTATTAGTATTAGTATTAGTATTAGTATTAGTATTAGTATTAGTATTAGTATTAGTATTAGTATTAGTATTAGTATTAGTATTAGTATTAGTATTAGTATTAGTATTAGTATTAGTATTAGTATTAGTATTAGTATTAGTATTAGTATTAGTATTAGTATTAGTATTAGTATTAGTATTAGTATTAGTATTAGTATTAGTATTAGTATTAGTATTAGTATTAGTATTAGTATTAGTATTAGTATTAGTATTAGTATTAGTATTAGTATTAGTATTAGTATTAGTATTAGTATTAGTATTAGTATTAGTATTAGTATTAGTATTAGTATTAGTATTAGTATTAGTATTAGTATTAGTATTAGTATTAGTATTAGTATTAGTATTAGTATTAGTATTAGTATTAGTATTAGTATTAGTATTAGTATTAGTATTAGTATTAGTATTAGTATTAGTATTAGTATTAGTATTAGTATTAGTATTAGTATTAGTATTAGTATTAGTATTAGTATTAGTATTAGTATTAGTATTAGTATTAGTATTAGTATTAGTATTAGTATTAGTATTAGTATTAGTATTAGTATTAGTATTAGTATTAGTATTAGTATTAGTATTAGTATTAGTATTAGTATTAGTATTAGTATTAGTATTAGTATTAGTATTAGTATTAGTATTAGTATTAGTATTAGTATTAGTATTAGTATTAGTATTAGTATTAGTATTAGTATTAGTATTAGTATTAGTATTAGTATTAGTATTAGTATTAGTATTAGTATTAGTATTAGTATTAGTATTAGTATTAGTATTAGTATTAGTATTAGTATTAGTATTAGTATTAGTATTAGTATTAGTATTAGTATTAGTATTAGTATTAGTATTAGTATTAGTATTAGTATTAGTATTAGTATTAGTATTAGTATTAGTATTAGTATTAGTATTAGTATTAGTATTAGTATTAGTATTAGTATTAGTATTAGTATTAGTATTAGTATTAGTATTAGTATTAGTATTAGTATTAGTATTAGTATTAGTATTAGTATTAGTATTAGTATTAGTATTAGTATTAGTATTAGTATTAGTATTAGTATTAGTATTAGTATTAGTATTAGTATTAGTATTAGTATTAGTATTAGTATTAGTATTAGTATTAGTATTAGTATTAGTATTAGTATTAGTATTAGTATTAGTATTAGTATTAGTATTAGTATTAGTATTAGTATTAGTATTAGTATTAGTATTAGTATTAGTATTAGTATTAGTATTAGTATTAGTATTAGTATTAGTATTAGTATTAGTATTAGTATTAGTATTAGTATTAGTATTAGTATTAGTATTAGTATTAGTATTAGTATTAGTATTAGTATTAGTATTAGTATTAGTATTAGTATTAGTATTAGTATTAGTATTAGTATTAGTATTAGTATTAGTATTAGTATTAGTATTAGTATTAGTATTAGTATTAGTATTAGTATTAGTATTAGTATTAGTATTAGTATTAGTATTAGTATTAGTATTAGTATTAGTATTAGTATTAGTATTAGTATTAGTATTAGTATTAGTATTAGTATTAGTATTAGTATTAGTATTAGTATTAGTATTAGTATTAGTATTAGTATTAGTATTAGTATTAGTATTAGTATTAGTATTAGTATTAGTATTAGTATTAGTATTAGTATTAGTATTAGTATTAGTATTAGTATTAGTATTAGTATTAGTATTAGTATTAGTATTAGTATTAGTATTAGTATTAGTATTAGTATTAGTATTAGTATTAGTATTAGTATTAGTATTAGTATTAGTATTAGTATTAGTATTAGTATTAGTATTAGTATTAGTATTAGTATTAGTATTAGTATTAGTATTAGTATTAGTATTAGTATTAGTATTAGTATTAGTATTAGTATTAGTATTAGTATTAGTATTAGTATTAGTATTAGTATTAGTATTAGTATTAGTATTAGTATTAGTATTAGTATTAGTATTAGTATTAGTATTAGTATTAGTATTAGTATTAGTATTAGTATTAGTATTAGTATTAGTATTAGTATTAGTATTAGTATTAGTATTAGTATTAGTATTAGTATTAGTATTAGTATTAGTATTAGTATTAGTATTAGTATTAGTATTAGTATTAGTATTAGTATTAGTATTAGTATTAGTATTAGTATTAGTATTAGTATTAGTATTAGTATTAGTATTAGTATTAGTATTAGTATTAGTATTAGTATTAGTATTAGTATTAGTATTAGTATTAGTATTAGTATTAGTATTAGTATTAGTATTAGTATTAGTATTAGTATTAGTATTAGTATTAGTATTAGTATTAGTATTAGTATTAGTATTAGTATTAGTATTAGTATTAGTATTAGTATTAGTATTAGTATTAGTATTAGTATTAGTATTAGTATTAGTATTAGTATTAGTATTAGTATTAGTATTAGTATTAGTATTAGTATTAGTATTAGTATTAGTATTAGTATTAGTATTAGTATTAGTATTAGTATTAGTATTAGTATTAGTATTAGTATTAGTATTAGTATTAGTATTAGTATTAGTATTAGTATTAGTATTAGTATTAGTATTAGTATTAGTATTAGTATTAGTATTAGTATTAGTATTAGTATTAGTATTAGTATTAGTATTAGTATTAGTATTAGTATTAGTATTAGTATTAGTATTAGTATTAGTATTAGTATTAGTATTAGTATTAGTATTAGTATTAGTATTAGTATTAGTATTAGTATTAGTATTAGTATTAGTATTAGTATTAGTATTAGTATTAGTATTAGTATTAGTATTAGTATTAGTATTAGTATTAGTATTAGTATTAGTATTAGTATTAGTATTAGTATTAGTATTAGTATTAGTATTAGTATTAGTATTAGTATTAGTATTAGTATTAGTATTAGTATTAGTATTAGTATTAGTATTAGTATTAGTATTAGTATTAGTATTAGTATTAGTATTAGTATTAGTATTAGTATTAGTATTAGTATTAGTATTAGTATTAGTATTAGTATTAGTATTAGTATTAGTATTAGTATTAGTATTAGTATTAGTATTAGTATTAGTATTAGTATTAGTATTAGTATTAGTATTAGTATTAGTATTAGTATTAGTATTAGTATTAGTATTAGTATTAGTATTAGTATTAGTATTAGTATTAGTATTAGTATTAGTATTAGTATTAGTATTAGTATTAGTATTAGTATTAGTATTAGTATTAGTATTAGTATTAGTATTAGTATTAGTATTAGTATTAGTATTAGTATTAGTATTAGTATTAGTATTAGTATTAGTATTAGTATTAGTATTAGTATTAGTATTAGTATTAGTATTAGTATTAGTATTAGTATTAGTATTAGTATTAGTATTAGTATTAGTATTAGTATTAGTATTAGTATTAGTATTAGTATTAGTATTAGTATTAGTATTAGTATTAGTATTAGTATTAGTATTAGTATTAGTATTAGTATTAGTATTAGTATTAGTATTAGTATTAGTATTAGTATTAGTATTAGTATTAGTATTAGTATTAGTATTAGTATTAGTATTAGTATTAGTATTAGTATTAGTATTAGTATTAGTATTAGTATTAGTATTAGTATTAGTATTAGTATTAGTATTAGTATTAGTATTAGTATTAGTATTAGTATTAGTATTAGTATTAGTATTAGTATTAGTATTAGTATTAGTATTAGTATTAGTATTAGTATTAGTATTAGTATTAGTATTAGTATTAGTATTAGTATTAGTATTAGTATTAGTATTAGTATTAGTATTAGTATTAGTATTAGTATTAGTATTAGTATTAGTATTAGTATTAGTATTAGTATTAGTATTAGTATTAGTATTAGTATTAGTATTAGTATTAGTATTAGTATTAGTATTAGTATTAGTATTAGTATTAGTATTAGTATTAGTATTAGTATTAGTATTAGTATTAGTATTAGTATTAGTATTAGTATTAGTATTAGTATTAGTATTAGTATTAGTATTAGTATTAGTATTAGTATTAGTATTAGTATTAGTATTAGTATTAGTATTAGTATTAGTATTAGTATTAGTATTAGTATTAGTATTAGTATTAGTATTAGTATTAGTATTAGTATTAGTATTAGTATTAGTATTAGTATTAGTATTAGTATTAGTATTAGTATTAGTATTAGTATTAGTATTAGTATTAGTATTAGTATTAGTATTAGTATTAGTATTAGTATTAGTATTAGTATTAGTATTAGTATTAGTATTAGTATTAGTATTAGTATTAGTATTAGTATTAGTATTAGTATTAGTATTAGTATTAGTATTAGTATTAGTATTAGTATTAGTATTAGTATTAGTATTAGTATTAGTATTAGTATTAGTATTAGTATTAGTATTAGTATTAGTATTAGTATTAGTATTAGTATTAGTATTAGTATTAGTATTAGTATTAGTATTAGTATTAGTATTAGTATTAGTATTAGTATTAGTATTAGTATTAGTATTAGTATTAGTATTAGTATTAGTATTAGTATTAGTATTAGTATTAGTATTAGTATTAGTATTAGTATTAGTATTAGTATTAGTATTAGTATTAGTATTAGTATTAGTATTAGTATTAGTATTAGTATTAGTATTAGTATTAGTATTAGTATTAGTATTAGTATTAGTATTAGTATTAGTATTAGTATTAGTATTAGTATTAGTATTAGTATTAGTATTAGTATTAGTATTAGTATTAGTATTAGTATTAGTATTAGTATTAGTATTAGTATTAGTATTAGTATTAGTATTAGTATTAGTATTAGTATTAGTATTAGTATTAGTATTAGTATTAGTATTAGTATTAGTATTAGTATTAGTATTAGTATTAGTATTAGTATTAGTATTAGTATTAGTATTAGTATTAGTATTAGTATTAGTATTAGTATTAGTATTAGTATTAGTATTAGTATTAGTATTAGTATTAGTATTAGTATTAGTATTAGTATTAGTATTAGTATTAGTATTAGTATTAGTATTAGTATTAGTATTAGTATTAGTATTAGTATTAGTATTAGTATTAGTATTAGTATTAGTATTAGTATTAGTATTAGTATTAGTATTAGTATTAGTATTAGTATTAGTATTAGTATTAGTATTAGTATTAGTATTAGTATTAGTATTAGTATTAGTATTAGTATTAGTATTAGTATTAGTATTAGTATTAGTATTAGTATTAGTATTAGTATTAGTATTAGTATTAGTATTAGTATTAGTATTAGTATTAGTATTAGTATTAGTATTAGTATTAGTATTAGTATTAGTATTAGTATTAGTATTAGTATTAGTATTAGTATTAGTATTAGTATTAGTATTAGTATTAGTATTAGTATTAGTATTAGTATTAGTATTAGTATTAGTATTAGTATTAGTATTAGTATTAGTATTAGTATTAGTATTAGTATTAGTATTAGTATTAGTATTAGTATTAGTATTAGTATTAGTATTAGTATTAGTATTAGTATTAGTATTAGTATTAGTATTAGTATTAGTATTAGTATTAGTATTAGTATTAGTATTAGTATTAGTATTAGTATTAGTATTAGTATTAGTATTAGTATTAGTATTAGTATTAGTATTAGTATTAGTATTAGTATTAGTATTAGTATTAGTATTAGTATTAGTATTAGTATTAGTATTAGTATTAGTATTAGTATTAGTATTAGTATTAGTATTAGTATTAGTATTAGTATTAGTATTAGTATTAGTATTAGTATTAGTATTAGTATTAGTATTAGTATTAGTATTAGTATTAGTATTAGTATTAGTATTAGTATTAGTATTAGTATTAGTATTAGTATTAGTATTAGTATTAGTATTAGTATTAGTATTAGTATTAGTATTAGTATTAGTATTAGTATTAGTATTAGTATTAGTATTAGTATTAGTATTAGTATTAGTATTAGTATTAGTATTAGTATTAGTATTAGTATTAGTATTAGTATTAGTATTAGTATTAGTATTAGTATTAGTATTAGTATTAGTATTAGTATTAGTATTAGTATTAGTATTAGTATTAGTATTAGTATTAGTATTAGTATTAGTATTAGTATTAGTATTAGTATTAGTATTAGTATTAGTATTAGTATTAGTATTAGTATTAGTATTAGTATTAGTATTAGTATTAGTATTAGTATTAGTATTAGTATTAGTATTAGTATTAGTATTAGTATTAGTATTAGTATTAGTATTAGTATTAGTATTAGTATTAGTATTAGTATTAGTATTAGTATTAGTATTAGTATTAGTATTAGTATTAGTATTAGTATTAGTATTAGTATTAGTATTAGTATTAGTATTAGTATTAGTATTAGTATTAGTATTAGTATTAGTATTAGTATTAGTATTAGTATTAGTATTAGTATTAGTATTAGTATTAGTATTAGTATTAGTATTAGTATTAGTATTAGTATTAGTATTAGTATTAGTATTAGTATTAGTATTAGTATTAGTATTAGTATTAGTATTAGTATTAGTATTAGTATTAGTATTAGTATTAGTATTAGTATTAGTATTAGTATTAGTATTAGTATTAGTATTAGTATTAGTATTAGTATTAGTATTAGTATTAGTATTAGTATTAGTATTAGTATTAGTATTAGTATTAGTATTAGTATTAGTATTAGTATTAGTATTAGTATTAGTATTAGTATTAGTATTAGTATTAGTATTAGTATTAGTATTAGTATTAGTATTAGTATTAGTATTAGTATTAGTATTAGTATTAGTATTAGTATTAGTATTAGTATTAGTATTAGTATTAGTATTAGTATTAGTATTAGTATTAGTATTAGTATTAGTATTAGTATTAGTATTAGTATTAGTATTAGTATTAGTATTAGTATTAGTATTAGTATTAGTATTAGTATTAGTATTAGTATTAGTATTAGTATTAGTATTAGTATTAGTATTAGTATTAGTATTAGTATTAGTATTAGTATTAGTATTAGTATTAGTATTAGTATTAGTATTAGTATTAGTATTAGTATTAGTATTAGTATTAGTATTAGTATTAGTATTAGTATTAGTATTAGTATTAGTATTAGTATTAGTATTAGTATTAGTATTAGTATTAGTATTAGTATTAGTATTAGTATTAGTATTAGTATTAGTATTAGTATTAGTATTAGTATTAGTATTAGTATTAGTATTAGTATTAGTATTAGTATTAGTATTAGTATTAGTATTAGTATTAGTATTAGTATTAGTATTAGTATTAGTATTAGTATTAGTATTAGTATTAGTATTAGTATTAGTATTAGTATTAGTATTAGTATTAGTATTAGTATTAGTATTAGTATTAGTATTAGTATTAGTATTAGTATTAGTATTAGTATTAGTATTAGTATTAGTATTAGTATTAGTATTAGTATTAGTATTAGTATTAGTATTAGTATTAGTATTAGTATTAGTATTAGTATTAGTATTAGTATTAGTATTAGTATTAGTATTAGTATTAGTATTAGTATTAGTATTAGTATTAGTATTAGTATTAGTATTAGTATTAGTATTAGTATTAGTATTAGTATTAGTATTAGTATTAGTATTAGTATTAGTATTAGTATTAGTATTAGTATTAGTATTAGTATTAGTATTAGTATTAGTATTAGTATTAGTATTAGTATTAGTATTAGTATTAGTATTAGTATTAGTATTAGTATTAGTATTAGTATTAGTATTAGTATTAGTATTAGTATTAGTATTAGTATTAGTATTAGTATTAGTATTAGTATTAGTATTAGTATTAGTATTAGTATTAGTATTAGTATTAGTATTAGTATTAGTATTAGTATTAGTATTAGTATTAGTATTAGTATTAGTATTAGTATTAGTATTAGTATTAGTATTAGTATTAGTACAGTATGCGAAGTTTACTTAGCCGCATATTAAAAACTTAGCAAACAAAGCTTTTTCTTGAACTTATTTTAAAATAAGCGTTTCTTTTATTGCATATTATTAAATATTAGCAACATTTAACGTTCTTATAAACAACCAAAACATCATAACGGTACTTTATTATAAAAAATATACCAAAAGTAAGGAATTAGTGCGAAATTTACTTAGCCGCAGTCGCGTTTTTCTCCTCTTACTGGTAAGAATAAAATAAAATAAGAAAAAGAAACTGTATTTTTTTTAAAGTTTCAATATTTTAAAAATATTTTATGTTTTTTTTTTTTGTGAAAAAGCTTTAACGTTGAAATGGCAAAAGGAAAGCAGCTTAGTGATGTGGAAAAAGGCCAAATTAAGGTTTTAAAGGAAAATGGCTTGTCCAATCGAAAAATTGCCCATCAAATTAATAGATCCGAGAAAGCAGTAAGAAATTTTTTAAGATTAGGCGAAAAATATGGCCAATCTTCCTCAAAAAATAAGCGAAACTCCAAGGTAAGCCAACGAGATGTTTCAAAAATTAAAGAAGAAGCCACAAAAAATCGGTTAACTTGTTCCCAAATTGTGGCCAAATTGCAACTTCCAGTTGGGAAGAGAAGAGTTCAACAAATTTTATCTAAAAGTAAAAACATTAAGTGGAAAAAAAGCATGAGCAAGCCACCTCTAACCGCTGCTCATAAGGTTGCAAGATTAGAGTTTGCAAAACTTCATATGGCGTGGACAAAAGAGTGGCGAAATATAATTTTTTCTGATGAGAAAAAATTCAACTTAGACGGCCCAGATGGCCTTTCTTATTACTGGCACGATTTGCAGAGCAATAATCGCCCACGAATGAGCCGCAATTTTGGAGGAGGCTCCCTTATGATATGGGGTGCATTTTCCTTCCATGGGAAACTAACATTATGTTTTGTTCCACCAAAAATGAATTCCGAAAGATACGTTGAAATGTTGGAAGACGTTCTTATTAATTATTTGGAAGAAAAAAATGAAATAAATTTCATTTTTCAACAGGATAATGCCAGTATTCACATTTCAAATGTCTCCAAAAGGTTCTTTAGCTCCCATTCTATATCACTTCTAGATTGGCCGGCCAGAAGTCCAGACTTAAACCCGATTGAAAATGTTTGGGGTATAATTGCACGTACGGTTTATCGAAATGGAAAACAATTTACAAGCGTTTCAGAACTAAAATTAGCAATTTTACAAGCCTGGTTAGACCTGGACAGATTACTCCTTCAAAATCTCTCAGATTCTATGCCATCGAGAATTTTTGAAGTAATTTCAAAAAAAGGAGGCGTAACAAAGTATTAAATGTAAAAACATTATGCATTTTTTAGGAAGAAGTTTAGTTTTTTCGTTTAATTGCGGTATGCGGCTAAGTATATTTCGCACCTAGAATTACTTATAGTTTTTTATTTTCCATAATTTAAGGAGCAAAAATATTTTTCGTTCATTATTTAATTATAAATAAAAAGAAATAAAAATAAGTTTGGTTTCAATTTATTTGTGCTGTTTTTTATATAAGAAATTTAAAATAAGTCGAGTGCGGCTAAGTAAATTTCGCATACTGTATTAGTATTAGTATTAGTATTAGTATTAGTATTAGTATTAGTATTAGTATTAGTATTAGTATTAGTATTAGTATTAGTATTAGTATTAGTATTAGTATTAGTATTAGTATTAGTATTAGTATTAGTATTAGTATTAGTATTAGTATTAGTATTAGTATTAGTATTAGTATTAGTATTAGTATTAGTATTAGTATTAGTATTAGTATTAGTATTAGTATTAGTATTAGTATTAGTATTAGTATTAGTATTAGTATTAGTATTAGTATTAGTATTAGTATTAGTATTAGTATTAGTATTAGTATTAGTATTAGTATTAGTATTAGTATTAGTATTAGTATTAGTATTAGTATTAGTATTAGTATTAGTATTAGTATTAGTATTAGTATTAGTATTAGTATTAGTATTAGTATTAGTATTAGTATTAGTATTAGTATTAGTATTAGTATTAGTATTAGTATTAGTATTAGTATTAGTATTAGTATTAGTATTAGTATTAGTATTAGTATTAGTATTAGTATTAGTATTAGTATTAGTATTAGTATTAGTATTAGTATTAGTATTAGTATTAGTATTAGTATTAGTATTAGTATTAGTATTAGTATTAGTATTAGTATTAGTATTAGTATTAGTATTAGTATTAGTATTAGTATTAGTATTAGTATTAGTATTAGTATTAGTATTAGTATTAGTATTAGTATTAGTATTAGTATTAGTATTAGTATTAGTATTAGTATTAGTATTAGTATTAGTATTAGTATTAGTATTAGTATTAGTATTAGTATTAGTATTAGTATTAGTATTAGTATTAGTATTAGTATTAGTATTAGTATTAGTATTAGTATTAGTATTAGTATTAGTATTAGTATTAGTATTAGTATTAGTATTAGTATTAGTATTAGTATTAGTATTAGTATTAGTATTAGTATTAGTATTAGTATTAGTATTAGTATTAGTATTAGTATTAGTATTAGTATTAGTATTAGTATTAGTATTAGTATTAGTATTAGTATTAGTATTAGTATTAGTATTAGTATTAGTATTAGTATTAGTATTAGTATTAGTATTAGTATTAGTATTAGTATTAGTATTAGTATTAGTATTAGTATTAGTATTAGTATTAGTATTAGTATTAGTATTAGTATTAGTATTAGTATTAGTATTAGTATTAGTATTAGTATTAGTATTAGTATTAGTATTAGTATTAGTATTAGTATTAGTATTAGTATTAGTATTAGTATTAGTATTAGTATTAGTATTAGTATTAGTATTAGTATTAGTATTAGTATTAGTATTAGTATTAGTATTAGTATTAGTATTAGTATTAGTATTAGTATTAGTATTAGTATTAGTATTAGTATTAGTATTAGTATTAGTATTAGTATTAGTATTAGTATTAGTATTAGTATTAGTATTAGTATTAGTATTAGTATTAGTATTAGTATTAGTATTAGTATTAGTATTAGTATTAGTATTAGTATTAGTATTAGTATTAGTATTAGTATTAGTATTAGTATTAGTATTAGTATTAGTATTAGTATTAGTATTAGTATTAGTATTAGTATTAGTATTAGTATTAGTATTAGTATTAGTATTAGTATTAGTATTAGTATTAGTATTAGTATTAGTATTAGTATTAGTATTAGTATTAGTATTAGTATTAGTATTAGTATTAGTATTAGTATTAGTATTAGTATTAGTATTAGTATTAGTATTAGTATTAGTATTAGTATTAGTATTAGTATTAGTATTAGTATTAGTATTAGTATTAGTATTAGTATTAGTATTAGTATTAGTATTAGTATTAGTATTAGTATTAGTATTAGTATTAGTATTAGTATTAGTATTAGTATTAGTATTAGTATTAGTATTAGTATTAGTATTAGTATTAGTATTAGTATTAGTATTAGTATTAGTATTAGTATTAGTATTAGTATTAGTATTAGTATTAGTATTAGTATTAGTATTAGTATTAGTATTAGTATTAGTATTAGTATTAGTATTAGTATTAGTATTAGTATTAGTATTAGTATTAGTATTAGTATTAGTATTAGTATTAGTATTAGTATTAGTATTAGTATTAGTATTAGTATTAGTATTAGTATTAGTATTAGTATTAGTATTAGTATTAGTATTAGTATTAGTATTAGTATTAGTATTAGTATTAGTATTAGTATTAGTATTAGTATTAGTATTAGTATTAGTATTAGTATTAGTATTAGTATTAGTATTAGTATTAGTATTAGTATTAGTATTAGTATTAGTATTAGTATTAGTATTAGTATTAGTATTAGTATTAGTATTAGTATTAGTATTAGTATTAGTATTAGTATTAGTATTAGTATTAGTATTAGTATTAGTATTAGTATTAGTATTAGTATTAGTATTAGTATTAGTATTAGTATTAGTATTAGTATTAGTATTAGTATTAGTATTAGTATTAGTATTAGTATTAGTATTAGTATTAGTATTAGTATTAGTATTAGTATTAGTATTAGTATTAGTATTAGTATTAGTATTAGTATTAGTATTAGTATTAGTATTAGTATTAGTATTAGTATTAGTATTAGTATTAGTATTAGTATTAGTATTAGTATTAGTATTAGTATTAGTATTAGTATTAGTATTAGTATTAGTATTAGTATTAGTATTAGTATTAGTATTAGTATTAGTATTAGTATTAGTATTAGTATTAGTATTAGTATTAGTATTAGTATTAGTATTAGTATTAGTATTAGTATTAGTATTAGTATTAGTATTAGTATTAGTATTAGTATTAGTATTAGTATTAGTATTAGTATTAGTATTAGTATTAGTATTAGTATTAGTATTAGTATTAGTATTAGTATTAGTATTAGTATTAGTATTAGTATTAGTATTAGTATTAGTATTAGTATTAGTATTAGTATTAGTATTAGTATTAGTATTAGTATTAGTATTAGTATTAGTATTAGTATTAGTATTAGTATTAGTATTAGTATTAGTATTAGTATTAGTATTAGTATTAGTATTAGTATTAGTATTAGTATTAGTATTAGTATTAGTATTAGTATTAGTATTAGTATTAGTATTAGTATTAGTATTAGTATTAGTATTAGTATTAGTATTAGTATTAGTATTAGTATTAGTATTAGTATTAGTATTAGTATTAGTATTAGTATTAGTATTAGTATTAGTATTAGTATTAGTATTAGTATTAGTATTAGTATTAGTATTAGTATTAGTATTAGTATTAGTATTAGTATTAGTATTAGTATTAGTATTAGTATTAGTATTAGTATTAGTATTAGTATTAGTATTAGTATTAGTATTAGTATTAGTATTAGTATTAGTATTAGTATTAGTATTAGTATTAGTATTAGTATTAGTATTAGTATTAGTATTAGTATTAGTATTAGTATTAGTATTAGTATTAGTATTAGTATTAGTATTAGTATTAGTATTAGTATTAGTATTAGTATTAGTATTAGTATTAGTATTAGTATTAGTATTAGTATTAGTATTAGTATTAGTATTAGTATTAGTATTAGTATTAGTATTAGTATTAGTATTAGTATTAGTATTAGTATTAGTATTAGTATTAGTATTAGTATTAGTATTAGTATTAGTATTAGTATTAGTATTAGTATTAGTATTAGTATTAGTATTAGTATTAGTATTAGTATTAGTATTAGTATTAGTATTAGTATTAGTATTAGTATTAGTATTAGTATTAGTATTAGTATTAGTATTAGTATTAGTATTAGTATTAGTATTAGTATTAGTATTAGTATTAGTATTAGTATTAGTATTAGTATTAGTATTAGTATTAGTATTAGTATTAGTATTAGTATTAGTATTAGTATTAGTATTAGTATTAGTATTAGTATTAGTATTAGTATTAGTATTAGTATTAGTATTAGTATTAGTATTAGTATTAGTATTAGTATTAGTATTAGTATTAGTATTAGTATTAGTATTAGTATTAGTATTAGTATTAGTATTAGTATTAGTATTAGTATTAGTATTAGTATTAGTATTAGTATTAGTATTAGTATTAGTATTAGTATTAGTATTAGTATTAGTATTAGTATTAGTATTAGTATTAGTATTAGTATTAGTATTAGTATTAGTATTAGTATTAGTATTAGTATTAGTATTAGTATTAGTATTAGTATTAGTATTAGTATTAGTATTAGTATTAGTATTAGTATTAGTATTAGTATTAGTATTAGTATTAGTATTAGTATTAGTATTAGTATTAGTATTAGTATTAGTATTAGTATTAGTATTAGTATTAGTATTAGTATTAGTATTAGTATTAGTATTAGTATTAGTATTAGTATTAGTATTAGTATTAGTATTAGTATTAGTATTAGTATTAGTATTAGTATTAGTATTAGTATTAGTATTAGTATTAGTATTAGTATTAGTATTAGTATTAGTATTAGTATTAGTATTAGTATTAGTATTAGTATTAGTATTAGTATTAGTATTAGTATTAGTATTAGTATTAGTATTAGTATTAGTATTAGTATTAGTATTAGTATTAGTATTAGTATTAGTATTAGTATTAGTATTAGTATTAGTATTAGTATTAGTATTAGTATTAGTATTAGTATTAGTATTAGTATTAGTATTAGTATTAGTATTAGTATTAGTATTAGTATTAGTATTAGTATTAGTATTAGTATTAGTATTAGTATTAGTATTAGTATTAGTATTAGTATTAGTATTAGTATTAGTATTAGTATTAGTATTAGTATTAGTATTAGTATTAGTATTAGTATTAGTATTAGTATTAGTATTAGTATTAGTATTAGTATTAGTATTAGTATTAGTATTAGTATTAGTATTAGTATTAGTATTAGTATTAGTATTAGTATTAGTATTAGTATTAGTATTAGTATTAGTATTAGTATTAGTATTAGTATTAGTATTAGTATTAGTATTAGTATTAGTATTAGTATTAGTATTAGTATTAGTATTAGTATTAGTATTAGTATTAGTATTAGTATTAGTATTAGTATTAGTATTAGTATTAGTATTAGTATTAGTATTAGTATTAGTATTAGTATTAGTATTAGTATTAGTATTAGTATTAGTATTAGTATTAGTATTAGTATTAGTATTAGTATTAGTATTAGTATTAGTATTAGTATTAGTATTAGTATTAGTATTAGTATTAGTATTAGTATTAGTATTAGTATTAGTATTAGTATTAGTATTAGTATTAGTATTAGTATTAGTATTAGTATTAGTATTAGTATTAGTATTAGTATTAGTATTAGTATTAGTATTAGTATTAGTATTAGTATTAGTATTAGTATTAGTATTAGTATTAGTATTAGTATTAGTATTAGTATTAGTATTAGTATTAGTATTAGTATTAGTATTAGTATTAGTATTAGTATTAGTATTAGTATTAGTATTAGTATTAGTATTAGTATTAGTATTAGTATTAGTATTAGTATTAGTATTAGTATTAGTATTAGTATTAGTATTAGTATTAGTATTAGTATTAGTATTAGTATTAGTATTAGTATTAGTATTAGTATTAGTATTAGTATTAGTATTAGTATTAGTATTAGTATTAGTATTAGTATTAGTATTAGTATTAGTATTAGTATTAGTATTAGTATTAGTATTAGTATTAGTATTAGTATTAGTATTAGTATTAGTATTAGTATTAGTATTAGTATTAGTATTAGTATTAGTATTAGTATTAGTATTAGTATTAGTATTAGTATTAGTATTAGTATTAGTATTAGTATTAGTATTAGTATTAGTATTAGTATTAGTATTAGTATTAGTATTAGTATTAGTATTAGTATTAGTATTAGTATTAGTATTAGTATTAGTATTAGTATTAGTATTAGTATTAGTATTAGTATTAGTATTAGTATTAGTATTAGTATTAGTATTAGTATTAGTATTAGTATTAGTATTAGTATTAGTATTAGTATTAGTATTAGTATTAGTATTAGTATTAGTATTAGTATTAGTATTAGTATTAGTATTAGTATTAGTATTAGTATTAGTATTAGTATTAGTATTAGTATTAGTATTAGTATTAGTATTAGTATTAGTATTAGTATTAGTATTAGTATTAGTATTAGTATTAGTATTAGTATTAGTATTAGTATTAGTATTAGTATTAGTATTAGTATTAGTATTAGTATTAGTATTAGTATTATTTATTTTATTTATTTTATTTATTTATTTATTTATTGCATATCGCATACAACAAGAAATTAATCTTTTAAATTAAAGTATGCGATTTTATACGAAAATAACAATATAATTGTGAAGTAAGAAATAACAGTCATAGAAATGAAGTATAATATTTAAATAACAAAAACAAGTTTAAAAACAATATAAAAAAATAGTAAATAATATGCATATAAAATTTAATATTATGACATTTGAATATTTGAGAATAATGTCTTTTTGAATCGTAAAGCGTTGTCTGTAGTTTGAAGAGGGTTCGGTAAGGAATTCCACAGTCGTATTGTATTGGTGAAAAACTGCCACTCGGATATTAGAGTCCGATATCTAAACTGTATGATGCGTTTTCCTCTGTTGGATCTTGCAAATTGAATAAGATTAAAGAGATAATTTGGTTCTTGAGTGTAGATGATTTTATGTAGAAAGATTAGTGATTTGATTTTAAGCAATTCCGAGATATCTACTCCATATAATGACCTAGAATGCTGAGACGTTCCATCATATCTTTTTATAGCATAGACATAACGAAGAATTGCATTGTACGCTACAACTAGTCGGCTTTTACTGCTTGAGTCGCAAAAAGCAAAGATTTCGCAACCATATAGCAACTTGGGCATTAAGAATGTTTTTGCCAAAAGTATACGAATATTGAGAGGTGTAACATGTTGTAGCGGATAAAGTGTTCTGAGCATAGAGAAGATTGTTCCAGATATATAATTTATGTGTGTATTCCATTGAAGTGTTTTATTAAAAATTATACCAAGGTTCTTGGCTGAATCAACAATCGAAATGTCTTGCTCTCCTAATTTGATCGAGATATTAAAAAGGATGTTTCGATTTCGTTGTGTCACAACCAGGCATTTTGACTTCGTAGGATTTAAGTATAGCCCATTAGATGATGCCCATTGATATATATTCTTGAGGTCCTCATTAAGTTTAATAATATCATCATTTATTGAGTCCTTTGTACAATTTATGTATATTTGTACGTCATCTGCATAAATATGGATATCACTATATAAAAGGCAATTTGGTAGATCATTTATATAAAAGGTAAATAGTAGTGGTCCAAGAATGGAGCCCTGTGGCACTCCTTTAGATACTAGCATAGCAGTAGAAATATTTTCACCTGCGGATACGGACTGGTATCGATCGGCTAGATAAGTTTTTATTAGCAATGTAGCAGACGAAGAAAAATTAAAATTATTATAAATCTTTCTACACAGTATTTCATGGTTAACGGTGTCAAACGCTTTGGAGTGATCCAAAAGAACCAGAAACGTGACTCCACCATTATCAATATTGCGTCTGATATCCTCGGATACACTTATTAATGAAGAGATACAGCTATGACCAGCTCTAAATCCAGATTGTTTACTAAACAGGAGCTGATGATTTCTTAAATACACACTCATCTGGTTGTGCAGCAGCCGTTCAAACACTTTCGATAGAAAGGGTAGTATTGATATGGGGCGATACTCTTTGGAGGTTTTGGGCACTGGAATGATTTTGGCATATTTCCAACACTTAGGAAATTGGCTGGTCATAATAATTGTATTAAATATATGCGTGATGTAGCGTAATATTTTAGGCAATAGAAGCCTGATGAATTTGGGATGAACAAGATCAAAGCCGACTGAATTTGAGGTTACTGATTGACAGCATGAAAACACATCATCTTCAAAAACACGTGAGAATTCAAAGCGGTGTATATGAGGGATTTCTGAGGGTTGCGGTTCTAATACAGCAGGCGATTGGACCATATTCATGGGCGTACTAGTTGGAATATTTATGAATAATTCATTTAATTCGTTAACATCTACGTCGCAAGCTGGGGTAGATTTATTACCGATACCAATTTCTCGTATTGTACGCCATTTACTCCGAGAATCTACAGCTGTCTTAAAACGGTTTTCGTAATATGCAGTTTTGGCATCATAAATAGTTTTGTTGACGAATCGACGGGCTTTGCGAAATTCATCATACAGCTCAGGAGTCCTGAACTTAGTCCAACGTCTATAAGTGCTGTCTCGAGCTTTAATTTGTTGTTTTATATACGCGTTAAACCAGCATTTGTTTGAACTTTTACTCCGGTGAGTTCGCAAGGGTACTGAATTTTCATATAAATTTAACAAGTTACTATTAAAAAACTGAAGCTGTTCATCAGCAGATGGCATATTGTATATACTGCTCCAATTTATAGAGTTGTAGGATTCTTCAAGCGAATAATAATCAACGTGACGAAAATCTCGGAAACAAGTTGTAGTATCTACTTCATGAAACTTAAAATCATAGCATATGTAAATAAGGTCATGCTTTGAAAAGGTTGGCGCGCTAATTTGATCAAAGAGCAGTAAGTTGGACATGTTACCCAATATAGGGTACACAGTATTTACAATTCTTAATCCCATTGATGTAAGCTGATCGGAAAATTGTAAACTAGTGCTAGATAATATATTACAGTTGAAATCGGTTGCAATAATAATGTCGTTGTACTGCATTGCTAACATTTCTAGATTACACATAAATGAGTCATACTGTATATGAGAGTTTGGGCGATAGGTGCATCCTATTAGTATTAGTATTAGTATTAGTATTAGTATTAGTATTAGTATTAGTATTAGTATTAGTATTAGTATTAGTATTAGTATTAGTATTAGTATTAGTATTAGTATTAGTATTAGTATTAGTATTAGTATTAGTATTAGTATTAGTATTAGTATTAGTATTAGTATTAGTATTAGTATTAGTATTAGTATTAGTATTAGTATTAGTATTAGTATTAGTATTAGTATTAGTATTAGTATTAGTATTAGTATTAGTATTAGTATTAGTATTAGTATTAGTATTAGTATTAGTATTAGTATTAGTATTAGTATTAGTATTAGTATTAGTATTAGTATTAGTATTAGTATTAGTATTAGTATTAGTATTAGTATTAGTATTAGTATTAGTATTAGTATTAGTATTAGTATTAGTATTAGTATTAGTATTAGTATTAGTATTAGTATTAGTATTAGTATTAGTATTAGTATTAGTATTAGTATTAGTATTAGTATTAGTATTAGTATTAGTATTAGTATTAGTATTAGTATTAGTATTAGTATTAGTATTAGTATTAGTATTAGTATTAGTATTAGTATTAGTATTAGTATTAGTATTAGTATTAGTATTAGTATTAGTATTAGTATTAGTATTAGTATTAGTATTAGTATTAGTATTAGTATTAGTATTAGTATTAGTATTAGTATTAGTATTAGTATTAGTATTAGTATTAGTATTAGTATTAGTATTAGTATTAGTATTAGTATTAGTATTAGTATTAGTATTAGTATTAGTATTAGTATTAGTATTAGTATTAGTATTAGTATTAGTATTAGTATTAGTATTAGTATTAGTATTAGTATTAGTATTAGTATTAGTATTAGTATTAGTATTAGTATTAGTATTAGTATTAGTATTAGTATTAGTATTAGTATTAGTATTAGTATTAGTATTAGTATTAGTATTAGTATTAGTATTAGTATTAGTATTAGTATTAGTATTAGTATTAGTATTAGTATTAGTATTAGTATTAGTATTAGTATTAGTATTAGTATTAGTATTAGTATTAGTATTAGTATTAGTATTAGTATTAGTATTAGTATTAGTATTAGTATTAGTATTAGTATTAGTATTAGTATTAGTATTAGTATTAGTATTAGTATTAGTATTAGTATTAGTATTAGTATTAGTATTAGTATTAGTATTAGTATTAGTATTAGTATTAGTATTAGTATTAGTATTAGTATTAGTATTAGTATTAGTATTAGTATTAGTATTAGTATTAGTATTAGTATTAGTATTAGTATTAGTATTAGTATTAGTATTAGTATTAGTATTAGTATTAGTATTAGTATTAGTATTAGTATTAGTATTAGTATTAGTATTAGTATTAGTATTAGTATTAGTATTAGTATTAGTATTAGTATTAGTATTAGTATTAGTATTAGTATTAGTATTAGTATTAGTATTAGTATTAGTATTAGTATTAGTATTAGTATTAGTATTAGTATTAGTATTAGTATTAGTATTAGTATTAGTATTAGTATTAGTATTAGTATTAGTATTAGTATTAGTATTAGTATTAGTATTAGTATTAGTATTAGTATTAGTATTAGTATTAGTATTAGTATTAGTATTAGTATTAGTATTAGTATTAGTATTAGTATTAGTATTAGTATTAGTATTAGTATTAGTATTAGTATTAGTATTAGTATTAGTATTAGTATTAGTATTAGTATTAGTATTAGTATTAGTATTAGTATTAGTATTAGTATTAGTATTAGTATTAGTATTAGTATTAGTATTAGTATTAGTATTAGTATTAGTATTAGTATTAGTATTAGTATTAGTATTAGTATTAGTATTAGTATTAGTATTAGTATTAGTATTAGTATTAGTATTAGTATTAGTATTAGTATTAGTATTAGTATTAGTATTAGTATTAGTATTAGTATTAGTATTAGTATTAGTATTAGTATTAGTATTAGTATTAGTATTAGTATTAGTATTAGTATTAGTATTAGTATTAGTATTAGTATTAGTATTAGTATTAGTATTAGTATTAGTATTAGTATTAGTATTAGTATTAGTATTAGTATTAGTATTAGTATTAGTATTAGTATTAGTATTAGTATTAGTATTAGTATTAGTATTAGTATTAGTATTAGTATTAGTATTAGTATTAGTATTAGTATTAGTATTAGTATTAGTATTAGTATTAGTATTAGTATTAGTATTAGTATTAGTATTAGTATTAGTATTAGTATTAGTATTAGTATTAGTATTAGTATTAGTATTAGTATTAGTATTAGTATTAGTATTAGTATTAGTATTAGTATTAGTATTAGTATTAGTATTAGTATTAGTATTAGTATTAGTATTAGTATTAGTATTAGTATTAGTATTAGTATTAGTATTAGTATTAGTATTAGTATTAGTATTAGTATTAGTATTAGTATTAGTATTAGTATTAGTATTAGTATTAGTATTAGTATTAGTATTAGTATTAGTATTAGTATTAGTATTAGTATTAGTATTAGTATTAGTATTAGTATTAGTATTAGTATTAGTATTAGTATTAGTATTAGTATTAGTATTAGTATTAGTATTAGTATTAGTATTAGTATTAGTATTAGTATTAGTATTAGTATTAGTATTAGTATTAGTATTAGTATTAGTATTAGTATTAGTATTAGTATTAGTATTAGTATTAGTATTAGTATTAGTATTAGTATTAGTATTAGTATTAGTATTAGTATTAGTATTAGTATTAGTATTAGTATTAGTATTAGTATTAGTATTAGTATTAGTATTAGTATTAGTATTAGTATTAGTATTAGTATTAGTATTAGTATTAGTATTAGTATTAGTATTAGTATTAGTATTAGTATTAGTATTAGTATTAGTATTAGTATTAGTATTAGTATTAGTATTAGTATTAGTATTAGTATTAGTATTAGTATTAGTATTAGTATTAGTATTAGTATTAGTATTAGTATTAGTATTAGTATTAGTATTAGTATTAGTATTAGTATTAGTATTAGTATTAGTATTAGTATTAGTATTAGTATTAGTATTAGTATTAGTATTAGTATTAGTATTAGTATTAGTATTAGTATTAGTATTAGTATTAGTATTAGTATTAGTATTAGTATTAGTATTAGTATTAGTATTAGTATTAGTATTAGTATTAGTATTAGTATTAGTATTAGTATTAGTATTAGTATTAGTATTAGTATTAGTATTAGTATTAGTATTAGTATTAGTATTAGTATTAGTATTAGTATTAGTATTAGTATTAGTATTAGTATTAGTATTAGTATTAGTATTAGTATTAGTATTAGTATTAGTATTAGTATTAGTATTAGTATTAGTATTAGTATTAGTATTAGTATTAGTATTAGTATTAGTATTAGTATTAGTATTAGTATTAGTATTAGTATTAGTATTAGTATTAGTATTAGTATTAGTATTAGTATTAGTATTAGTATTAGTATTAGTATTAGTATTAGTATTAGTATTAGTATTAGTATTAGTATTAGTATTAGTATTAGTATTAGTATTAGTATTAGTATTAGTATTAGTATTAGTATTAGTATTAGTATTAGTATTAGTATTAGTATTAGTATTAGTATTAGTATTAGTATTAGTATTAGTATTAGTATTAGTATTAGTATTAGTATTAGTATTAGTATTAGTATTAGTATTAGTATTAGTATTAGTATTAGTATTAGTATTAGTATTAGTATTAGTATTAGTATTAGTATTAGTATTAGTATTAGTATTAGTATTAGTATTAGTATTAGTATTAGTATTAGTATTAGTATTAGTATTAGTATTAGTATTAGTATTAGTATTAGTATTAGTATTAGTATTAGTATTAGTATTAGTATTAGTATTAGTATTAGTATTAGTATTAGTATTAGTATTAGTATTAGTATTAGTATTAGTATTAGTATTAGTATTAGTATTAGTATTAGTATTAGTATTAGTATTAGTATTAGTATTAGTATTAGTATTAGTATTAGTATTAGTATTAGTATTAGTATTAGTATTAGTATTAGTATTAGTATTAGTATTAGTATTAGTATTAGTATTAGTATTAGTATTAGTATTAGTATTAGTATTAGTATTAGTATTAGTATTAGTATTAGTATTAGTATTAGTATTAGTATTAGTATTAGTATTAGTATTAGTATTAGTATTAGTATTAGTATTAGTATTAGTATTAGTATTAGTATTAGTATTAGTATTAGTATTAGTATTAGTATTAGTATTAGTATTAGTATTAGTATTAGTATTAGTATTAGTATTAGTATTAGTATTAGTATTAGTATTAGTATTAGTATTAGTATTAGTATTAGTATTAGTATTAGTATTAGTATTAGTATTAGTATTAGTATTAGTATTAGTATTAGTATTAGTATTAGTATTAGTATTAGTATTAGTATTAGTATTAGTATTAGTATTAGTATTAGTATTAGTATTAGTATTAGTATTAGTATTAGTATTAGTATTAGTATTAGTATTAGTATTAGTATTAGTATTAGTATTAGTATTAGTATTAGTATTAGTATTAGTATTAGTATTAGTATTAGTATTAGTATTAGTATTAGTATTAGTATTAGTATTAGTATTAGTATTAGTATTAGTATTAGTATTAGTATTAGTATTAGTATTAGTATTAGTATTAGTATTAGTATTAGTATTAGTATTAGTATTAGTATTAGTATTAGTATTAGTATTAGTATTAGTATTAGTATTAGTATTAGTATTAGTATTAGTATTAGTATTAGTATTAGTATTAGTATTAGTATTAGTATTAGTATTAGTATTAGTATTAGTATTAGTATTAGTATTAGTATTAGTATTAGTATTAGTATTAGTATTAGTATTAGTATTAGTATTAGTATTAGTATTAGTATTAGTATTAGTATTAGTATTAGTATTAGTATTAGTATTAGTATTAGTATTAGTATTAGTATTAGTATTAGTATTAGTATTAGTATTAGTATTAGTATTAGTATTAGTATTAGTATTAGTATTAGTATTAGTATTAGTATTAGTATTAGTATTAGTATTAGTATTAGTATTAGTATTAGTATTAGTATTAGTATTAGTATTAGTATTAGTATTAGTATTAGTATTAGTATTAGTATTAGTATTAGTATTAGTATTAGTATTAGTATTAGTATTAGTATTAGTATTAGTATTAGTATTAGTATTAGTATTAGTATTAGTATTAGTATTAGTATTAGTATTAGTATTAGTATTAGTATTAGTATTAGTATTAGTATTAGTATTAGTATTAGTATTAGTATTAGTATTAGTATTAGTATTAGTATTAGTATTAGTATTAGTATTAGTATTAGTATTAGTATTAGTATTAGTATTAGTATTAGTATTAGTATTAGTATTAGTATTAGTATTAGTATTAGTATTAGTATTAGTATTAGTATTAGTATTAGTATTAGTATTAGTATTAGTATTAGTATTAGTATTAGTATTAGTATTAGTATTAGTATTAGTATTAGTATTAGTATTAGTATTAGTATTAGTATTAGTATTAGTATTAGTATTAGTATTAGTATTAGTATTAGTATTAGTATTAGTATTAGTATTAGTATTAGTATTAGTATTAGTATTAGTATTAGTATTAGTATTAGTATTAGTATTAGTATTAGTATTAGTATTAGTATTAGTATTAGTATTAGTATTAGTATTAGTATTAGTATTAGTATTAGTATTAGTATTAGTATTAGTATTAGTATTAGTATTAGTATTAGTATTAGTATTAGTATTAGTATTAGTATTAGTATTAGTATTAGTATTAGTATTAGTATTAGTATTAGTATTAGTATTAGTATTAGTATTAGTATTAGTATTAGTATTAGTATTAGTATTAGTATTAGTATTAGTATTAGTATTAGTATTAGTATTAGTATTAGTATTAGTATTAGTATTAGTATTAGTATTAGTATTAGTATTAGTATTAGTATTAGTATTAGTATTAGTATTAGTATTAGTATTAGTATTAGTATTAGTATTAGTATTAGTATTAGTATTAGTATTAGTATTAGTATTAGTATTAGTATTAGTATTAGTATTAGTATTAGTATTAGTATTAGTATTAGTATTAGTATTAGTATTAGTATTAGTATTAGTATTAGTATTAGTATTAGTATTAGTATTAGTATTAGTATTAGTATTAGTATTAGTATTAGTATTAGTATTAGTATTAGTATTAGTATTAGTATTAGTATTAGTATTAGTATTAGTATTAGTATTAGTATTAGTATTAGTATTAGTATTAGTATTAGTATTAGTATTAGTATTAGTATTAGTATTAGTATTAGTATTAGTATTAGTATTAGTATTAGTATTAGTATTAGTATTAGTATTAGTATTAGTATTAGTATTAGTATTAGTATTAGTATTAGTATTAGTATTAGTATTAGTATTAGTATTAGTATTAGTATTAGTATTAGTATTAGTATTAGTATTAGTATTAGTATTAGTATTAGTATTAGTATTAGTATTAGTATTAGTATTAGTATTAGTATTAGTATTAGTATTAGTATTAGTATTAGTATTAGTATTAGTATTAGTATTAGTATTAGTATTAGTATTAGTATTAGTATTAGTATTAGTATTAGTATTAGTATTAGTATTAGTATTAGTATTAGTATTAGTATTAGTATTAGTATTAGTATTAGTATTAGTATTAGTATTAGTATTAGTATTAGTATTAGTATTAGTATTAGTATTAGTATTAGTATTAGTATTAGTATTAGTATTAGTATTAGTATTAGTATTAGTATTAGTATTAGTATTAGTATTAGTATTAGTATTAGTATTAGTATTAGTATTAGTATTAGTATTAGTATTAGTATTAGTATTAGTATTAGTATTAGTATTAGTATTAGTATTAGTATTAGTATTAGTATTAGTATTAGTATTAGTATTAGTATTAGTATTAGTATTAGTATTAGTATTAGTATTAGTATTAGTATTAGTATTAGTATTAGTATTAGTATTAGTATTAGTATTAGTATTAGTATTAGTATTAGTATTAGTATTAGTATTAGTATTAGTATTAGTATTAGTATTAGTATTAGTATTAGTATTAGTATTAGTATTAGTATTAGTATTAGTATTAGTATTAGTATTAGTATTAGTATTAGTATTAGTATTAGTATTAGTATTAGTATTAGTATTAGTATTAGTATTAGTATTAGTATTAGTATTAGTATTAGTATTAGTATTAGTATTAGTATTAGTATTAGTATTAGTATTAGTATTAGTATTAGTATTAGTATTAGTATTAGTATTAGTATTAGTATTAGTATTAGTATTAGTATTAGTATTAGTATTAGTATTAGTATTAGTATTAGTATTAGTATTAGTATTAGTATTAGTATTAGTATTAGTATTAGTATTAGTATTAGTATTAGTATTAGTATTAGTATTAGTATTAGTATTAGTATTAGTATTAGTATTAGTATTAGTATTAGTATTAGTATTAGTATTAGTATTAGTATTAGTATTAGTATTAGTATTAGTATTAGTATTAGTATTAGTATTAGTATTAGTATTAGTATTAGTATTAGTATTAGTATTAGTATTAGTATTAGTATTAGTATTAGTATTAGTATTAGTATTAGTATTAGTATTAGTATTAGTATTAGTATTAGTATTAGTATTAGTATTAGTATTAGTATTAGTATTAGTATTAGTATTAGTATTAGTATTAGTATTAGTATTAGTATTAGTATTAGTATTAGTATTATGTATTAGTATTAGTATTAGTATTAGTATTAGTATTAGTATTAGTATTAGTATTAGTATTAGTATTAGTATTAGTATTAGTATTAGTATTAGTATTAGTATTAGTATTAGTATTAGTATTAGTATTAGTATTAGTATTAGTATTAGTATTAGTATTAGTATTAGTATTAGTATTAGTATTAGTATTAGTATTAGTATTAGTATTAGTATTAGTATTAGTATTAGTATTAGTATTAGTATTAGTATTAGTATTAGTATTAGTATTAGTATTAGTATTAGTATTAGTATTAGTATTAGTATTAGTATTAGTATTAGTATTAGTATTAGTATTAGTATTAGTATTAGTATTAGTATTAGTATTAGTATTAGTATTAGTATTAGTATTAGTATTAGTATTAGTATTAGTATTAGTATTAGTATTAGTATTAGTATTAGTATTAGTATTAGTATTAGTATTAGTATTAGTATTAGTATTAGTATTAGTATTAGTATTAGTATTAGTATTAGTATTAGTATTAGTATTAGTATTAGTATTAGTATTAGTATTAGTATTAGTATTAGTATTAGTATTAGTATTAGTATTAGTATTAGTATTAGTATTAGTATTAGTATTAGTATTAGTATTAGTATTAGTATTAGTATTAGTATTAGTATTAGTATTAGTATTAGTATTAGTATTAGTATTAGTATTAGTATTAGTATTAGTATTAGTATTAGTATTAGTATTAGTATTAGTATTAGTATTAGTATTAGTATTAGTATTAGTATTAGTATTAGTATTAGTATTAGTATTAGTATTAGTATTAGTATTAGTATTAGTATTAGTATTAGTATTAGTATTAGTATTAGTATTAGTATTAGTATTAGTATTAGTATTAGTATTAGTATTAGTATTAGTATTAGTATTAGTATTAGTATTAGTATTAGTATTAGTATTAGTATTAGTATTAGTATTAGTATTAGTATTAGTATTAGTATTAGTATTAGTATTAGTATTAGTATTAGTATTAGTATTAGTATTAGTATTAGTATTAGTATTAGTATTAGTATTAGTATTAGTATTAGTATTAGTATTAGTATTAGTATTAGTATTAGTATTAGTATTAGTATTAGTATTAGTATTAGTATTAGTATTAGTATTAGTATTAGTATTAGTATTAGTATTAGTATTAGTATTAGTATTAGTATTAGTATTAGTATTAGTATTAGTATTAGTATTAGTATTAGTATTAGTATTAGTATTAGTATTAGTATTAGTATTAGTATTAGTATTAGTATTAGTATTAGTATTAGTATTAGTATTAGTATTAGTATTAGTATTAGTATTAGTATTAGTATTAGTATTAGTATTAGTATTAGTATTAGTATTAGTATTAGTATTAGTATTAGTATTAGTATTAGTATTAGTATTAGTATTAGTATTAGTATTAGTATTAGTATTAGTATTAGTATTAGTATTAGTATTAGTATTAGTATTAGTATTAGTATTAGTATTAGTATTAGTATTAGTATTAGTATTAGTATTAGTATTAGTATTAGTATTAGTATTAGTATTAGTATTAGTATTAGTATTAGTATTAGTATTAGTATTAGTATTAGTATTAGTATTAGTATTAGTATTAGTATTAGTATTAGTATTAGTATTAGTATTAGTATTAGTATTAGTATTAGTATTAGTATTAGTATTAGTATTAGTATTAGTATTAGTATTAGTATTAGTATTAGTATTAGTATTAGTATTAGTATTAGTATTAGTATTAGTATTAGTATTAGTATTAGTATTAGTATTAGTATTAGTATTAGTATTAGTATTAGTATTAGTATTAGTATTAGTATTAGTATTAGTATTAGTATTAGTATTAGTATTAGTATTAGTATTAGTATTAGTATTAGTATTAGTATTAGTATTAGTATTAGTATTAGTATTAGTATTAGTATTAGTATTAGTATTAGTATTAGTATTAGTATTAGTATTAGTATTAGTATTAGTATTAGTATTAGTATTAGTATTAGTATTAGTATTAGTATTAGTATTAGTATTAGTATTAGTATTAGTATTAGTATTAGTATTAGTATTAGTATTAGTATTAGTATTAGTATTAGTATTAGTATTAGTATTAGTATTAGTATTAGTATTAGTATTAGTATTAGTATTAGTATTAGTATTAGTATTAGTATTAGTATTAGTATTAGTATTAGTATTAGTATTAGTATTAGTATTAGTATTAGTATTAGTATTAGTATTAGTATTAGTATTAGTATTAGTATTAGTATTAGTATTAGTATTAGTATTAGTATTAGTATTAGTATTAGTATTAGTATTAGTATTAGTATTAGTAGATTAGTATTAGTATTAGTATTAGTATTAGTATTAGTATTAGTATTAGTATTAGTATTAGTATTAGTATTAGTATTAGTATTAGTATTAGTATTAGTATTAGTATTAGTATTAGTATTAGTATTAGTATTAGTATTAGTATTAGTATTAGTATTAGTATTAGTATTAGTATTAGTATTAGTATTAGTATTAGTATTAGTATTAGTATTAGTATTAGTATTAGTATTAGTATTAGTATTAGTATTAGTATTAGTATTAGTATTAGTATTAGTATTAGTATTAGTATTAGTATTAGTATTAGTATTAGTATTAGTATTAGTATTAGTATTAGTATTAGTATTAGTATTAGTATTAGTATTAGTATTAGTATTAGTATTAGTATTAGTATTAGTATTAGTATTAGTATTAGTATTAGTATTAGTATTAGTATTAGTATTAGTATTAGTATTAGTATTAGTATTAGTATTAGTATTAGTATTAGTATTAGTATTAGTATTAGTATTAGTATTAGTATTAGTATTAGTATTAGTATTAGTATTAGTATTAGTATTAGTATTAGTATTAGTATTAGTATTAGTATTAGTATTAGTATTAGTATTAGTATTAGTATTAGTATTAGTATTAGTATTAGTATTAGTATTAGTATTAGTATTAGTATTAGTATTAGTATTAGTATTAGTATTAGTATTAGTATTAGTATTAGTATTAGTATTAGTATTAGTATTAGTATTAGTATTAGTATTAGTATTAGTATTAGTATTAGTATTAGTATTAGTATTAGTATTAGTATTAGTATTAGTATTAGTATTAGTATTAGTATTAGTATTAGTATTAGTATTAGTATTAGTATTAGTATTAGTATTAGTATTAGTATTAGTATTAGTATTAGTATTAGTATTAGTATTAGTATTAGTATTAGTATTAGTATTAGTATTAGTATTAGTATTAGTATTAGTATTAGTATTAGTATTAGTATTAGTATTAGTATTAGTATTAGTATTAGTATTAGTATTAGTATTAGTATTAGTATTAGTATTAGTATTAGTCTATGTTATAGGGTATGTGTTAGTCCATGTCATGTAAAAGTTAAAAATTTGGTTTGACAATGTTCCGCGACTTTGTTCAGGAGTATTTGGTCCAACTTTTTTCTGCATGTACCAACATCGAAAAAGATCCAAATAATATGTATTTGATACATTTGCAAGAAACATGTCAATACCGCCGTCTTGCGGCAATCTTTTGTAGCATTTTTAAAAACACAAAAATAGATGCTTTCAAAAACTTTCAAAAGAGATATCTGCGATGAAATTCCGACAAAAAATAAGAATTCTAGGGGCAAAATTTGGTCTCAAAAACTTTATGCGCTTTTGTGCCATTTTAAATGCAAATTTTATACTTTTTTCACTCCTGCATTATCTTTTATACATATCTTTTCTCTAAGTGTACTGATGTTTTTTTTATGGTGATGAAATCTTTTACACTTATCTAACTATACAAATTTAAAAAAGTATAATTTATGACCTATTAAGAAAGTTACAGCGCAAAATTTGCTTCTGGTTTAAAAGCCAAAATTATAGAAAACACCCTTTATTTCAGGAACCAAAATAGCTTGGGCCATTTTATGTAGCACCAAGGATAGCTGAATATATGTCTGAACAAATTTATGTAAATTCATGTGATTATCTTGAAATTTAAAAACCTACTTTTTTTGATATATTGCTATCTATAACTAAGTCTATATCGTAGATTTTTAATTATTCGAATAATTTTATGTTCGATTAACGTTAATCGATTAATTTTGTAATTAATTCATTTATTTTAAGAATTTTTAGTACTATTTTCTTTCACCCAAAATCATTATTATTACTTCTTGATTTTAAAAGTTTCCATTTTCCTATATTTCATTGTTATTTCTCCTTCCATTCCCCAAGTATTTTCGTCCTTAATATTTCATTCTTTGGTATTTCAAGGTCGATTTATGCTAAAATTATTTTGTGTTTTTCCAGCCTTTATTTTCTTTTTTATATAAATTTATTAGATTGTTTCAAATATATACAAATTTTGTTTTAATAATATAAAACTCTTATATAAATTCCGGTTTTATGTTAATTTTTTCAACTACTACGCACATTTGTAAAAGATTTTTCCTATTTGTTCAATATCTAAGGCTCTAAATGCATTAAAAGCGTTAAAAAAGCTTTATGTCACAAACTTTCCAAAACTCCACTAAAACTTCTTAAACAAATTTTTTAAAAGTTTTGAGGCCTTAAGCGTCTTATCGCCTTAATTGTGTTTTTCTCTTGCCATTTTGTATCCCTTATTAAAATTCTATTTCCCTTAAATATTTATCCTTTATTTTCCATTTCTTTTTCTTTTTACCAAAATTTAATTGTGTTTTATTAAATATTTGTGATAAAATAAAAATTTTTGTTGGTAACATTTATTGAGTCCTTTTGTTAGTCCTTTGATGTTTAGCCTAAAATTTCTCCTTTTAGTTTTTCTTGTTTATTGTTAATATATCACTTAGACCTCAAGGTTATGTTTTGGGTTAAAAGGAAAAACATGAAATATTTTTGTCTTAATTTGGTTTGATGCAAAGGAGGCTAAATCAATTGCTAAAGGATACTTTCTTTTTGGGATAATAAATGGTATATAAAGAACATATTTATGTGAATTCAAGGTTATCAGAAAAATGTTAAGGATAGAAATTTTAAGGATAGATATGTCTCAGGTTTTTTTTATACCCACCATCAAAAAAATGGGTGGTAAATTGAGATTGTCATTCCGTTTGTAATTTCCGTAATATTGTCTTAAAAACCAAAAGTGATAATATTCTGAATCCTTGTGAAATTGTAAGATTCTAAGATTGAGCGATGTCTGCCTGTTTGTCGGTCTGTCTGTCTGATTGTCTTTCTGTCTGTCTGTCTGTCTGTCTGTCTGTCTGTCTGTCTGTCTGTCTGTCTGTCTGTCTGTCTGTCTGTCTGTCTATCTGTCTGTCTAATTGTCTGTCGGTCTGATTGTCTGTCTGTCTGTCTGTCTGTATGTCTATCTGTCTGTCTGTCTGATTGT